>JAJPGS010001031.1:0-587680 GCA_028654335.1 Alnus rubra | reverse complement strand
AATATATATATATATATAATCAATTTAATGACATGAATCTTATATTATATGACACTTAAAAAATCCTATATATAAAAAAGATACTTCGAGAACGTTTGGTACACAAAATGATAATTTTTTTTTAAGAAATAAGAATGAGTATTTATAAGAATAGAAGATGTTGAAATTAAAAGATCATTCATATTCTTTTGTTTGGTTTTAACACTTCATATATAAAATAGAATTTTGCACAAAAATATAGAACCTTAAAAAGGAATATTTTGTATACCCCACTTAATGCGGAGATGATACAATCATGTAGAGAGTCATCTAATGATAGTCTTCAAGATATTATCATCACAATAACGTAACTGCAATTTGCATTGAAGAACCATCTACTCCTGTAAGCATATGATCTCATGCATTTTCTTTTTAACCATTGTCTCTTTGTATGATAGGTCGTTATTGGAAGCAAAAGTTTCCTAATAGATTTTTTGTTTTGGGGTGGCTGCCATGCAGCCATAACTTCATCTGTCGGAAGAGATGCTTGAAAATGTTTCCGAAGACGCTACAATATGGTAAATGTGTGAAAGGTGTTTTGACTTCCCACTGTGTTTGTATCCCGATGGCCCGCACTTAGATATGCATCTAGAGAAATGCTATTCAAACACATTCTTTTACGCTCTCAAGTGTTTAATCCTTAATGAAACAGTTGTCACGTCATGCAGTTTTCTAGTATATAGTATTTTAATTTGATCTACTTCCTCTCTTTTTTCAACTGCCACATTATGGAACAAGCACAGAGGAACTTCGTGTAGCGTTTCTCAAGCATTTACAGCTCATATGCATATCTAAAACTGGTTACCTATTATTGACCATATGTACAATCATAAATGAATTTGTAATAATTAGGTTTCTTTCCAAGTTATTATAGCAAACCCGATAAACTAATCATATGGGTTTGCCAAGGTTTAAGGATTTAAAGTTAAAGATGTTTGTACTTGTTGCTTTTTTGCATGTAATACAAGTTTTATGTATAAATAAAGTTGCTCCTGCGACATGTTTATATCTTGTCATACACGTAATATAGTGTATGCATATCATCATGTAATCCATAAATGTTGAGTTTGTTGAATTATTGATTAAATGATTAAATTTATATCTTCCTATTAGCTATTTTCAGGTAAATTGTAATTTGACATGATATTAGAGCCAAATATCATAAGTTCAAACCTTAACTTCACAATTCACTCTCCATTTCAGTTACATATTCTACATGGAGTTTGAGCCCATACGCACTACAAGAAATTGTCTCATTACCGTCGACACGATTGGCAGTGACGCAAAGTCGCCGCTAATAGTCGCTTTTAGTGGCAACTTTTATGGGTCGCCACTACAAAGAGAGTTTTAGTGGCAGCAAATAGTTGACGCTAAAAGTCTCTTATTAGCAGTGACTTTTACTGGTTGCCGCTATTGACCCTTCATAATAAAAAAAATAATAATAATATTAGCCTATTAAATACATATTTATTAATCTTTTTTTTTTAAAAAAAAAAAAAAAAAGTTACGGAACCTATAATTAGTGAAATCTAATTTGTTTTATATTATTAGCGAAATTTAATATTTTTTTTTTTGTATTCTTATTTTCAATTTTACTAAAGTGAACTATCAAACTTCCAAGGTGTGCCAAAAATGTCACTTTTTTCGATAGTACTCTTATTCTCTTCAAAGCTAAAAAAAATTAATAAAAAAACTATTTTTTAAACAAACAAAAAGAAGAAGAAAAACCAAGGGGGTGGATTAAAAACAAAAAATCTATTTTTTTTTAAGATAAATACATCAGTTTGTAATTGGCCTAAATTGCAAATCGCTTCCTGTGGAATAAAAATAATTAATAGATCATCAAGGTAGGCCAAAATAACAATTTAGTCCATGGAAGCCACCCCCACCTCGGATGGCTCACGAGCTACCCTTGAGATCGCTGGGGGCGCACGGCCACACATGGGCTGGTAGTTTGATGGGTCACTTTAGCACGCTTGAAAATTGATGGGACTATTTTAAAATAGGTAGTTATATGAGGCTTGTTTATATTTTTTCCAAAATATATATAAATATTCACAATGTCCATATATTTAAACAAGTGATATGGATCCAAACATTATTTAAGAAGTTTCATCATGTTCTCCCCTTCCTATGAGGGATTCTTATTCTTCTTATTGATCATGATAAGATCAATCGAATGATTTAAGAGCATTAGTCCGATCGATCATGAGACAATCAATGATCGATACAAATTGATTGATCGATCTAACGTCCAATTGATCCTAATGTTAGTCCGATCAATCATGATAGGATCATAAGGTCGATAGAAGATTCGATCGATCTTAGTATATTACTTCAATTGATTGAATATCCGATTGATCCTAGTGCATTAGTCCAATCAATCGTGATACAGTTTAATCAATCATACTTAACACAATAATGTTCAATCTAAAGTTTGATCAATCCTATTGTACTAGTTCAATCGATTGTGATGGGATAATAGGGTCAATAGAAGATCCGATCGATCATGATAGGATAATAGAATTGATAGAAGATCCAATTGATCCTAGTGCATTACTCCATCGATCATTATAGAGTTTGATCATTCAAACTTGACACATTGAAATTTCAATCTAACGTCTGATCGATCCTAGTGTACTAGTCCAATCGATCATGATATGATAATAGGATAGATAGAAGATTCGATCACCATAGTGTATTAGTACGATCAATAGTGATACAGTTGAATCTAACGTTCGATCGATCATGATAGGATAATAGGATCGATAGAAGATCCGATCGATCATGATATGATAATAGGATTGATAGAAAGATTCAATTGATCATGATAGGATAATAGGATCAATAGAAGATCCGATCAATCATAGTGTATTAGTCTAATCGATCATGATTGAATTCGATCAATCACACTTGACACATTAATTCATCGACTTGACGTCCGATCAATCCCAGTGTATTACTCTGATCGATCGTGATAGAGTTTGATCAACCAAACTTGACACAATGAAGGTTTGATCTAATGTCCAATTGATCCTAATGTACTAGTCCGATTGATTATGATAGGATAACAGGGATCGATAGAATATTTGACCGATCGTGAGTTTATGGATTTTGTATTATTTTAGTGCATTAATCTGATCAATAATGATAAGAACATATGATTGATCCTTGTGCATTTGCTGATCAATTGTGACTCTATGGATTTTGTATTATCCTTATGCATTATCTAATTGATTTTTAATTTATGCATTGGATTTTTAAAAAAAAATTAAACAATTTTCTTTTGAATTTATAAGAATATTTTATTCTAATTGATTTTTTCTTTAATATGAATAAGAAATATTTTTAAAAAAAAATAAATTTGGGGAATTACCTCTCTCGTCCTCTCATCTCTCTCTCATTGCAGACTCAACTTTGTGAAGCAAAATGGTAAAGAAAAATTGTCCCTCTGCTCGTGTAACGAGCTTAACATTGAAGTTTGTAAGCTATTGACACATGGAGAGTATGTTGACTGATGAGCTACATAGCAACTGGAGCCTGGATGTGTATCACACAAGGATAGAATAAACACTGTCGTTTGGTTGTAAGTAGTTAGATACGTAGTCGTTTATTTGTAATTCTGTTAGTTCTGTTAGTTGAATTCAATTCCTGTTGTTAGGCAAAACTTGAAGGAATCTTATATAAAAGGGCAGAAGGGCTTGAGGGAGGATTCATTCAGTTGAATGTATATCATATTAGATCTGGAGGTTGGTTGGTTCCTTGAATTGCCATTATTCTTAGTAAAGCTTTTGTTCTCCCATTTCTATTCTCTCCTTCATTTCTCAAACATTTATCTCAATTCTCACTTCTCACTTAGGTTTCAGTAAGAGAACAATTTGACTACTACAAGTGGTATCAAAGCCCTAAGATCCATTGTGCTTGCTCAGTTACCATGACAAAAACGATATCGGCGTCAGACGAAGTTCAGGAATTACAGGATGAATTTTTCCACATTGCAGCTGGAGATTGCAGGAGTCCAGGAGAGTTTACGGCAGAATCAAGCGGAGATGGTACAAACACAAGAGGATCTCTACAAACGACAAGAAGATCAGTTTCGAAAACTCCAATTGCTGCTCAAGTTCAAGGAGACAGAGTTCGTGGACGGTAATGGCAGAAATGGTGAATCCACAGGAATAGAGATCAAGCCTTCCAGATTAATTCTTCCCGTAAGGCATTTGAAACTCAGCCTTTGCGCCTTGATTTCCTCGAATTGACGGGGATGATCCTGAAGGTTGGTGTTATCTTTCTTCTCAGTTCTACGATTACTATGATGTGAATTTTAATTGTACTCGCAAGTGTACGAATCATTTGCAGTTAATGGATTGCAAGTGTGATGGCGATCCCATAGGAAATTGTGTTTTGAAAACAAAATTTATATCTAAATCAATCCAATCCTAACCTAGTTCCAAAAAAAATTTGAAAGATTGTATTTGTAAATAAAATCAAAAGCATAAACAAAATTAAAGTGAATGTAATTAAGTAGAAAAAAAGCATTAAGGTATTGGAATCCGCACTCACAAATTCATAACAACATATTCCCATGATCAATAATATTTCCCAAAGTTCTCACAATAAAATCTTAAGTATGTTTTACTTTTGCTTTTAATATTTAATCAAAATCATCCCATATATCTATTTTTTACACAAATCACAAAAGAAATCCAATTTAAATCAAATTATCAAGTGTATCCATAGATCACATCAAGATATCAGATTTAAATCGAAACATCATTTGTATCCATAGAATAAATCACAAAGGATATCGAATTTTTTAAACAAAGAAAACCAAGCACAAACAATTTTATGAAACTATCTTAAATCATCAAATGTATCTTTGAATCACAAAAGATATCCAAAAATCATTCAACAAAATTGAGTTGAAGTAAAATAATTAAAAATCAATACTCATTAAAATTGAAAAATAATACATCACATGAGAATAGTGTTGCTAATTATAAGTGAGACTTCATCCTCAACCTTAGTTGAGAGTTTAGCCTCTCATGACTAAAAATAACATATTAACTTGTATTAAAACATCAAAAATAAAAAGACTTACAAGAAGAAAATGTTGCAAGAGAATTCTTTGAAATTCAGTGTAATACCCCGTATTTTAAGATATTGAATAAAATATTTAAAAATATGATTTAAAAACTTAATTATAAGGTAAAAGAATAAATATGAATATTTATGAAAATAAATATTCATTTAGAATCATTTATAGCTTTAATTTGATAAAAACTCAAACGGACTTTAAACTTTAGAATAACGGGATTAAGGTCAAACGAACTCTAATTTGGTTGATTCAAAAGCCAGAACGCTTATCTCGAAGTCTTCTAACTACCCTCCGAATTTCATAATTTTTGGACTCCATTTAATATCCGAAAACATCCGCGAAAAATTATACCTCTGAATAGGACGAAAATTCAGTTATGTAATTTGTGGGCTCATTTTAGTTCTTTATGAACCCGGCCTATAAAACTCAGCCCACACGTTGCCCAGCCCATATACAATTGACACCCAGCCCAGTCCACGCCAGATAGAGATCGGATGCTTGTTGTTCTTCCACTGTTCCGCAAGTGCACGTGTCCGACTCAGCAGCTATAAGAGAGAAACTAAAGGAAACTTAGTTAAAAAGAAACTAGTGCTATGTTAGAACCTAAATACCAGTTAGATATTGATAAGAAATTGTCGCCCAAGCAAAGACTTTCATCCTTCTGAGTGTACTTTGAAACAGCTCATCAAACACACGTTTACGCCCCAGCCGTCGATCACAAGACAGTCCGGTTAAATCCAGCCATCAAAAATCCTATAAATACGAAGCTTGCACTGCGATCATTCTACACACCTCAAAGAAAACCGAAACTCTCACTCTCTGCAACTCTCTGTGAGTTTCTGCTCTCAAAGCTCTTGAAGCTTCTCTCTTTCTAGCAAAATCTCTTTTATTTTCCTCTCAAGCAAAGCCAAAAAGAAAACCCAGCAAAAGAGAACACTTCTTGTCTCTACTAAAGCACAAAACAGAGGAACCTCCTCTGTCGTTTTACCCATAAACTAGCATACTTTACTCTTCCTCTAGACCAAACAGGAGTAAACTCCAGCTCTTGAAAAGCCTCTAATTTCCTTCAAACTTTAATCAAAACCATCATCTCCTTTACCGTAGGTAAGCTCTCTCATGTCTCTTTCTTTTTCTCTGTTTCATTTCTCTGAGTGTGTGTAGATAATAAAGAAAAGAAAGAAAGAGAATAGTCTTGAAGGTCTCCCCTTCTATCTCCGTCATCTAAAAAAAAGGGAAAAAAGAAAAGAAAAGAGGAAAACATATAAAGGTTAATGAAACCAAGAAGAAGAGAACTAGAGGCATCTGAATCCTAAAAGAAATAAAAAAAGAGGACACTTTGACTCTAAATATGTGTGTATCGAACTATGTGTAATAATATATAACGAAGTGTTTGTGTGAGTATTATAGATATATGTTTTATTGTGTATATATATATAATCAGTGTGAGTGTTATACATATAAAAATATATGATAATGTGTGTATATATATATAGAGAGAGAGAGAGAGATTATTTATCATTAAACATATATTTATCATTTTAAAACACTCGGTACACATATCTATATATATATATGCATAGATTATATCATATATATAAAATATATGATACAGATTACAAATATATACTTACTACTCTTATGATTATATATATGTATATATATATATAAAAGGGAAATATGTTTAGTGGAAAAAATGAATATTTTTGTAGCGCCGTTATTTTGCCAAATTTTATAAAGTATGAAATTAGGATTATTCATATTTATATCATTGTACTATTCAGTTATTTTTAAAGTGTAAAACCCATTATATTAATGTTAAGAGTAATGAGAAATCAAAACCCATAAACTCAAATAGCATAAACAAGCATAGAAACTCAGTTTCTTTTCAATGGTGAGGTTTCATCCTCACCCCTAGACGAAATTTCAGCTACACATAACTAAAGAAAGCATAAATAAACAACAAGAATGCATTAATAATCAAAGAAACTTACAAAGAATTGAAGTTCTAGGTCAAAATCAACCCAAAAACCCTAAACTACAGTGAGAACGGCGCCTAGGGCGCTCCCAAGCGGCCTCCTCTCTCAAAAATGAGAAAAGAATGGTATTTATAGAGTTAGCTAGGGTTTCTGAAATTCCAGCTCCGCATAAATTCGATCGATCAATTTTATAATCGATCGATCGACTTCGGACAATTTTCGATCGATCGACTTGAGATTCGATCGATCGACTTTCCAGCTATTCTGAATTTTCAGCTTTTTATATATTTTCACTTGAAAATTACCATTTTTCTCTTAATGTCCTGCAAAAACACAAAAACACAAAAACTAACCAAAACATCAGAAAAATAACAAAGCTAAAGGTTTAAATAATGTAAATTAAGGGGTCCAAATATACACTTTTTGGCACTCATCAACCACGATTGTGTAGATGTTGATGCTTTGGTTACAGGTACTGCTGATGTCGACGAGGATCCAGTGGCTTTATATTTGGGGTACTACGACTGAAGCTTATTGTGACGGTTGTATGTGTTGGAATTGAGGATATTCTGTATTTTGTATAGACTTTTATATTTGGCTTGTGTCACATGTGACACTTATTTTATATAGACATTCTTTGATGTATATAATGTTTTGATTAAGCCTTAAACAGATAGACATATGTATGGCTCTGATCTTGTAATTACATTTTTTAGTTAATGAATTTAGTTATGTTGCTACAGGAATATCTTTGAAATGTTATGCATATGTTATGAGATGCATTGAATTAATTTTGACTTATGACTAATTGTCATGCCAGTGTGGTAATTCCATTTTGTTAAAAAATAAAAAACAATATGGGTGCCCCCACCCCCCCCCCCCCCTTTTTTCCTAAGCTTATTCCTTGGCCTCTACCCATAAAACCTTTTAGCTCCATCCCTGATCTCCACCCTTCACAGGCCCTTATTGGTAATTAAAGGGTTGACTGTCCCATTATGAGTGGAGGCCCCTCCTTACTGTCATCAACCCCCTCTTGTTTTTTAAATTAAAAATAATTTATTTCAATTTTTTGTTTGTGGTAGTATTATAATTTTTATGCAATCGCTAGAAAAATTAGATTGGACTTATACGGAATTGGATTGAATGATCAATTTGACTCAAGAGTTTATTACTAGCCTTTTAGATAATTTTTGTCTCCTATGGCCTATGGATGGATTACGGAATTGGATTGAATGATCAATTTGACTCAAGAGTTTATTACTAGACTTTTAGATAATTTTTGTCTCCTATGGCCTATGGATGGATTCGATACAAGCTTCAACCCTTGGGATCAACTAAGTAATTTTCTGTAAAATTTAAGGTGAGAAGTTTTTCTCTATACTAACAATATTAGTTTAAAAATGTTCTCAAGATCCATTACAAATATCTATCAATTAGACAAGATTCTCAACAACAACAAAAAAGCATCCAATGTGTAAAATATTTTACTTCAATTACTCTTTATTTTCTATATACATCAATGGGAAGGAGCTAGGGATAAGGAGAGAGAAAAAAAATAAATACCCACCCTTGTTCATTTTTATTTTTTTTTTGGGGGGGGGGGGCATTGCTATCAATAAATTACGAATGTAATGAATTTATTTTACACTAGTATCAATAGATATCTTATGCGTAAAAGGATTACATCTAGAGAAATGATTTATTTTCTTCTTTTGTCATTCTCTCATTTTTTCACTTTTGAAAATTATCATTGAATTTGTGGGGTTATGTGGGCCCCTAATTTGTGCCACATTGATCTAATGATAATTTTTAAAAGTGAGAGGAGGAGAGAATGACAAAAAGAGAATGTGTAGCACATCTCATCTCTTAAATCTATTTGGTTTATAATAAATTTCAATATTTTATATCCGCTTTAAAGTTTTATATTTTTTCGTTGAGAAAAATTTGTAGACTAGCTTGATTAATGAAACTGAAGAAAAGAGCATTAAGCTCTAGCAAACCCGAGTATTTTGCTCTGATAATACAATATGACATATACCCTCACGAATGCTATCTACCTATACCTTATCCATGACATGATGAACAACTCTCTTAGCAAGGCCATGGGCCGCAAAGTTGCCTCTCTTTTAGTGAGGCGTACCTGCCAACTCATAGATGTACAAAGCACTCCTTTTCAGTCCTCCACTATTTATCTATAGATGCTCCAAATGGGATTACTAGCTTTAAGGGCATTGACGACTTGCAAAGAATCTCCTTCCAAAATGATCCTTTGATTAATTAATAGTCATCGATCATAGGGTTTATGTGAATTGAAGTAAAACCTCTCTATCCTACTAAAGGGTTTCGACTTTTTTATTTAATCTGGATAATTTCTTGGGTTACGTGTGGAGATTTTGCAATACGCATAATAATTAGTAACACATTTACATGGATTTAATGTTTTAAACAAGCTATTATGTTAATTATCAACATCCAAAAAAAACTTTTCCTTTTGTCTCGACTTCAACATCTTTATTGGTTTCCTAACAATAAAAGATTTTCACAAGAACTGCAAGATGAGGTAAAAAGTTAAATGAATTTGAAAAAAAGAAATGAAAGAAAAAGAGTGAAATAACGGAGTAGCTTTTGGTATAAATACCTCAACATGCCAAATATCCCATTTTATCATCAGAAGTGATCAAAATATGGCAAGGACTTTGAAATATGTTTATTTGTTTGCTGTCTATTTTAATTTTTTGTCTGTGGTAGAATTATAATTTTTATACAATCTTCAGAAAAAATAGATGGGACTTATTTGAAATTGGCATGGATTGAATGATCGATCAATTTGACTCAAAAGTTTATTACTAGGACTTTTTTAGATAATTTTTGTACCCTATGGCCTATGGATGGATTTGATATAAGCTTTAGCCTTAGGGATCAATTAAGTAATTTTCTGTAAATTTTAAGGTGAGAAGTTATTTTCTTTATTTTAAAAATATTAGTTTAAAATGTTCTCAAGGTTCAATACAAATATCTATCAATCAGACTAGATTCTCCCAAAAAGAAGAAGAAGAAGAAGAAGGAAGAAGCATGTGCAATGTGGATCATTTTTTACTTCAATTATTCATTCTTTTCTATATACAATAGGTGGGGAGCTAGGGACCGAAAGAAAAAGTAGGGTTAAATATTCTTTTGCTCCCTGTACTTTCATTTTTATCACAGGTAGTACCTGTGCTATGGGAAAAGATAGAGATAGTATCTCCGTCCATCTTTCCGTCCAAAACTAACGGATTTTCATATTAGCGACACGTGGCATCATTAAAATTGCGACACGTGGCTGTCATATTTTTTAAATTTTTTTTTTCTATTTTGATGCTTTAAAAAAATCAATAAAAAAATCGTGGTTTATAATTTATAAATTTTAAGCCTTTTTTTTTAAAAAAAAAAAAGAAATAAAAAAAATAGGCTAGCCACCCCCAAGGGCCATGGGGGTGGTTTGGCCACCCCAAGTGCCAAAACATCTCCTTTTCTTTTTTCTTTTTCTTTTTTTTTTTTTTTTTTTTTTCACTTTGACCTTTGGAGGTGGCCGAATCACCCCCATGGGCCACGGGGGTGGTTCGGCCACCCACAGGCCAAATGGAGGTGGTTTGGCCACCACCAAAACTGGCATTGGGGGTGGCTATTGGCCAAAATGGGGTGGATGTGGCCCAAAGTGGTGGCTTTAGTTTTTTTTTTTTTTTTAAGCCTTAAAATAAAATAATTTTTTTTTTAAAAATAAAAAAATGTGCAGCCACCTGTTGCAATTTTAATGGTGCCACGTGTTGGTGACGTGGAAAGCCGTTAGTTTTAGACGGAAAAATGGACGTATGTACTATCTCCGTCTTTTCCAATAGCACAAATACTACATGTGATAAAAATAAAAAAACATGGGGCAAAAAATAAATATTTGAAGTCACAGGGGCCGTAACGTATTTAACCAAAAAAGTAACCTCTTTGTTCATCGGCAGATCCACTACCAGCAATAAATTACAAATCTAATGAATTTATTTTTACGCTAGTATCAATAGACGTCTTATGGTAAAACGATTAAATCTATTGGTTTATATTATATAATAAATATCAATATTTTATATCCCCTCTAAGGTTAATTAAAAGTCATCATACGGATGATGCGATTTGATGTAAAACCTCCCTATCCTACTAAAAGGTGTCGACTTTTTCTTTAATGTGGATAATTTGGCCATACGATACGAGTAATAAGTAGTCACACATTTACATATATGGATATATTTAATGTTTTAAACAAGCTATATATATATATATAATAATATATATATATATATATTATATTTAAGATAAAAGCTATATATATATATATAAAAAAAGAAAAAGAAAAAGAGTGAAATAATGGAGCAACTTTTGCTATAAATACCTCCACACTTCAAATATCCCATTTTATCATAAGAAGTGATCAAAATATGGCGAGGACTCTGAAATATGTTTATTTGTTTGCTTTCTATTTTATGTTCACCTTCCTTGCTGACGCAACTGATCAGTCACAAGTCCATTACTCGGCCACTCCACACAGCCAAGGAGTAGCTCCTCATGTTGCACATGAAGATGTCATAGGTACTCTAGGTTTCCTGTAATATTAATGCCACCTCAAATATAATCTGAGCATGATTTTTTATTTTTTTTGTAAATAATCTTAGCATGAATTTATTGTTGTCATTATTAGTTAATAGAAGTATATAGAAGTATATGTTTTCTTGATCGAGCATTATATAACCTTAAAAAGGAATATTTTGTATACCCAACTTAATGCGGAGATGATACAATCATGTAGAGAGTCATCTAATGGTAGTCTTCAAGATATTATCATCACAATAACGTAACTGCAATTTGCATTGAAAGAACCATCTACTCCTGTAAGCATATGATCTCATGCATTTTCTTTTTAACCATTGTCACTTTGTATGATAGGTCATTATAGGAAGCAAAAGTTTCCTAATAGAGTTTTTCTTTTGGGGTGGCTGCCGTGCATCCATAACTTCATCTGTCGGAAGAGATGCTTGAAAATGTTTCCGAAGACGCTACAATATGGTAAATGTGTGAATGGTGTTTTCACTTCCCACTGTGTTTGTATCCTGATGGCCCGCACTTAGATATGCATCTAGAGAAATGCTATTCAAACACATTCTTTTACGCTCTCAAGTGTTTAATCCTTAATGAAACAGTTGTCACGTCATGCAGTTTTCTAGTATATGGTATTTTAATCTGATCTACTTCCTCTCTTTTTTCAACTGCCACATTATGGGACAAGCACAGAAGAACTTCGTGTAGCGTTTCTCAAGCATTTACAGCTCATGATATGCATATCTAAAACTGGTTACCTATTATTGACCATATGTACAATCATAAATGAATTTGTAATAATTAGGTTTCTTTCCAAGTTATTATAGCAAACCCGATAAACTAATCATATGGGTTTGCCAAGGTTTAAGGATTTAGACTTAAAGATGTTTGTGCTTGTTGCTTTTTCGCATGTAATACAAGTTTTATGTATAAATAAAGTTTCTCCTGCGACATGTTTATATCTTGTCATACACGTAATATAGTGTATGCATATCATCATGTAATCCATAAATGTTGAGTTTGTTGAATTATTGGTTAAATGATTAAATTTATATCTTCCTATTAGCTATTTTCAGGTAAATTGTAATTTAGCATGATATTAGAGCCAAATATCATAAGTTCAAACCTTAACTTCACAATTCACTCTCCATTTCAGTTACATATTCTACATGGAGTTTGAGACCATACGCACTACAAGAAATTGTCTCATTACCATCGACACGATTGGCAGTGACCGCAAAGTCGCCGCTAATAGTCACTTTTATTGGCAACTTTTATGGGTCGCCACTACAAAGAGAGTTTTAGTGGCAGCAAATAGTTGACGCTAAAAGTCTCTTATTAGCAGTTACCTTTAATGGTTGCCGCTATTGACCCTTCATAATAAAAAAATATATATAATAGCCTATTAAATACATTTTTATTAATCTTTTTTTTAATAGCCTATTAAATACATATTTTTTTAATTTAAAAATACAATTAAATAATTAAATTAAAATTTTATTTAAATTAAAAATTCGATTTGGATTTTTTTTTTCAATTTAATTTTGTTATTGTTTTTTAAAATTTATTTGGGTTAATTAATTTTTGTTTTTTTTTTTTTTCAAGTTTTATTATTTCCGACCACAAATAACGCAATATTTATTTTACCCAAAAACAGCACAAAATCATATTACACAAACCAATAGTTAATAACATATTCGTTAACTACGCAAATATTTACGAACAAAAAATAATTACACAAAATATCTACAAATCTGAAGGGCGTCCCTGCGAATCACGAGGTACCGTTCCAAGCGTGTTCTCGCCAACCGGAGATTGCTGCGCAAGGAATGGTGTAGCGGGCGAAGGTGTAGCGACAGTGGAGTGCTGGCTTAGCTGTCGTCCAACAAGCGACAACGTACCAACCGTTGTCGAATTACCTGCAAATAATATAGACAATTAAAGTATATAATATTACTTGCAAAATTAAAGGTGTAATGAAAACAAATTGAAATTAATTTTGTCCTATACACAATATAAATCATACCTGCAAATGCACTACTAACAGACGACGTACTACCTACGTGTGCAGGTGAAGACTGAGAACCAAGACATGGTGCTGATACTCCCATGGAGGACATGAAGACCTCAAACTGTCGCATGCGCTGCTCCATGGCGTCGAACTGTTGCACGCGCTGCTCCAACCGGTCATTCCTCACTCGCTCAGCCTGTAGCTCCGCTTGGATCTCTTCCATCTTCCGAGCGTGTTCGGCCCAATCCTGAGACGTGCCCTGAGATGGTCCCCCCTGTGACCGAGGCCTATATGAGAAACATGTCCCCCGAACAGGTGTGACGTTCGGCCCAACCTGCCGAACCCTCCCTGCATACTCAAGTCTCTCAACCGCCTGTTCGTAAGCGTCGTTCGGTGCCCAACGCACCGTGTCTGCAGAGATGCTTTGCGTGGCGGCTGGATCACTGGATAAACTCTACGTCATCCTCTCTTGTACGTCGTCAACATGAAAAACTCATATATTGAATAATGACATATCACACATAATTTAAAAATATTAGTAAATTAAATCAGTAGCATACGCATAAGACCCGTGTACGTTCGTTCACGTAAGTGCCGTCCTTCCTTGTGTGGGTCTTCACGAACGACGCGGCGCGAGTGGGGGGCGTGCCAGATGTACATGTCTGTCGTCATGCAGTTGACATATATAACAAATAGATAGCGATAAAAATAGTATAAAGAAAAAGAAAAACAATTAGCAACAAATATTAAAAACATAAACATATATTTTTTCATACCTCCTCGTGATTAAATCTGGCATAACTTTTAGATCCCGTACAATGGGGAAGGTCATTCTGCTCCCGCAGCCTCTTCATCCGTTCAGAGGTTGCCTAGGCATTGAACATGAAAATAAAAATGTAAGCATTGACACACTTAAATTAAAACTAAAATTAAATGAACTGTTATTAAAAAACCACAACATTTTTTTGGCCTACATACCCTTTTATGCTCAGTACACCAATCTCTCAGCAGGAACTCTACATCTGATGCGTCATACTGCTTAAAAAAATTGTCCGGCATTCTCGCACGGATACTCTCGGGCGTGTCACCGTCTCCAATACATAGTTTGGTTTTGAACCTCGACTTCCACGAGCGGTGCTTACGGCCAATATCAATCCACGCCTCCTGTTGTGCCCTGCGCGCGTCTACTGATACAGGTAGATAGAACTCCTCCTGCACATTCAATCAATGCATTATAAGTTTAAAAACTTCAAGAAAAACATTAATCTCAAGTTTAATTCAAATAAATAATTAAATTATATTCATAAACTTCAAGAAAAACATAATCTCAATTCTCACTTCTCACTTAGGTTTCAGTAACAGAACAATTTGACTACTACAAGTGGTATCAAAGCCCTAAGATCCACTGTGCTTGCTCAGTTACCATGACAAAAACGATAACGGCGTCAAACGAAGTTCAGGAATTACAGGATGGATTTTCCACATTGCAGCTGGAGATTGCAGGAGTCCAGGAGAGTTTACGGCAGAATCAAGCGGAGATGCTACAAACACAAGAGGATCTCTGCAAACGACAAGAAGATCAGTTTCATAAACTCCAATTGCTGCTCAAGTTCAAGGAGACAGAGTTCGTGGACGGTAATGGCAGAAATGGTGAATCCAACAGGAATGGAGATCAAGCCTTCTAGATTAATTCTTTCGATAAGGCATTTCAAACTCAGCCTTTGCGCCTTGATTTTCCTCGAATTGACGGGGATGATCCTGAAGGTTGGTGTTATCTTTCTTCTCATTTATACGATTACTATGATGTGAATTTTAATTGTACTCGCAAGTGTACGAATCATTTGCAGTTAATGGATTGCAAGTGCGAGGGCGATCCTATAGGGAATTGTGTTTTTTAATACAAAATTTATATCTAAATTAATCCAATCCTAACCTAGTTCCAAAAAAAAAATTGAGAGATTGTATTTGTAAATAAAATCAAAAGCATAAACAAAATTAAAGTGAATGTAATCAAGTAGAAAAAAACATTAAGGTATTGGAATCCGCACTCACAAATTCATAGCAACATATTCTCATGGTCAATAATATTTCCCAAAGTTGTCACAATAAAATCTTAAGTATGTTTTACTTTTGCTTCTAATATTTAATCAAAATCATCCCATGTATCTATTCTTTACACAAATCACAAAAGAAATCCAATTTAAATCAAATCATCAAGTGTATCCATAGATCACAGCAAGATATTCAATTTAAATCAAAACATCATTTGTATCCATAAAATAAATCACAAGGGATATCGAATTTTTTAAACAAAGAAAACCAAGCACAAACAATTTTATGAAACTATCTTAAATAATCAAATGTATCTTTGAATCACAAAAGATATCCAAAAATCATTCCACAAAATTGAGTTGAAGTAAAACAATTGAAAAATCAATACTCATTAAAATTGAAAAATAATACATCACATGAGAATAGTGTTGCTAATTATAAGTGAGATTTCATCCTCAACCTTAGTTAAGGGTTTAGCCTCTCATGACTAAAAATAACATATTAACTTGTATTAAAAACATCAAAAATAAAAAGACTTACAAGAAGAAAATGTTGCAAGAGAAATCTTTGAAATTCAGTGTAATACCCCGTATTTTAAGATATTGAATAAAATATCTTAAAATATGATTTAAAAACCTAATAATAAGGTAAAAGAATAAATATGAATATTTATGAAAATAAATATTCATTTAGAATCATTTATAGTTTTAATTTGATAAAAATTCAAACGGATCTTAAACTTTGGAATAACGGGATTAGGGTCAAACGAACTCCGTTTTGGTCGATTCAAAAGGCAGAATACTTGTCTCGAAGTCTTCTAACTACCCTCATAATTTCATAATTTTTGGACTCTATTTAGTACCCGAAAACATCCGCGAAAAATTATACCTATGAATTGGACGAAAATTCAGTTATGTAATTTGTGGGCTCATTTTAGTTCTTTATGAACCCAGCCTATAAAACTCAGCCCACACGTTGATAGTGCCCAGCCCATACACAATTGACACCCAGCCCAGTCCACGCCAGATAGAGATCGGATGCTTGTTGTTCTTCCACTATTCCGCAAGTGCACGTGTCCGACTCAACAGCTATAAGAGAGAAAATAAAGGAAACTTAGTTAAAAAGAAGGGAAAATTGCACCGTTGGTCCCTGTGGTATGTCATAATTATTTTTTACTCCCTATGATTTAAAAAGTTACTGAGAGGTCCTCGTGGTATGCAATAATTACAAATCGATCCCTGGCGTCAAATTCTGTTAAATTTTTTAACAGATTCCGTCAAATGCCACGTCAACGACACGTGTCCATCTTAATAAAAAAATATAAATTTATTAAAAAATAAATAAAAATACTTATTTTTTTAAAAAAAAAAAAAATCAAAAAAAAAAAAATGAACGGGTGGCTTGGCCACCCCTTTGGGGGTGAAGGGGTGGCCTGGCCACGCGCCACCCCCAGAGGCCACAGGAGGTGGCGCGCGGCCACCCCCAAAGGCTGGGGGCGGCCATTTTGGGGGTGGCCAAGCCACCCATTCAGTTTATTTATTTTTTAATAAATTTATATTTTTTTATTAAGATGGACATGTGTCGTCATAAGATGGCGACACGTGTCGCTGACGTGGCATTTGATAGAATCTGTTAAAAAATTTAATAGAATTTAACGCCAGGGATCGATTTGTAATTATTGCATACCACGAGGACCTCCCAGTAACTTTTTAAACCATAGGGAGTAAAAAATAATTATGACATACCACAGGGACCAACGATGCAATTTTTCCTAAAAAGAAACTAGTGCTATGTTAGAACCTAAATACCAGTTAGATATTGATAAGAAATTGTCGCCCAAGCAAAGACTTTCATCCTTCTGAGGGTACTTTGAAACAGCTCATCAAACACACGTTTACGCCCCAGCTGTCGATCACAAGACAGTCGGGTTAAATCCAGCCATCAAAAATCCTATAAATAGGAAGCTTGCACTGCGATCATTCTACACACCTCAAAGAAAACCGAAACTCTCACTCTCTGCAACTCTCTGCGAGTTTCTGCTCTCAAAGCTCTTGAAGCTTCTCTCTTTCTAGCAAAATGTCTTTTATTTTCCTCTCAAGCAAAGCCAAAAAGAAAACCCAGCAAAAGAGAACACTTCTTGTCTCTACTAAAGCACAAAACAGAGGAACCTCCTCTGTCGTTTTACCCATAAACCAGCATACCTTACTCTTCCTCTAGACCAAACAGGAGTAAACTCCAGCTCTTGAAAAGCCTCTAATTTCCTTCAAACTTTAATCAAAACCATCATCTCCTTTACCGTAGGTAAGCTCTCTCATGTCTCTTTCTTTTTCTCTGTTTCATTTCTCTGAGTGTGTGTAGATAATAAAGAAATGAAAGAAAGAGAATAGTCTAGAAGGTCTCCCCCTTCTCTCTCCGTCATCTAAAAAAAAAAGAAGGAAAAAAGAAAAGAAAAGAGGAAAACATATAAAGGTTAATGAAACCAAGAAGAAGAGAACTAGAGGCATCTGAATCCTAAAAGAAATAAAAAAAGAGGACACTTTGACTCTAAATATGTGTGTATCGAACTATGTGTAATAATATATAACGAAGTGTTTGTGTGAGTAATGAGTATTATAGATATATGTTTTATTATGTATATATATATATTACTAATCAGTGTGAGTGTTATACATATAAAAATATATGATAATGTGTTATATATATATATATATATATATATATATAGAGAGAGAGAGAGAGAGAGAGAGAGAGAGAGATTATTTATCATTAAACATATATTTATCATTTTAAACACTCAGTACACATATCTATATATATATATATATATATATGCATAGATTATATCATATATATAAATATATGATACAGATTATATATATTACTTACTACTCTTATATATATATATAAGGGAAATATGTTTAGTGGAAAAAATGATTTTTTTTTTTGCGTCGTTATTTTACCAAATTTTATAAAGTATGAAATTAGGATTATTCATATTTATATCATTGTACTATTCAGTTATTTTTTAAGTGTAAAACACATTATATTAATGGAGTTATTATGTTATTTAAAATATATAAGCTTTTAATGCTAATGCCGTTGCGATATTATTTTACTTAAAAGGTATTTTGGACGTTAATTAATAAATATTGTAATAATGTCCGCATAAAATATGTGGTTATATAATTAACCTATTTGATGCCGTTACTATGTCGGAATAATAATAGGATTAAGATATCAAAAATGAGAATATGTTTCTTAGCAATTTCATACTAACACACTATCACATGTACAAATTGTATTGCAGTGAGCACTTGTGTGAATATTATCTAAAGCAGGATAGAACTGTGAGTATTTCTTACTTACTGAGGGTGATGCTGAATTTCCATAACATTATGATTTCTGCTTTATTTAATTGTTTGCGCATGTGAAATTTGCATATTTTGTTATTTTAATTAATGAGTTTAATTATAAAAGAGTTGGAAGTGATGTTTGCCAACGGACCAGGGAGTGACGTCTGCTTGTGCCAAAATATTAATAAAAAATAGAGTAGGGAGTGACGTCTGCCTACAGACCAGGAAGTGACGTCTACCTGTACCAAAAAAATAAGAAATTATTAGAGGAGTGACGTTTCCCTTAGAACTCACTAAACGGAAGTGACGTCTCCTATCATTCGTTAAACGAGAGTAATGTCTCCTATAATACGTTTGACAAGAGTTACGTCTCTTAGATTTTATATACTGGAGTGATGTCTCCTTGAATCTATTTGTTAGAGTTACGTCTCTATAAGTGAATGCTAGAAGAAAATGGTTATTTAAATAAATAAAACTCTGCATATAAAACTGTCATTTATTATGTCATTGCATTGTGTTCTTTATTTCTAATAAATCAGCAATCATATCATTATTGAAAACAGTGGACTCACTAGGTATTTTTGTATTATTATTTATCTTTATATTATATATTAATACAGGTTATGAAGAAGATGAGTATTAGGATTGTCCAGACCTTTAGGTGATCTTGGTAGCAGTGTCTGAGGCTAGGATGCCTCTCATTTTTGTGGACTACTATGTTTAGTCCATTATTATTATTATATTCTGTGAACAATATTTATATTTTTGTTGGTATGTATTAATGATGCTATGATTATAATGTTTGTAAATTATTCGTGTCATATGTGGCACAAATACTATTTTAATGTGTAATTATTTAATTACACTCTCTATATATTTTGAAGTATTTTTTTAGTAAGCTCTAATGTATTATTGTTAAAAATATATATTC
This sequence comes from Alnus rubra, assembly GCA_028654335.1. NCBI lineage: Eukaryota > Viridiplantae > Streptophyta > Magnoliopsida > Fagales > Betulaceae > Alnus > Alnus rubra. Next base: position 567,606 of record JAJPGS010001031.1, on the reverse strand, counting down.
CGCTGTCAATTTATAACTCTGATGATATCGTAATGTCACGTGAAATCAAAATTTTCACTTATGCCTTTTTGTAAAAGGCGGGGCGTTACATTCAGCCTAAACTCCACACACTTTTTACAAGAGAAATTCTCATATAGATAGAACTAATGTCACTATTTTGCTAGGTCTTTTTGGTGCTACTGATTTCCACCTTTTGCCTTGTTATGGAAAGAAGAAAACATGACTTTTGGTGCAGTGCTGGGACGTCTCGCTAGTTCTCGTGTATCACCCGGTTTTGGTAAGAATCTCTCTTATTGCGCATGTCTCTTGCTGCCAGATTTTGGATGCATTCGATCGGCTGCTCTTGCCAAGGAAAGACATGTCTATGTTGTGCTGCTCAGCAGAAAGAACGTGTCTAACGCTGCTCCTTAAGGGAAGGAATTAACGTGCATGTGGGGCAGCTCTTTGTGCATGGGTGCCCTGTAATATTCCTTTTTTGTTGTGGCCTTTATATCACATTTACGGTGTTTGCTATGTTTATTATTTTTTAATAAACATATACGGTATTATGATTATTTCTATTAATTTAGATTACCGTAAATATGGAATCGGTTAATTGATTTTAAAAATCAATTAACAATATTATTTCCTTGATGGAAGGAAACAATACGGTGTTTACTATTTGAGGGTCCCTAACCTAGCCTATAAATTAATAGCCTGTGTACACCATCAGTACGGCAATTTGGTAATAGGCATAGGTTAGAAGATCCCTCAAATAATCTTTCTTGTTCTTCAGATGGATCGTGGAGACGCTTGAGCAAATATGGCTAAAGTATGCCTAAAACTGTTCTATTTAATTTTCCGCTGCGCATGTTAGGTTAAAGAAATAATTGTTTTTTTAATTATTTCTAACATGTGGTATCAGAGCCATCCTCTGTGCTATTTTGCTTAGCGTATAATTTTACTATGCGTTATCAATATTGAATCAAGTATTTTTTATTGGTTATCAATATTGAATCAAGTATATTCTATTTGGTATTGTTCACTTCTGTTTGTCAATATTGTTTGAGCAATATTTCGTCTTTTCTGACATGATAGAAACGCATTAGCGATTATTTTGTGAATATTTGTTGTTCACGTACTGTTTGTGAAAACCCATAAATTTGATATAACTATTTTTTGTTTTATCACTATACTGTTTATTGTGATATACTGCCTAATTTTGAGTTGTTGTAATCTTGATATGGGTATTTTCATAAAGGGGTGGCGGCTAGGGTTCCATTTTTAGGGTTTTCAACCCATCTGGAACATTACGGGTCGGGTTGGTTGGTGACTGGGTAGGGTTTCGACCCATTAAAGTTTTTGGGTTGGATATATTTTTCGGGTAGGGTTTTTTAAAACCCATGCAGTTTTGGGCCATTTAAGTGGGCTGACCTAGTTTGGGCCAGCACTATACATAGACCTAGAGGCCTGACCCGATTAAGTGGGTTGACCCAATTGCCCAAATACAGTAGCCCATTTGGAGTCTTGTGACCCAGAAGCCCAACCCAATACAGTAGCCCATTACAGTAGCATTTAAATAAAATAAAAGATTTGGCTCATATAGGGTTCGAACTTGGGACCTTCATGTCCATAAAGTGATAAGCTTCAAACCATTGAGCTATGCCTGGTTTTATGCTTTCACATTAAGGTTTTATTCCCTTTATTATTTACAGTACTGTGTATTAAAATTATTGTTTATTTAATACATGAATTGAGGAATATATTTTTAATTGTTGAATTTATATTGTTTAAATATAAATTGCTTGATGCCTAGACCTAAGAATAATTAACAATACCATATATACTGGTGTGTTTACAGTAATATCTAAGAATGCAATGTCGAGGAAAGTTCTGGCAAGGAAAGTCTTGGGATTTAAGTGTGTCCGGTGTGACCCCCCTCACTTTCCTGGGAGCTCATCTGCTTGCACTTTGGAAAATGCTGTTTACCCCATTTAAGTATTGGTTTGTTATATTCCTGGGGCTATTAAGGGGGCATCTATAAAGTTGTTAGATGTTAATGAAGTAGCAATTATCATGATAATTTTGGGAAAGCCACATCATCTCAATTTTGAATGACAATTGCATCAAGATTACACACACGTAATTATCATTATGATTTTGGGGAGCCACAGCATCCCAAATTTTAATGATAATTACATCAGGATTACACACATGAACCTCATAAAGATTTATTAGATGTTCATGAATTACAGCATGATTATTATGATTTTGAGAGAGCCACAGCATCTCGATTTTATAATAATTGCATAAAGATCGTATACGTGAACTTCATATAGAAAAATTAACATCGTCTTGTAATTAATTCATAAATTTAATTACTTATCCCCACATGGAAGTTTTTATTTTTATGACTTAATTAGAATAAGATGACAAATTTAGTATTGAAAGTAAAATTTCTCTCGGTTGCCCACAGGTACGGAGAATTTTATTTATTAATATTTAAATTTGCTTTAGTCTTATTAATAAAGAGTAAATTTCATGCGTGATGCAACCTTTGCCCACAGGTAGGTTGAAATTTACTATTTAAATTGGTATTGGCTAATTTAAAATAAAGTTAATTCATAGCATTAAAGTATTTATTTTATTTTTGGGTTATTGCAGCTATTCATATTACTCTACCTTGGTAGTTTCATATTCCAATACATTATGGTAATATTTTTCTGACTGAAAAATATTAATATGCTTTTTCATTTGGGGTGTTAAAAATTTTGGTGTTCCGTGTGGACAAACCACCTACTCCCGCGGAATTAAGTACGCCACGTGAGATTATTAAGCATGAACGGTGGGAGTGATTTAATCACTTAAGTTAGATGTTCATGAAATCTCATGTCACTAAAGTCATCAGGGATTTATTTCTGAATGTTTTAGAGCCAAAGTTTTATAAAGGTTGTTTATGAACATTTATTAAGTTCAAACAAAATTGGCCAAAACCCTAATAATCTCATTATGGAAATGAGGGATATAGCAGCTCAATTAAAGTCCCTTGAGGTTGAGATTTCCGAATCCTTCTTGGTCCATTTGGTTCTCAACTCTCTTCCTCCTCAGTATGGTCCCTTTAAGATTTCATACAACACACATAAGGATAACTGGTCAATTAATGAACTCTTGACCATGTGTGTTCAAGAGGAAGAGAGATTGAAACACGAGAAACCGGAAAGTGTTCACTTGGTTGCTCGTGCTAAAGCAAGGACTAAGAAAGGCAAGGCTGCCCACCACTCTAAGAAAGGAAACAAGTTGTCAGTCAAAGGCAATAAGGATGCTTGTTACTTTTGCAAGAAGGAGGGGCACATGAAGAAAGAATGCCAGAAATACATTAAATGGCTGGAAAAGAAAGGTAATCTCATCTCTTTTGTATGTCATGAATCTTTTTTTGTTGAGGCTCCTTGCAATACATGGTGGATTGATTCTGGTTCTACAATCCACATTGTGAATACATTGCAGGGATTTCTCAAAACAAGGAAGCCGATAAGAAGTGAGCAACGTGTTTACTCAGGAAATAAATTGTTCTCACCAGTCGTAGCAGTTGGGACTTACAGACTTATTTTGAAAACTGGATATGTACTAGACCTTGAGAATGTTTTTTATATTCCATCATTTTCTAGAAATTTAATTTCTATTTCAAAACTTGATGTATTTGGATACGGTTTTTGGTTTATTAACTCAATTTTCAGTATTTTTAGAAATAATAATTTTGTTGGTGGTGGAATAAAAATTGATGGTCTATACAAACTTTCTTTAGATCCCAACTTTGAGAACAATTATTTATCGTTGCATACTGATATTGGCATAAAGAGAAGCCTTGTAGATGAAAACTCCGCTTGGCTATGGCACAGGAGATTGGGACATATCTCCATAGAGAGAATCAAAAGATTAGTAAGCGATGGAGTTTTACAAACTCTTGACTTTACTAATTTTGGTACTTGTGTGGATTGCATAAAGGGAAAGCAAACCAACAAGACCACTAAAGGTGCCAGAAGGAGTTCTGAGATTCTAGAAATCATACACACAGACATCTGTGGACCTTTTTCTACTCCTTGCCTCAATGGTCGGAGATATTTTTTATCTCTTTTAGTGATGACCAAATAAAGTTGATGTATCTCTATCTTCTAAATATTAAAGTTGGGGTATTGAATGCTTTCAATACCTATAAGGAAGAAGAAGAAGAGAAACAATATGAAGATCATAAGATCTAATATAGGCATAGAGTATTAAGGTAGATACACACAAAAGGGAAATGATTAGTAATACTAATCTGTTATTACCCTTATAGAGTAAAGCCTTGAAGACCGTTGTGTATATGTTAAACAGGATTCCATGTAAGGTTGTCCTTAAGACACCTTTAAAAGTATGAAATAAATGGAAGCCAAGTTTAAATTATTTACACATATAGGGTTGCCTTGCTAAAGAGGGGATTTATAATCCTCACATAAGGAAATTAGATTCAAGGACAACTAGCAGATCTTTTATAAGCTATCTAGTAAACTTTAAAGGGTTTTAAAGTTCTATTATCCTTCATATAAGCCTAGAGTTGTTGATTGTAAAATTTCTAGAGGATACGGAACCTAGTGAGAGTGCTCATTCACATAAATTGGAATTTGAGGAAGCACTAGAGTTGGCCAAATCTCCTCCTCATAGAGGATGATTGATTGTTTTCAGGGAAAATCAGATTGATTATCCTGAGCCACAATCACTTCTAGAACAACCAACTCATACAGAATAGGTTCAAAATCTATTCTCCCATTGCAAAATGCAGAGGAAGTAGAATTAAGAAAATCCTATAGAATAAGTAGATCAACAATTCTTAGTGATCATGTTGTATATCTCCCAGAGTCTGATGTTGACATTGGACATAAAGATGATCCAAATTTGTTTTCACATGCTATGAATGGAGAAAACTCCGCATTGAGATTTAGTGCCATGAAGTAAGAGATAAATCCATTGCTCAAAAGTCAAGCTAGACTCGTAGCCAATGTTTTTACTCATAAAGAAGGCATTGATTATCGTGAAACATTCTCTCCAGTGTCTAAGAATGGTTCATCAAGATAATCATAGCATTAGTAGCTCATTTTGATCTAGAGCTACATCAAATTGATGCGAAAACAACATTTATGAATGAGGATCTTAAAGATGAGGTTTACATGACACAACCTAAACGTTTTATAAAATAACAGTTAGAATACTTGCAAATTAAAGAATTATATTTATGGGCTGTGATAGATCTCTCACCGGTGATATATTTTTTACAATGTAATTGTTTTATTGTTTACTGAAAACCTTGTTAATTAGTATATATACCTTAAGGTCAGTGGGAGTACAGTAATCTTTCTAGTCCTATATGTAGATATTGTTTTTGCAAGTGGTGATTTAAGTTTGCTACATAAAGTTTATTTCACAAAACTTTGAAATGAAGGATTTGGGTGAAACCTCTTATGTCTTTTGACATAGAGATTCACAGAGACATAAAGAATATTAACATTGTCTCGGAAGGCTTACATTGAAAAAGTTTTGGGAAAATTTAGAATGAAGGATTTGCACCTTCATTAGCAATTAAGAGGGATTAATTAAATACAGATTAATGTCCCAAAAGGTATTGGAATAAGAGCAGATGAAAAGTTTTAAGTGTCTGCATTATACATAACCATATGACTGACAATAAGTATATTGAGTCAATAAAGTGCTGCAAATAAAGTTTTGCGGTATATGCAAAGAATCAAGAAGTACAACTTAACCTAAGGATACACTTTCCATTTGAAGGTGGTTAGTTGTTCAGATTTGAGTTTTGCTGATTGTGCAGATAGTAGATCGAAAGTCTACTTTATGGTATATATCTTTTTATTGAGAGATATATCTTAAAGATGCAGTATGCAGACTATGGTTGCTACGTCTACCAAGAAAGCTAAAATTCTAGCGTGCTATGAATTTAGTACACAGGCATGATGGTTGAAATATTTTGTTGAAAGTCTCAAAATTGTCGATTTTTACAGTTAGACCATAAAGATACTCTGCGGTAATTCTACTATAATCTTCTTTTATAAGAATAAATAGTAGAAGCAGAAGTAAATCGACATCAAGTATCTCAGTACGAGAGATAACATTAAGAGACATAAATGGTCTATTGAGCATATAAGTACTGAATTAATGATTGCGGATCCCATGACTTAAAGTTTACCGGTAAATAAATAATAAAGTCATGCGGAATATATGAGACTCATTAATTCATTTTTTGCTTGGTTTGTCTCTTTTTGGTCTATAGACATAAAGTTATTATAATAAAGATTTTGTGCACGTTTGTTATTTTATCCATGAGGATAAATAAAGTTGGACCCGAATGACTTATAGGAAGTTCATTCATAAAGCTTGATTATCCATAAGGTACTCATGTAAGGAGTGTTTTACATTGTGATACATGGAAGGGACGACCTAATTTTATAATGGTTTTACCGCCATAATTCGTGTAAAACATTTCTTATCTGAGTGGGAGGATTCCAGAAGTGATTGGCCAAACTAAAGAACCTAATACCATAAGGTCATGTGTCATAAAGGCCAAGTGGGAGAATGTAAGATATTATTCCCTTATGTGGCCTTTATATCACATTTACGGTGTTTGCTATGTTTATTATTTTTTAATAAACATATACGGTATTATGATTATTTCTATTAATTTAGATTACCGTAAATATGGAATCGGTTAATTGATTTTAAAAATCAATTAACAATATTATTTCCTTGATGGAAGGAAACAATACGGTGTTTACTATTTGAGGGTCCCTAACCTAGCCTATAAATTAATAGCCTGTGTACACCATCAGTACGGCAATTCGGTAATAGGCATAGGTTAGAAGATCCCTCAAATAATCTTTATTGTTCTTCAGATGGATCGTGGAGACGCTTGAGCAAATATGGCTAGAGGTATGCCTAAAACTGTTCTATTTAATTTTCCGCTGCGCATGTTAGGTTAAAGAAATAATTGTTTTTTTAATTATTTCTAACATTCATACCCTTAATTAGCGCGAAATGGCGGTGCATAAATAAATATGGACCCTTTCAATTCTGCGTTTGCATGATTTAGAATTTACAGCATCATATATATATATATATCAGTAAAAATCAAATCAAAAAGGCTTTCCAAACACATCCAATTAAGTCGTGAGGCGTGGATGATTTAAGAAATGTGAGAAGATCTTCCAAAGTCGAATAGAGTGATAGAACTACGTAGAACTTTAACAAAAAAAGACAAGAACCTAGGAGCAATAGAACTCTGTAGAACTTTAAGTCGTGTGAGGCGTACGTGAATGATTTAAGAGATGCGAAGATATTCCAAATGAAAAATGATAGAAATACACCAGGTTTACAACAAATGTACAACAGTCCTCTCACATGGGGTGGGCTCCACATACTGTAGGATCCACCCCATGTGAGGGAGCTGTTGTACATTTGTTGTAAATCTGGTGTACGGGAATCAGTTCTCATTTCAAATTCCAATAGAGAACTCTGTAGAAGTACTTTAGCAAAAAGACAAAAACCTATGTCGACTAATACAAGACTTTTCCAATACAAACTCTAGAACTCTGTGGAACTTTAAGCCATGTTGGCAAATTAATGAGATAAAAGAACTTATCAAAATAAACGACTTAAAAAAAAAAAAAGCTCTTCTTTTTGTTTCTCGGGATGTCATCAGCCATCTGTTCATGCGTGTGTAAAACTGTGTCGAGTGTTGTCAATTGTCATACTCGAAAGATTGAGAAAAAGTTTGTTGTTTTCAAAGTTACCAGGATCTTTCTATAACAGTTTACATGTATGCTTTATAAACTAATTACAATTGCTAACAAGAGGCTAAGTTATGCAACATGCCATCGTCTATATCTTATGTAAATAAACTATATCAATCTAATTTAGGTAACAAAAACACGTTGACTGTCCCTTTTGTTGTCTTGATCCTTCTGTTGTCTTGATAATTGTGATTGGCTAACAGTCTTGAGTCCTGACATTCGAGTTGTGGCTGAAATACTACCATCTTCCGTTCAAACAATATTCAAGAAATCTGACAATATAAGCTATCATTACGAGAGATGCTTATTCCAAAAAAGGAAATACCAAACAGGCCAGGACTTTGAGTTGATTGGGATGTCGAGGGGAAAAAAGGCTAATAGCAGAGTAATTTCTGTAACTATTCTGATAATCTCAGAGTATTCCTATGCCACTCAACAGATATAAGGAAGGAAACATACAAAACCACATGTTTGACTCTATCAAGCATGATCTTCAAATCTGACTCTTTTTTCTTTCTTCCTCTTCTTTTCTGGAGGAAAGACAAAACCGAGGCACAGAGGCCAAGCAACAAAAGGGAACTCTGTTCCACTTCTTTCCAACAACAGTTCCTATGTACATACATCTTGCACACGCTTACCAAACACATAGACAAAAGCATGTTGTGTACAGGACTTAAACCTCAGATGTCCCTTGACACTTGTAAGCTTAAAAATAAAATGTTGTTGTGTCATTAGGCTTTTATAATCTCATGAAAGTCGATTCTTCCAAAACGAAAATAAGCTAGTATCTTTATCCAAGTGGGTCTTGATAGGAGACATATCCTCATCCATTAGAAAATATATAATGGATAAATCAAACACTTAACTCTACGAGATGCTCAGCACACAAATTCTAAGTGATCTCAATGGAAAAAATCCATAATCATGACCAAAGTTCACTCACATCTTGTAGTTATAGACACATATATAAGCAAAAGCACTAGTATTGATTTTTTTGATGAATAGCACAAGTTTGCTAAAAGCTGAGACACGGATTAAACTCAAGAAACCTATGAAGTATGGATCATTTGAGCTCTATATTCATCGGTGTCATCGGAAGTATCACAACAATTCAAGAGATAGCAGGAACACAAGATCCGTAAATCATGTTTGTAACAACATTTGGTATGATAGATTTATGCATGTGACTACATCAAGCAAATGAAAAGAAATTACGAATGCTAAAATTTTTAGTTTTGGGTTACTCACTAATGTGTGAAGTAAGCCATTTTTTGACTTGTCACATTCATATATAATAAAGTGTTTCATAAAAAAATTGATAAAACTTCTTATGAACTATGTAAATATATTAAGCCTGACTTGAAATACCTCAAAGTGTGGGGGTGTTTGGTAAAGATTATGTTGCCTGAGCCTAATAATAAGGAAACTTGGTTCTAGAATTTGTGATTGTGATTTTATTGGTTATGCTTTCAATAGTTCATGCTATAAATTACTTATTATCAATATTAATGTTTTAGATTACAATATTATTATTGAATTTGAAAATGCTATTTTCTTTGAGCATGTGTTCCTTTGAAAAATAAAGAAAATTTATTGCATGAATCTTCTGTTACTTCTAATAAATTTGTTGATGATGTGCAAGAATTGAAAAGAAGCAAGCAAGCTAGAAAAGAAAGGAATTTCGGTAATAATTTTATTACTTATATTGTTGATAATGATCCAACATGTTATTGTGAAGCAATTAAATCTATTTGATGCATTTGTTTTGATTAGAGGATATAAATAATGAACTGGAATAAATTATGTCAAACCATATTTGAAACTCATTGAGTTACCTCTTACGACCAAATCACTCGATTGTAACTAGGTGTTTAAGAAGAAGCTTAAACTGAATGATATGATGGATAAGTACAAGGCAAGCTTGATAGCTAAAAGCTATAAGCAAAGGCCAAATGTTGATTATTTAGTACTTATTCTCCGTTTACTGTAATTGCATCTATAAAATGTTATTCGCCATTGCTTCTATATATTTATAAATTTGTTGTACTTCAAATGGATGTCAAAGTTATTTTTCTAAATGGTGAAGATATTTAGCAACCCAAGGACTTATTATCCCTGTTCAATAACACACAAGTGTTTAAATTGGTGAAATCCTTGTAGGATTAAAGCAAGCTCCTAAACAATGGCATGAAAGTTTGACAAGGTAATGTTGTCTAATGCATATTTGATTAATAGTGCAAGTAAATGCATATCAAGTTTTATAATAATGAATGTGTCATTATTTGTTTATATATATTGGTTACTTGCTTATTTTTGAATTAGCATTGATATTGTGCATGGAGCTAAAAGATCTCTTGCATATAATTTTGATATAAAATAAATGGTTAGAACTAATGTCATATTGGACATTAAAGTTCTTAGAGATAATGATTGCATTATTTTATCTCAGACATATTATGTTGAAAAGATGTTTAAAAGATTTGAGCACTTTGATTATCTGTCTATGTCTACTCCATATGATTCAAAAAATACATTTGGTAAAGAATCACGGTGATGGTGTATTGCAAGAAAAATATGCACAATTCATTGGTAGCTTGATATTTTGACAGACTGTATATGCCTGATATTGCATATGTTGTTGGCATGTTGAGTAGATATACTCATAATCCTGGTGTTAAGTATTGGGAAGCTATCTCTAAATTTGTGAGATACCTAAATGGCACAATTAATTTTGGTTTGCCATATTGTGGTTATTCTCCTTTATTAAAAGGATATTGTGATGCTAACTGAATTTCTGATTTAGATAAGCTAAAGCCTATATGTGGCTATGTGTTTACTCTATCTGGATGGGCTATCTCTTGGAAGTCCTCAAAACAGATTTACATAGCAAAGTTTACTATGAAGTTAGAGTTAGTTGTCTTGGAGAAGGCAAGAACTGAAGATGAATGTCTAAGAAGCTTATTAATCAATTGATTTACCTTTATATACTAATTCAGTTCCATTTGTGTTTTGATTGTGATTGACAGGCTGTCATAGCTCGAGCAAGGAGCACGATTTATAATGAGAAAAGTGCACAATATTGTGAGGTAGCTTATTGAGACCGGTATAAGTTCCATGGAATGTGTGAGGTCAAAAAGTAATTTTACAAATTCTTTGACCAAGCCACTAGCAAGAAAGCTGGTGAGTAAAACATCGAGGAGGATATGACTGATACCCAAATTATGACATTATGATTGATACCCAACCTCTGTGATTGGAGATCCAATGAATGAGGTTTAATGGGAAACGAAGTCACAAGTGATCATGTTGAGCTACTGTCATTCTATGTTTATCCATTATCTTGTTGAGAAGATAGTGATGAGTCCATCCCTATAGTGTAAGACAGTACAAGATGCAGAATGATTAAGGATGAGTTTAAAATTCTTAATGGATCCATAGTCCCTACATGTTGTGATGAAGTGTACTTTGCACACACTCTTGATGGATGCCACCTATGTGAGTGTGGAGGTGGTGCCGCCTCCTATGAGACTAGGGTAGATCTCTAGAGCACTCATGAAACCCAGGGGCGCATGGCCTGTATAAGGCGCCAACCCACTATAGAACAACCCAATTTTTTTTGGAGAAAGTTATGTGAGTGATAAGTTTGGTCAACTTATGAATTTGGTTAAAAGAGTTTAACTCTACCATAATTCATTAAGTTCCTACTTATTTATCCTAGGTGCGGTTAAAACTTTCGGGTACCACATTGATGTATGCTTTCAATCTCCTTATAATATAGTGTTTGTAATATATGGGGGATTGTTGTATTTGTTACAAACATTATTTCTTTTTGAAGTATTTAAAATATATTACCGTTTCTCAAAATGTTTATGAGTTTTTATGAAGAAGAAAAATCAGTTTTAATAATTTGGTCTTAAAGGGGTAACCGTTTATTTTTTTTCTTCTTAAAGAATTATTACGGTTAGTCATAAAATCTCAAAATATAACCGTTGAGTGTTTACAAATCATTAAATCTTGCTTTAACCGTTTGGTCATTAAGATGCATTAACATTTTAAACGGTTTTTAACTATTAATATTTTAAACGTTTTTTTTACCGTTGGTGATTAAAACTCTTGTCTTGGTCATTAAAGAGAAAGAAAAAACTGATGCTCATTTTGTTTATCATCAAATCATTTTAACCGTTAGTTTTGGTGGCTTTAAGAAAAAGGAAAAAACTGATGGTCAACTTTTCATATATATTAAGTTCCCAATGAGCATTTGAGAATTTTTTTTCTTCTTTGGCTTCCAACATATTTTCCATCGTATAGTTTATTCAAAAGTGAATTTGTTTTAAACCAAGAAGCTATTTGTTATATTAATATTTTTGCTACAAGAAAAAATATTTTGAAGTCCCCAATCCACTTTGATCAAGGGGTTGTTCTATTTGATCTTCGTTCTTGAAAGTGTGTCATTAATGAAGATAGACGCTATAGTCTAATCCTGAGAGGTTGCGTGTCAAGAGATCTGATCACACCAAGTTATATACTCCGGGATGCACAAATCAACATTTAAGGACAACGCTCTTCTTACGTGATTCTATAGCATTGTGAGATATTTCCTTAATTTAATTTTAATCTCTTGTACATTATTTATTTTATTATTATTATTATTTCGGATCAATATGGTCTAGTATCAACAATAATTTTTCAACCAATTATTTGTTTAACAATTATTTATTTATTTGTTAATTTTCATATTTATATTATTTTATTTCAAAAAAAACTTTGTGCACCATCCAAAATTATTTCCAACAAATCAAACTACCCAGATTAGTAAGTACAGAGCACAAAAAAATAAAATCTATGTTCTTCCATTGAGTTTTCTCATAAACCAAACGGAAGTTATAAATGGTAAAAACCCCAAACGAAAATGACAGAAAGAAACCAGTAGAGGTAAACAACAAAAAGAAAGAAAAAACCTTGGGGAGATTCGTACAACCAGCAATAACCTAAACAATAGCAAATCAAAAAATCTAAATTCAGAACTGGTTGTCAATGTTTCCCTCAAACTACTACCTTATTGCTAATGTCCTCTCAAACTACCAATTATGTCAATATCTCCCCTAAACTACCAAAAAATATTAATGTGCCATGACAAAAATACCTTTCATAAAATTAAAAAAATAAATAAAAGAAAAAGGAATCAAACCCGGTTTTTCATTTTTCTTTCATTTTATTATTATTATTATTATTATTATTATTATTATTTTCTGTTTGATAATTTCAGTTATTTTTCTTTCTTTATATATATATATATATATATTTTCATTTTTTTTAATGTTTAAATTTTCGTTTTAATCATTTTTTTTTCAAATTTATAAAGACATTTTTGTCTTATTGAAAAAAAATTGGTCATTTTTGTATTTTTATTGGTCTTTGGAGAGATATTGGTATTTTTTAGTGGTTTAGAGAGGACATTGATGCAATTGGTAATTTGGGAGGGACATTGACAATTGGTAGTAGTTTAAGTGGAGTAATGTTAGAAGTCCCTCTTGTGTTCCTCCAAAAATGATGTATCTTTTAAAATCACCATTGAGCTTGTGATCGATCACTATTGAATCTTGATCAAATTGTGATTTTAAAAGCTACCTCATTTTTTTAGGGACATAAGAGTGAAACATGATGGACTTTTAGAATTACTCGTTTGAGGGAATGAGTAATTCTAGACGTCATATCCATGTCCCTCTTGTGTCCCTCCAAAATTGATGTGGCTTTTAAAATTACCATTTGACCAAAATCTAATTGTAATATATCATAAATTAAATGGTAGTTTTAAAAGTCACATCATTTTTAGAGGAACGTAGGTATAACATCTAGAATTACTCGAGAGGGATATGTGTACTTTTTTTTTTCTTCTATAGATGACTCGGAATTTGCTTATATGACATTGACATTAGGTATTGACATGGATGCGGATGTGTCAAATGAAACACGTGGTAAATGATAAACCGTTAACTTTAATAGTAAAGTGACAAAGAGATCTATATATATGAAATATATGCAAAACCTAAGGGCCTTGTTTTTTTAAAAAAAAATTAAAAACTGAAAGATTAAATTCAAATCAAATTAAAACTTAGGATTTAAATATGACATTTTTTTTCTAATTTTATTATTATTTTTTAATAAATAACAATTCTAAGAATGATAATTTTTCTCTAATTTCCACTAGTTTTAGATAGCTTGCAAACTTGTGCATGTACTAAATCTCTTTATTTCAAAGATTTAGATTAGGTGTTAAAAAAAAAAAACACACTAAAGGACATTACTTTAGTTTTTTCAACTGTATAAATTTAATTTCAAAATTTATATGAGAAAGAGAGAGAGTGAATCGAATATAAACTATTGGAAAAATTGCAGGATATCTTATGTGATTTTTTTTTAATAGCATTTAAGCCAAGTCCTTATCTCATTTAGATAAAGATAAATTATCTTATAATTTAAATAAATTTTACATATTTAATATTACATCTGTTGTCAGATAATGAATATATTGGCGCAATTTTATTAATGGTTTTTAGCCATGAAATCGGATTGGAAAGATATTTTTTATTTGATTGCTTTTTACAATTTATTGGTGAAAATGCGGATGCGGTTATTAGCAATATATGCATCTGCATAATACGGTTACCACTTTTTGGTATCCGAATCTGCATTATGCAATTATTATCCGTATTCAAGCTGTTATTGTGGTTATTATCTGCTATCTGCATATTAGGTAATACACGTTTTGAATTACTATATAAATCTATATTGAAGATTAAATAATGTTGTTATTACTATATGCAAGTTTAAATAAAGAGTAATGATTCATTGCCACATTTTGATACATCTTTTCACCACCTTGCTTATGTGGCAAGGTAGTCCCCTACTACTTTTTTTGAGTTTCAAAAATAAAATAGAATAATGATTTAATGCCTCCCAAATATACAACTTTTCACCACCTTGCCACATTGGCAAGGTGGTCTCCCACTACTTTTTGAGTTTTTTTATTTTTTAAAAATAAATTAAGGTGGGGGACCACCTTGCCACATAGACAAGGTGGTGAAAAGTTGTATATTTAGGTGGTAGTGAATCATTACTCAATAAAATAAGATGAGGGACCACCTTGCCACATAAGTAAGGTAGTGAAAAGTTGTATCAAAAAGTGGCAATGAATCATTACTCTTTTAAATAAAGGGTTAACTTCACAGAAGGGCATCGAACTATTCACGATTCCACAGAAGGGTACTAAACTATCATTTCTCTCGAACCCGGAATTTTAAATATCAAAATGAGTCCCATAAGGGCATTCTGTCTGTTCTCGGTGTCAAAACGTGACAGAATTGGTACCACGTGACTTCCACGTGACTTTTTCAATGCGTTTGGTCTTCTTTGCCCCTGACTTCAACGGATACAATTTCGAACTTATTTGGCAAGTCGATCATATTATCCGATTTTCCCCCAATTATTGCTTTGCAAGTCTCCGAAAACCCTAGAGATCCCAATCCGTACTCGTGCGCTAAGAACCCTAACCGTGCTGTTATACTGTGGCTTGTTTCGACAGTATACACAAGAATCAAGCATCAAAGGCTGATTTTGACTAAAGGTAATGAACTTTTTTGCTCTTTCTTTTTCAGTGTAAATGAATATTTATTTAGTCATATTCGTTTATTTACGGATTATTTGTTTTTTTTTTTCCGAAGTGCTGGGCGTTATTTGGGGTTTAGGGACACTTTTCCCGTTGTTTAGGGTTTAGGTTGTTACGGGACCATGTGTTTGGTCATCGGCAATATCTGGGTCTTATTGAAGTTGCCGAGATGGTGTATTTGATATATTTTTTGGGTTGTGGGTCCTATTTTGTTTGGGTTTGTGGTCCCATTTGTTCCTGTCATTATCTTGTTTCAGGTTTGTTGTTCTCTTTTTTGTGGTTTGTGGTCCCATTTCGGGTTTGTTGCAGAAAAGATCGATTTTTTTAACACTATTTGTTGTGGTTAATGGGTCTTGATGTGTTTGCCATTATGGGGTGACTTTTGTTTTGGTTTACTGGCTGATGCCTTTATTATGCATGTTGTATCCAGAATTGCATTGCTTTACTCTGCTTGTGGACCCAATGCCTTTACTCTTTTTTTTTTTGTTTTTGTCTGCTCACTAGGACGTGTCATTGTTTTGTCTATTTGTCTATTTGTAGGACACGTAATGTATCCAGAATCCATAATCTTTGAGGTGCACCATGGTGGCCGATTTAATAGGGAGCATAGGGTCACATATGTTGGTGGGGACATATCACATTACCCTAACCCATATGATAGAGATGAGTTGTCTTTTATTGAGATAGAGAGGGTAGTTAGGACTTATGGGTATGGTCCTGGTGACCTAATTTACTATAATCTACCTACCAAGAGTCTAGATGAAGGGCTGCGACTTATTTCTTCTGACCATGATGTCATTCAAATGGTGGAACACCATAGGGAACACCATACGGAGTATGGAATTATAGAGTTATATTTGGTTTCCTTTGGTGTAGTAGATGTAGAAGTAGAAGTACACGGAGAAGAGGGTGTTGATGATGAGGAAGAGGAAGACGAATATGAGAGAGTGTCTGAAGAAAGAAGTGACCCATTATGGGATCAGGTTCTAAGTGATGACTCTGATGCTTATGATTTACATGGAGATGCAGAGGTGGGTTTAGAACATGATGATGTTCGTGTAGATGAAGGGTTTGGACTACAACCAGAAGATGTTGTGGATCAGGAGGTTGGAGTAGAAGCAGCAGTTGGTCAAGCAGAAAAGGGTGAGGGTGAGGGTGAGGGTGAGGGTTATTCAGATATTTCCGGTAGTGATGAACTGAACTCACATAGTGCTAGTGATGAAGAGGGTGTGGCTGAGGCTGAGTCTTCAAGACGGCCCTGTGTCACCAAGAGGGTTCCATTTAGTAAGGATGATTTGGAAGATCCGAATTTGCAGCGAGGTAACACTTTTCGGGATGTCTATGAGTTTAGAAAAGCCATTAAGCAGGCCTCTGTATTGAAAGGGAAGGACTTGACTTACCAAAAGAATTCAAGGAGTAAATGCATTGCAGTGTGTGCAGACAAGAATTGTAAGTACAGAGTTTATGGGAGGCAGTTGAAAGATGAGTCCACGTTCATGCTAATTTCAATTAGGCCTAGACATACATGCCCTAGGAGGTACAAGAATCACTTGATCACTTCGAACTGGGTTGCCGAGGGGTGCATGGACTGTTTTAGGGATCAGCCGAACATGCATATAGATGTCCTGAAGAAAAAGGTGAAAAAGAAGTGGAATGTTGAACTCCACGACAGTTCCTTGTATAAGGCTAGGAAGAAGGCACAACAGACAATTTATGGAAAGTTGGGTGAGCAATACTATCGATTATGGGACTATTGTGCAGCAATTAGAAGCACAAATGTTGGGAGTTGTGTAATTCTGATGGTTGAGAGACCTATGCCCGAAGTGCCTTGTAGATTCCAGAGGATGTACATGTCATTGGCAGCCATGAAAGATGGATTCAGAGATGGGTGTAGGCCCATCATAGGGCTTGATGCATGTTACTTAAAGGGAGTTTACAATGGACAGTTAATGCAGCTATTGGAAGGGATGCCAATGATAACATGTACCCAATTGCTATAGCTGTGGTGGAGGCAGAGACTAAGGATAGCTGGACATGGTTTCTCGAGGCCTTATTATCAGATCTTGGCCCTAGGGGTCCACATGGGTGGACTTTCTTTCAGATAGACAAAAGGTAAATATTTTCATATATCTTTTTTTTTATGATCTACATGTCTTCTATGTGATTTGATAGAGATATTGTTTTCATGTGTGCAGGGATTGGTACCAAGCCTACATGAGGTGTGTCCTCATGCTGAACATCGAACATGTGTGCGACACTTATATGCCAATTTCAAAGACGATGGTCATAGGGGGGTGTTATTGAAGGACATGCTGTGGAGAGCTGCTTCATCTTACACACAAACTGGATTCTATGCTGCAATGGAGGAGCTCAAGGGCCTAAACCCTAAAACACACGAGTACCTAGAAAAGGTTGACCCTAGAACCTGGTGTAGAGGATGGTTCAACACAAGTACAAAGTGTGACCTTCTGCACAACAACTTGGCTGAGTGCTTCAATAGTTGGATCCTCAAGTTTCGGGATAAGACCATCCTAACAATGTTGGAAGGAATCAGGGCAACTTAATGAGAAGGTACCAAAGAAAGAGAGATGCTATAAGGGCCATGGAGGGGAATTTGGGGCCAAAAATTAAAGAGAAGTTGGAGATAGAGGAAGATGAGGTCAGCCATTGTATACCAATATTTGCTGGTGATGGTTTGTTTGAGATTGAATGCAAGGGCAGGAAGTATGTGTCAATTTGTGCCAGAGAACATGTGGGTGTAGAAAATGGGATGTCTCTGGCATTCCATGTTGTCATGCCATCTCAGCAATATGGCATGGTGGAGGCAACCCAGAGGATTATTTGAGTCATTACTTTGGAAATGAGATGTACTTAAAGGCATATGCACCCATCATTTACCCTGTACCAAGTAAGGAGCAATGGGTTAGGACAAATCAACCGAAGGTTAACCACCTAAGTCAAGAGCAACTATAGGTAGACCTAAGAAAGTTAGAAATAGAGGTGCTGATGAGACATCAAATCCATACTCAATTAGAAAGGGTGGCAAGAAGAACCAATGTGGGATGTGTAAGAAATATGGTCACAATACAAGAACATGCACTGTGAGGATGAGGCATGATGAAAGACACAACGTAGGAGAACTTTCTACAGAGAACATGCTGCAGATACTGACTGCAATTTTGACAGGGTAATGTTTATTCTTTGTGATTATTTAGCATGCATTTAGTACCTAAAGGCATATGTTTCTTCATAGTGTGAGTTTTATATGTTTGAGTTGTTTTGTGAACATAATTGATACACATTATGTTTTGTGATGGTTTCTGACATTGGATGTGTTCTTTTTAGATTGGTGAATTATCCAGTGCACCTGCTGTGGGCCATTCCAGTGCACCAACATCTAGTGCCCATCTACTGACAACCCTACTGTACCAACAAGGGGTCGGGGTCGAAAGAGGGTAAGAGCAAGAGGAGAGAGTACAAGCACTACATCTACTGCACCAAGTAGGGGTGAGAAGAGCACTAGAGGAGCGGGTGCAAGCACAAGATATACTAGGAAGAAGGCTAGTACCAGTTTGGCAACTAGAAGCAGAGTTGGTGGAAGATTAAGAGCACATCCTACACAAACTAACCCAAACACTCGAGGAAAGGTGATGGTTGACCTCACTGAGAACCCTTCTGGACCACCCAAGGTTCCAGGAGGTGGACCTGCATGCTCATGAGGTCCTCCCAGGGTTGCAGGTGGCATTACTTTCAGACCAATTCCCCCTGACTTTGACATAAACAAGGCAAAAGCAACAGGTTCTGACATTCCTCCACCTGTAGGCAAAAAGGATAAAGGGAAGAAGAAAATTTGGCAAGTCTGATCGATATGTGTTGTACATTTTGGAAGGGCATGGACAACATGGTTACATTTTGCTGGTGATGTGTATTTTTGGATTTCTGTTATGTATTTTGGAAGGGTATTGATGTGTTTTGATGTTATTTGAGTAATTAGGAACTGTTATGTATTGGTTTGTTTTTTTGAAGTGTTTTGATGTCATTTGACTTTTGTGTAATGGTTGAAGGAATTTGTTTGGTTTGTGATTGGATGAGTCTAGCTTTTCTATTCAGGTTTTTATACCAACAGGTTTACAGGAACACATTTCGTACCATTTTCAAACCAAATGGTTTATGATGCCATTTTGGTATTGTCTATTACTACCTTAATCTGTTGGTATCAATTTTGGACCAAAAATAACAATTGGTAACAAATGGTACCAACAAGTTTACAAGGACATACCAAATTGGTCATTTACAAGTTTTTTGGACATACCAATCTGTGAACTTCTTGTTAACAAATAGAACAATTGAATGGCCAATAACATCCATCCAATTTTGGTACCAATTTTGGACCCAAAACGACAATTGATTGTAGTAACAAGTTTTCAAAGACATAGCAATTGATATCACCCATCAACAACAATATTTCAAAATAACAACTACAATACACTTATAAAGGGAAATTCATAATCCGGCTAACAATTACAAACCAGTTACCACCATTGAACACAATCCGACCAACAATCACAATTAGGCCTAGGCATTACACCATACCAAAAAAGTTTCATGCCAACATCATCCTAGATGCATTGCACTGGCTGTGAGATTGAGGATATACAAGCAACAACACGAATATCACCCATGAACAAACTAAGGCAAATTTGTACTTCCTCTCTACTGATCAAAGCTTCATCTTCTGTCTCTCTAGTTTAGACTTGTATTTCTCAGCTTCTTCCCTGCATTTATCAGCTTCATTCTTACTCCTCTCAGCTTCAGACTTATATTTATCTGCTTCATCCGAGACCTGGGTTCTACTCAATTCCCGTTCAAGCTTCAAACTCTCGTGCCACTTCCTCAACCTCGACACAACTCTTAGACCGTACACACACATTTCAGGGTCACGCCATGAAAAATAATCACATTTCACAGCTTCTTGCTGCATAATCGAAAAATCCCATCAATCAAAACTTGCGGAACCCTTAGGGAAAATAAATTGGGAAAACAGAGATAGATAGAACCCTAAGGGGAAAAAAAATTTGGGAAAACAAAGATGGAACCTAAAGGGAAATTTTTTTGGGAAAACATATATGGAACCCTAAGGGGAAAAAGAATTGGGGGAAGAAATTACTTACCTTGTAATTTACACAAGAATAAAACCTTCTACCAAAATTTTCCATGGTAAAGGATGTCTACGAACATGCTTTCAACCCACATTTACACAGTGGACTGGTAGAGGTTGCCGAGCTCGATTCACTGTCGGACGACCGTAAACCCTTCCACGTGAAGAAGGGAAGAAACGCGCTGATGGAGGTAGACTAGACTAGACCGGGGCTGAGAGAGTGAGAGTGAGAGTGAGAGTGAAAGGATGTATGAGAAGGAGGTTTAAGTCGAAGTTTAAGTCGAAATTGTATCCGTTGAAGTCAGGGGCAAAGAAGACCAAACGCATTGAAAAAGTCACGTGGAAGTCACGTGGTACCAATTCCGTCACGTTTTGACACCGAGAACAGACGGAATGCCCTTATGGGACTCATTTTGATATTGAAAATTCCGGGTTCGAGAGAAATGATAGTTTAGTACCCTTCTGTGGAATCGCGGATAGTTTGATACCCTTCTGCGAAGTTAACCCTTAAATAAATTAAAAGTTCACTTGTTACACAATTCACGATTATTAACCGTAAATGGCCATTGTCTCATAGAGTAATCTGGATTTGAACTACCAAAAAAGAAAATAAAGGTATGACTTTGACATAATAGTGAAAAAATAAATCTCACATAACCTAAAGGTAAAAAATTTACCAAATTCAAAATGATCTTGTTTTAGTCAAAGTCATTTAACACATTAATGTTCAAATTAACTTTTAATAAATTAGGGAAATGTTAGTTTTATTACAACAGCACAACATGTGCATAACACCCTCTCACATGAGGGTGGGGTCCACACACTTTTTTTTTTAAGAGAAATGATCTCTACACTCATTTTTCACAACAACCCCACAACAAGCTGACTTGGCTGGTAATATTTTATTATTTTTTTGTTTTGTTTTCATTTCTTTTTGTAAAAAAATAATAAAATATTACCAGCCACGTCAGCTTGTTGTGGAGCTGTTGTGAGAAATGAGTGTAGGGATCATTTCTCTTTTTTTAATAGAGAAATGATTAAAACACTCACACTACACGACAATAACACAACACCAAGATACAATGGAGTGAGGCCACGTAAGCAAATACCACATCATTTTTTTTTCTTTTTCTTTTTCTTTTTTTTCCGTACAAAACATGGTTCGAAAAGGTAATCGATCTAATAAGAAACAAAATAGGCAGCCCCACAAAAATGGTTCGCTGATTGATTATAGGGCATCTATGTGTATTCCATCGCTCCCTCGTGCCAAGGATGCTTGAAAAACAACAACAGCTGCTGCCCATCCTGCTGGTAGTGGTGGTGCCGTTGTCAATTCCGATGATCATATGATTCGACTTGTTACGAGGTACTTACAGTGACTGATATTCTGCAAAACGTGAGGTCAAAGAGGGGTATTTTTTTAAAAAAGAAAAAGAAAAAAAGACAGGTACCAATTCACTATTGTGTTGTGATATCATGTGAAGTTATTTTTATTTATTTTTTTTATATTTTTGATAGAGGCCAGGTATCCTGGTTCACTTATAGTCGGACAGTACTTTGAGCTAGCTAGCCTACACACAATAGTAACATTAACGAGCATAGAAGCTCAGCCAGAATCCGTAAACTAATGTAGATGATTGGTGGTTATTGGTTTCTGTATTTTAATGTAGATGATTGGTGGAGATGCCAAGGACTCACGTGCGTAGTCTACTTTTCTTTCTTTTTTCTTTATATATATATAAATGGAGTCATTGGTGTGGCATTAACATGTTAAATAAGACACGCTTAATAAATAACAAATCATTAATTTTGACAATAAAATAAGAGAATGGTTTATTTAAAATATAAACAAAATGTGAAAAGACTTTATTCTTAAAATTAAAAACTTCAAAACTAAATAAAAATCTAAAAGAGTACTACACATGATTTTTCCTGTATATATTTGGCTTGGCAAGACCATTCATTGATTAAATGCTCAGAAAAAGAAAAAGGAGGGGCCAATTAAAATGCCAAGGCCGCAATCAGTACCAAATGTACACCGCCACATGCACCATCTGAATCTGATTCCGAAAACGTTGAAATTCCGGAAAGCGAATAATCAAATCTTAATCCTCACTCAACCACCCGTCAGCCGTCAGGATAGCATAAAGAGAAAGTCCAACCTTCTTCTTCTGTCATTTTTTCATACAATTTTTTAAAAAAGTTGAATCCTACAAATTTAATGGCCGAAAAAGAAATAAGAAAAAGATAAAAATAGCAGTTGTGTAGACTAAAATTTAATCGGATCGTAGATCTTCAAACACGGAGAAAGCCGAAAGCGCGTGGAATGCGTACATCGCACGTGTCGCCACCGCAGAAAGACTAAAGAGAGTCACACACGTCACAAGCCCACAAGTTGTCACCTCGATCGTCCATATAAGCAAATTAAAGGATCGTTTTCCGATCCCGATTAACGGTGTGCGCGCGAGAAGGTCTCAGGCTGGGTCTAACAATTTCTTTGAATCTCTCTGTTTCTTTAACGCAAATGTCGCAGCTTTTGGACAAGGCCAAGAACTTCGTGGCAGAGAAGTTGGCCAACATAGAGAAGCCAGAGGCCTGCATCGACGACGTTGATTTCAAGCGCCTGAGCCGTGACTCGGTGGAGTACCTCGCTAAGGTCTCCGTGAAGAACCCCTACGGACATGCCCTGCCCATTTGCGAGATCTCTTACACCCTCAAGAGTGCCGGCAGGTTTCATCTCATTTCCTACATTCTTTTATTTGGTTTTCGTTTTCTTTTTGTTATTGATCGGAAGACAATGCAAACATGCGAGCGCGCTCAAAAGAATATATGTAGATCGATGACACGAATCCCTTCTTGTTAATTAATTCAATATTTGAAAATTATGAAGATAAATAATAATACCCTTTTTGTTCTATTGATCTTCTCATTAATACCACCTTTTTCTTTTCTATTGAATATTCAACAATCGAAGAAACTTTCTTTGAATAATCTACCACGAGGATATGCTTAAATGATAAGGATCCGATTCAACATTGGTATTTGATTGAGACTTTATTATAGAATTTATGAGGGTTCACACTTCACAGCTTATAAGTTTGATATTCCGTTTTATTTTTTCTCCATTCTCTGTAAACATATATCTATCTGTGGGTTGATAAATCTAGTTTTTCGGTCTTATATATAGTAAATATGATGGGTTTTTTTAAGCATTATCTAACGAAGATTTGTGTACGTAAAGGAACAGAAGATTAAAGATTTGTACGTACATAAATTGAAGTGGTGGCATATATATTTTGTGCATGATTAATTTGTGTGTGTGGATATATATATATCAGGGTGATTGCAACAGGGAAGGTGCCGGACCCAGGGTCACTGAAGGCCAACGACACGACATTGCTGGAGGTACCGGTGAAGGTGCCACACAGTGTGTTGGTGAGCTTGGCAAGGGACATCGGTGCAGATTGGGACATAGACTATGAGCTGGAAGTGGGTCTCACCATTGATCTCCCCATCATCGGTGACTTTACCATTCCCCTCTCCACCAAGGGAGAGATCAAGCTACCCTCCATCTCTGACATCTTTTAAATCTCTGTCTCTTTTAAAGTTTGCTTGTATTTTCTTACGTTTGCTGGCTCTACCTATAATGGCTGTAGAATAAGCTCGAAATGGTGCATATATATATAAATAAACAAGGAAATTTTCGATCCCTTTAATTTGTTGTCTTCATGCTTTTGCTGCTCTTCCTTATCAATTTTATCTGATAACTGTGGTACGTTGTTGCCTAACAGTAGTACTCCATATATAGTATAGATTTAATTTTCGCTTTATCAGTTATTTACAATCTGATGAATATCTAATTGTTGTTGGAGCTTTCCTTTGTTATCAAAAGACCGAAAAGTGTAATTATTCTTCGCATTCATCTATCATATTTATTTTGTTAATATTTTTGTATTTTTAAAGTTATTTAAAAAATAAAACAAGAACAAAATTAATGTCATAAATTGGTACGAAGAACCGATAACATTATTCAAAACTAACAACAATTAAAAAGGCGAAAAGGAAAAAGGAGAGAACATTGGATTTGTAATTATGAATATGAATAATTTTGATGGCCACGAGCATCAGAACTAATTAACATCACTAGCTTATTAATGGGGATCGATATTTCGCATCGATCTCTCAATTTTATTTTATTTTTTACAGCAAAATTGTCTCTTTACCAAGCCAACTTTGTGTCATTTTGTTGTACGTGGTCCGACGTAGACCCAGGTGGTTGGAAAGATTCATTCAAAATGTTGTGCAAAATATGATACCTTTTGTACGTGTTGGAAAAACAACCATAAAAACATAGAGTTATATGGTATGTACCTTTTCTTGAAAACTTACGTACGAACCATAATTTTTTGTAAATGATCTACATTGTAATATAATGCCTCTCGCGTCTAGAATTGAAAGAACGCAAACGGTAGTGTTTTATATATTACAATAACAAAATACATATGCCACAACCTAAATTCTATTTGAGTGAGATCGAAAGATGAGATAATTGAGAGATTCGGAATTTTAAATTATAAAATGATGGATTGAATAATCAGTTGTTTAACTTCCATCACATGGGTTTTTTATTATAACCAACCAAGAAATACAACTCTTGGTTATTTAAGTTACATATGCAAGAAATACAACTTTTGGAAATATATGGATCGTGGGTATATTAAGGTTCATTTACTAGCATTTAGTAATTTCTCAAGAAACTTTTCACAAGAAGCATTCAAAAGTCATGCATGCATAATTAATGTTGGGAATAATTACACTAAGGCCGGCCCATCTGAAGAATCATGGGCCTTCAAGTTAGTACCAACCCAAGGAGAATTGGCGACCTTAAAGTCGAGACAGCAGGACTCTTGGGAGATAGACACTCAAACTAGTCCTCCCCAGAAAAGCTATTTTCAAGAATACACAACATGAGGTACATTCTGATTGAGTCTTGGGAATGCAGACATTCCGGGACCAAGAGTCAACTCAAGTCTCATTCAGCCAATACATGGGACAAGCATGTCTGAGGAACTCAGGTCTTTTTCAGCTAAGGTTCGGGACAAGCATGTACAAAGAACTTAGGTCTTAGTCAGCTAAGGCCCACGACGAGCATGTCTCGGGAACTCAGGTATCAACCTCATCACAGGAAATCCAGATTAGAACCATACTCCAAGTTGAATTGAGGTAGGAGTCACAATCCTGGTCCAATTAGAACCCATTGAAGAATTCAGTCAACAGTCCTATTCCTAGTAGAATTGGCATAGGACTCCTAGTCTAAATCTAATCCATAAAGATCCGAGAATCCCTGAAGATTCGAAATCACTCTAAAGATCCAAACTAGATCCTGTGTCTATTAAGGAATCCAAGTCCAAATGATACTCCGACAACACTCCTAGGTCAAGAAGGAGCAAAAAATCTAATTCAGGTCGACCTCTACATCTTAGCCTATAATAAGCCTCTATACCAGGTATAAAAACAGACTGAATATTTTATGCATAAAGTAGATTTTTCTTTCAGAAACCAATTTAGGCATCGGAGTGAGACCCATGAAATAATCTCTTAATTTTATTTGTTTTGTAATAATCATGGGAGCGTAAAAAAACATCGAAAAAATGTATCTTCACACCGAACTAAAACCGCTGTCCCAACACATACTTTTCAACAAATTGTTCCCAACTGCCTTTAATCTTTTCCCATAACATTAAAAAAGTACCCATCTTTCATACCTCCCAATAGGAGGGGAAAGAGCAAGCCAATCTTTTCCTTTATTATTTTTCTCTTCTTTTTTTTTTCCTTGGAATAGTCTCACATTTTTAATGTACTGTGACTGGATAGTATGGATCTGATTCTTATAAGCCACAAGCATCTAGTTTGGCTTAAGGTTAAATAACCGGTTTAAAAGTTTAAGGTGGTAAGAAATAATGAATTTAATAATTTTATTAATATTTAACACTCCCGACCCTTAAGTGTGAGACTAGATAACATATAAACTATTTTAATTGAAATCAGGATAAATGACAGATATAATATTCAAACTTAATATTTTGTATTCTGATACAAGGTTAAATCACCAAATATACCATGTTACGGTATATGTCAACGTCATTGCATAAAAAAAATCAAGTAAATGATATATATGTATTAGATCTAATAAAACTTTTTAGTTAATAGAGAATTCATGCTTATAAAATTTGCGTCATTTTGATGAGCAAAGTATTTAAATACATTTAAAAAAACAAAAATCAAGGTGGATCATCTACCACTAGGGACAGAACCAGGGGGCTGGAGGGTCACAGCTAGCCCGGCCTCAAGTTTTGAATATTTTTTTTTCTTTATATATATATATATATATATATATATATGGACGTAAAAATTAGGGTTGACCCTTATTAAAATTAAGTTTAACCCCTTATTCATATAATTATGACCCCCGATGAGAAATCTCCATTCCGTCTGCATGCATGTGTCTACCACAGCAGCCTCTTACCTCTAGTCATGCAATAAGTTCTACTTCGTTAGACAAATTGAAGCTTGGAAGTTTTTGGCCGGATGTTTTATTTTATGCTCCTCGATGCAGAACAAACGTAACACCTGTGTTTGTGTTTGTTTATAGATAATCAAGCTACTACTCGATGAAGGACAAACGCCTGATCACAACAATAAATTGTGAAACTAGGGCAAATTAAGAGAAATAAAAAAGTTAAAAGACTAGAGATAAAGAAGATAGAATAAGCTAGAAATTAAGAGAAGAGCCGAGAAAGAGAGAAGAGAAGAAGTTGGGGAGAGAAATAGAGAAAATAGGGGAGAAGAGAAGTAGGAGAAAGAAAATCACTTCCACGTAATTTTATTTTATCAAAAGTCTTTTTCCATTGAAGTACAATCACTACACTACAAAAAAAAATGTTTTTTGCCACTTGCATTTCGCCACGTGTACGGTCACTGTACACGTGGCGAACTGTCGGCCACGTGCAAGTAGTCACGTGCGCGCACATGGTAGATGCGAGTATCACTAAATGCACATTTTGCCGCGTGTATTTTAATACACGTGGCCACTTGGACGCGTGTATTTAAATACACGCGGCTAACAGTTGGCCGCGTGTATTTAAATACACGTGGCAAAATGTTTTTTTTTTATTATTATTAATAAAAAAAAATGAAAAATTATATATTTTTTCTGATACGTGTTAAGAATACACGTTGCCAAAATCAAAATTACTGCTTTAAAAAAAAGAAGAAGAAAAGAACAGATCTGCATGTTCTTTTCTTCTTCTTATTTTTTTGTTTTAGTTTTTTCCTTCCTAATACGTATACGTACGATATACCTATACGAAACACATGCAGAACCAACTTCAGCAACTCGTCGGAGACTTAGCTACTGGCTGGCCGGAGTTTGGAGAGATAGAGAGAGATACTGAGACAGAGAGAGATACCGAGAGTGAGAGAGACAGAGGTATTAGAGAGAGAGAGAGAGTGATGTACTGGCCGGCCGGTCGGTGTTTGGAGAGATAGAGAGAGAAAGAGAGATATACAGAGAGAGAGAGAGAGAGAGAGAGAGAGAGAGATTCAGAAACAGAGAGTGAGAGAGAGATACAGAGAGTGAGAGAGATAGAGGTATTAGAGAGAGAGGGAGTGATGTACTGGCCCGCCGGTGATGTACTGGCCGGCCGGTCGGTGTTTGGAGAGATAGAGAGAGAAAGAGAGATATAGAGAGAGAGAGACAGAGATACAGAGAGAGAGAGATACAGAAATAGAGAGTGAGAGAGAGACAGAGAGAGAGAGAGTGAGAGGGTACAATTTTCTTACCCGCCGGTGATGTACTGGCCGGCCGGTCGGAGCTTGGAGAGAAAGAGAGATATAGAGAGAGAGAGAGCCAAAGAGAGAGAGAGAGATATAGAAACAGAAACAGAGAGGGAGAGATAGGTTAGAGAGAGCGATACAGTGAGAGAGAGCGAGAGCGAGGGCGAGAAAGAACCGTGAGGAAGAAGAAGAACAGTACCGTGAGGAAGAAGAAGACGCGTGCCGTACGATCGTGAGGAAGAAGAAGACGCGTACTGCGTGAGAGAGAAAGAGAAAAAACCGTGAGATATATAACAATTTTTTTTTCCTTATTTGAAACTTGAAATAATTAAGCCAATGTGTAGGTGGGCGCGGGAATTGTCCCGCGCGCCTACTGTACAAATTTTGGCCACGTGGCCTACAGCCACGTGGCCAAATCACTTATTTATATTTTAAATTATATTTTTTTTATATATATTTGATTAAATATATATGTATTTGATAAAAACAGTTGGCCACGTGTATAAAATACACGTGGCCAATTGCAAATATAAATATAAAAAAATTATAAAAAATATAAAAGTTTTAGCTACTCACATTTAATACACGCGGCCAATTGGCCACGTGTAATAAATACACGCGGCCAATTGGCCACTTGATAAAATACACGCGGCCAATTGTTTCCACGCCCCAAATAGCCACGTGTATATTGAGACACGTGGCCAGATGACCACGTGTCTTACTGGCCACGTGGCCATCTGTAGCGTAAAAACAATTGGCCGCGTGTAATAAATACACGCGGCCAATTCGCCGCGTGTATTTATTACACGCGGCCAATTGACCGCGTGTATGAATACACGTGACCATTTGGCCACGTGTATTTTATCAACGTGGCCAGATGGCCACGTGTAAAAATCCATGTGGTTGAATTTGGCCACGTGTACGAATTGGACACGTGGCCTTCTGTTGGCCACGTGTAAGTACGCCACGTGGCCAACTGGTGTTTTTTTAAAAAAAAAATTGGAATTCTTTTTTTTTTTTAAAAAAAAAAAAAACAAACAAATAGTATGTACTACACATGATAATATTACTATGTACACTATACCAAATTAGAGTTTATAAACTAATTAGTTTTGTACATTATTCAAATAAATACTTGTATTTAATTTTTTTTGAATTTATTTTTATAAAAAATTCTTATTATATACCCCAACCTTAGATTTGTGCTATATTTAGTTATGGTTTATAATTATATATAGTATGTATTGTACTTATGGTTATGTTTTAGGGTTTACATGCAGGTTGAGTTTCTTAAATATGGTTTATGCGTTAGGACTTAATTTATTGTATGTGTAGTACATACTCTCAGGGTTAGGGTTCGTATTTGCGTATTACAAATAACACCTGCAAAGAAGCCAAACTTGTCAAATAGAACATCCATCTGGATGTGTTGGCCTTGGGTCCCGATCATTATAGCATACCTTACACAAGTATAAATTTGCATGCGTCTATCATTTGATCCAGTTCAATGTTCAAAACTTGGTCGAACTATCATTTGATCCTAGAGTTAGGGTTTATAACTATATATATAGTATATATATTTAGGGTTAGAGTTTATAGCTATATATAGTACATACACTTAAGATTAGGGTTAAGGTTAGGGTTTATGGCTTACATATAGTATATACACTTAAGGTTATGGGTTTTAGGGTTCAATTTTATGGTCAAGGTTTAGTATAGTATATATATATATACTTAGTGGTAGAGTTTAAATTTAGGGTTAGGATTTAGTTTTAATTTATAGTTTACGGTTTAGTTTTATGGCTTAGGGTTTAGCAATGTGTACAGTACATACACTTAGGGTTGCATGAGTTTGTATTTGTATTTACATCAATTAATTATATATATATATATATATATATATATATATATATATATATATATATATATATATATATTTATATATAATTTAAATTATATCGAATTATAATTTATTTTTTTAATATATCATTTTTTAATGATATACCTTTCATTTTTTTCCCCGAAGTTAGTTACCATGATGTGTACTTCATTTACACTTGCAGAGAAGCCAAACTTGTCAAATAGAACATCCATCTCAATGTGTTGGCCTTGTGGTCCCGATCATTATAGCATACATTATACAAATATAATTTTGCATGCCTCTATCATTTGATCAAGTTCAATGTTCAAAAGTTGGTCGAACTGTGACTAACTCACTCCACGGGGGTGAAAACAGTATTTGTCACCAGCTCAAGTCCCATAATGTTGATTTATGAATTTTATCAAATTGTAAGCATAAAAAAAAAAAAAAGAAGTTTGGTATATATATTATAACACCAAATTAAGGTTTGGTTTTGTAAACTATCTACGTTAAGAAAAAAAATAAAATGCAACATAACAAAGTTAAAAATCCTATCCATAATACTATATACATATATATAATATATGCATGCATGCATGTAAACGGCGTGTCGAAACTATATACATTTATAACGACTTGTATATACCCTAACATTGGGGTTTATGGCTATATATATATATAGTATACTTATATAGCTATATACAGTATATACACTTAGGGTTATTGTTTATAGTTATATATAGTATATACACTTAGGGTTAGGGTTTATAGATATATATAATAGGTATATACACTTAGTGTTAAGGTTTATGTCTATATATAGTACTAAATGAATAATTAAACCAAATTTGTGCTATATATATGCATAATTATACGGCCAGGAACAAAAAAAAAATGCAACATAACAAAGTACATACACTTAGGGTTAGGGTTTATGGCTATATATAGTATATAGACATAAGGTTAGGGTTTATGGGCTATGTGCAATATGTTTATAGTATATTTACGTTTTACGTGTTGAGTACTTTACATATATATGGTATACTTATAAGTAAATCCTAACTCTAATTAGGCTTTGCGTTAATGGAATACTAATATAATAAAACCCTAACCCTATATATATAGGACCTATATATATATATATGAAATATATCATTTATATAGAATATTATACAGTATTCACGTCAAGAAAATTATATACACAGTATATATATATATACCTAGACTTAGGGTTTAAGATTTAGTTTTAGGGTTATCGTTTAGGGTTTAGTTTTATGGGTTAGAGTTTACATAAACCTTAAAACATATTTGTTTTAGGGCTTAGGGTTTAACACTATATATATTACATACACTTAAGGTCGGGTTAGGGTTTGTGTTTGTGTTTGTGTTTACAAATACAAATATATATATAATTTTTCGTTTTTCAAAAAAAAAAAAAAACAAATGGCGACGTGTATACTGATACACGTCTCTAATTGGCTGCGTGGCATTACTCCACGCGGCCAAAATTTGGCCAGGTGACTTGCGCGGGACGATTCCCACGCGCCACCTGGCCAATTTTTTAAATAAAAATTACAATAAAATAAAATAAATAAATGAGTAGCGCATGCGACAGTTTGATGCCTTCATGTCCTCTACAGGATTATCGTTCGTATGCCCTGGTGCTCAGCAGTCTTCACCTGCACACGTAGGTAGTACGTCGTCTGTTAGTAGTGCGCCTGCAGGTATGGATCATATTATGTATACACTTAGGTTTATTTTTAATTTGTTCTCATTACTTGTTTAAATTTACATATAATATTATATAGGTTAATTGTTTTTATTACTTGCTGGTAATGCGACAACGGTTGGTCCGTTGTCTCCTGTTGGACAATTGCTGAGCCAACAATCCCCTCTCGGGACTCCATCGCCCGTTACACCATCTCTTGCGGGACAATCGCCGGTTGACGAGTTCACGCCCGGGACTGCACCTCATGATCCGCAGCGACGTCCTCCAGATTTGTAGATATTTTGTGTATTTTTTTTTTGTTAGTAACGAATAATTTTATTAGATCAAGATTTTCAAATTTGTTGATATTGTTGTGTAAGTATTTGTTGTTAGTAACGAATACATTTATTAGTACATGGTATTCAAATTTTTAAATATTATTGTTTTGATTAATTTGTGTAATTTGATTTTGTGATATTTTTGGATAAAATAAATTTGGAGAATTCTACCAAAAATATATATATATATATATATATATATTAAATAAAAAGAAATTAAAAAACATAATTAAATATTAAAAAATAAATTTAACATTGGCCACGTGTATTAAAATACACGTGGCCAACTGTGCAGTTAGTGTCAACCGGATCCACCACGTGTATTTACGTGGCCACGTGCAAGTTCGCCACGTATACAGTGACCGTACACGTGGCGAACTGCAAGTGGGGAAAAACTATTTTTTTTGTAGTGAATTAATGGATGTTTAAATAGACTTTGACTTTAAACATCCACAGTTTAAAAGCCGCTGCGGTTTTTAAAAGTGTAACGGCTGAAACTTGCCTTTAATGAAAAAAATCAGCTGATACGTCCATGTAGATTTCATCCAAATTTTTAACGGCAGGCCACGTCACCCTACTAAAATGCTGACACCTGTCCCAACTTGTAGAGATTTTGTTCAATTCGGATTATCATCTCATGTGGCATATGTATCACATGTGATACTTAGGGTTTCAATGTCACGTAGGATTATTAAAAATACAATATAATAATAATAATAATAATAATAAGATATTGAAGGTGATTGGCTACCCCCCATTTTGGCTAAGGTGTGGCTTGAGCCACCCTCTATGGCTAGCCAGGGGGTGGCCGAACCACCCCCAGGGCAAAATGAGGGTGGTTGGCCACCCCATGGCCAAAAAGGGGTGTGGTCGAAACCACCCCTGTTTGGCCTGGGGGTGGGTTTGGCCACTCCAGACCAGCGGGTCTGGGGGTGGTTTAGACACCCTCATGGCCCTTGAGGGTGGTCAAGGGTCAATCCTAAAAAATAAAATTTCTTTCGTCTTTTGGAGGTGGCCGAACCATCCCTATTTTTGGCCTTGGGGATGGTTCGGCCACCCCCGACTAGCAATAGGGGGTGGCTCGAGCTACCCTTGGCCAAAATGGGGGTGGTCAACCACACCCAATATTTTCTTGCTAAATTATTCTATTTGTTTCTGCCGTTTAAAAAATTGACGAAATTTAAACGAAAGTATCAACTTCATTTTCATTAAAGACATATACCATTTATGACACGTACTTTTTGACATCGATGTCGCTTTTTAATCCAAGCGTAACCACGTGTACCTGGCCACAATAGTGATGTACCTATGAGGCATTTAACACATTTATTAATTTGCTCAACATAATTGTATTAATTGACTTACCTAACATGGCAATGCCTATTATTGAATTACTCAAAATAATTTCAGGCAACAGTGCTACTTAATAACATTGACTCTTAAAAATTAAATTAGATATAAAATTAAATACTAATAAGGTGTGCCGCATGCATCATACTCGACTAATATTTATCTTTGGGTTTAAGACTAATCAACTTGAGTTGATCAGCAAAGTCAATGCTTTAGCCCTGATATATTAATCGTGAATTTGGAAAAGGTCGTTGGACTGATCGAGATCGATCAGAAGCTTTCTGTCCTTTGTTAAGTACACCAACAAAGGCAAGGCTAGCTGGTGATCATATATATATATATGCATGTGTTTAACTTGAGTTGACCAGCAAATTAAGTTTGCTGCTCGTCAGAATTTGAACACTTAATCAAATCAAAGTTATACCCTTTGATCGATTGACTTGGAATATACAAATAATTTCAACTATCTTTATAGTTAAAGGTGTAATCGTGCATCCAATTATCATTAATGGCGTGGGATGCATGGTCCTTTGAGAAGTCAACCAACCTTGCTCTTCAAGTAAGATAGAAAAACTAGAAAATGGTTATGACTTATATATGACGATGGTAATGATATTGCGAGATGCCACGAAATGACGAAATTATCAAAGAGTACTAATTTGAGCTATTTGGTTAATGATCAAAGTGCACACAAAAGTTGTTGAATGTGGCTAATAGTTAGTCTTAGGCTATGTTTGTTTCAATGTAAAATGTTTTTTGTTGGAAGATATTTTAAATAAAAATTATGTTTCAGAATAATTTTTTGAAAAAATATTTTCAGGATTTGACTTGTACGGAAAATCAATAATGGCGAAAAACAACTAGTAACTTTTGACAACGTCGATTGATGAACACTAATAGAGGATTCTTGCAACTTTCGGTGGCAGATTTCGACGAACTTGAGCGACTAGTTATAGATTCTGATGAACTTCGACGGCGAATGTCAGCTGCAATAGAGGATGAATGGCGAGAGAGGGTGTGTGCAAGAATGAGAAGCTTAAGCTCAAAAAATGATTTACGATATTAAAAAAGTGAAACCATTTTACGAAAATTACAAAAGATTTTCCTTGTCAACTAAAAATGTTTTTGATTTGATAATAATTTTCAGTCATACCAAATATCGAAAAATTGAAAAAACGTTCAAGAAAGGATACATATATGCATGATAACTCTTTAAGAACATTTACAGTAGCTTCCCTATAGGGGTTCTGTTCCCTAAATTTTAGGAAAATTTTTAAGAAAGTCACAAAAAGCCATCCACAGCAGCTTCCCTATAATTTTCTGTTCCTTGAGAAAGCTATAGTACTTCCCAATGCATTGGGAAGCACTGTAGCGTTCCCATGGTTTATTATATTCATAAAAATCTATTCTCTCTCCTCCCACAGTTCTCAACAAGGGTTGCTGACTTGCTTCGTCTTCTTTCGTCTTCGACTTCTTCGATGAAAACTGTTCAACCCTGCCAGATAAACGTAGATTGGAGCCTGTCCACATAGATCTTTACCGTAGGCTGGAGATCTTCCAGCGAAATGCTCTCAATTATCTCTGTCGAGAAGCTCTCCCTCTGTAGAAACCCCAAACACGGCTTGGCCGCCTCCGCCAAGGCTACCCCCAGCTCCAGCAACCTAGAGTTGGCCTCAGACAGAGGAGAATCCCCACCTGGAGCTATTCTCACCAAGGCAGGGACATCCGGTCTAACAGCCAGCGCTGCTACCCCTGGAAGGACACCGAAAAAAGCCGAAGAAGAAGCTGAACGAGAAGCCTCCACCGAAACTAGCCCAGACCCTACCGAAATCGAACCAGCCTTGAACGTGGGACTTGCGGAACCCCCGGAATCAACCGCAGCAGCCGTACTGGACGGAGCAGAAAAGCATGCCGGAAAAGGAGCAGACGAGAAGCCGAACGCTTCCGGTGTCGAAAAACCCAAACCTGAAAGTGCAAAACCATACCCGCAACGGACGGCTTGGTGGATGGCTCAGTTGCGTGGACGACAGAGATGCGAGTGGGTTGATGATGGTTTTGGTGTGACAGAGTCTGGGTGTGAGGACGGAGAAGACGAGAGAGGGAGAGAGAGAGAGAGAAGAAAAGAAATGAATAAAAAAGGAAAAGGAAAAAGTAAAAATTAATATTTTAATGATATAGGGAAAAATAAAGGAAAGCTGCTGTGAATGTTTTTTTTTTTTTTTAGGAAAAAAAAAATAGTATTGTTCCCTACATTTAGGGGAAATGATTGGGAAGCTGTTAGCATTTCAACCATTTTCTCTACACGTAGGGAACAAAACCACTTTTTTTTTCCCTTAAAAAAAAAACACCCCACGTTCCCTTCATTTTATCCTATATTATTATTATTACTATTATTTTATTTTATTTTACTTTTACTTTAATTAAAAGTGGGAAAAAGAAGATAAAGTAGGAGAGAGATAATATATTTTTTACCTTTACTTTAATTAAAAGTAGGAAAGAAAAATAAAGTAGGAAAAAGATAATATATTTTGTGAATAAACAATTGAATGAGAAGTGAATAGTACTTCCAAATGCATTTTTCAGGAAAACAAAAATTTTAGGAAAGCTGTTGTGGAGGAGTTTTTATAACTTTCTTAAAAAATTTCCTAAAACTTAAGAAATAGACCCCCTTTAGAGAAGCTGTTGTGAATGCTCTAAGTAAGGACCGTCTATCTTTAGGAATATGTAAATAAGTAAAGGACCATGGTACGTATTTTATGGATGAATGGAGGACCAACTTCATTTATGCTGAGATATAACTAAACTTATTGATTTTAATTCCACTTAAATTATATAGAATAAATCAGAAGGGTGAAGAGTTTAATATCAGTAGAGAGAGAGATCCTGGCACCAAATACGTACAAACTTGAATTGTTTGTTATTATATATATATATGGTGATAATTAATAAGACTACTTTATGGAATATTATTAGATAAAACAATTAGCCACGTCCCTTGTTTTCCGCTCCTCCCTTTCCTCTCTATAAAATTACAAATTAAAGCACAAAACAAAAAAAAAGCTGTAAAGAAGGATTCCCCACGTACGTACGACACATCTCCCACCCTCTTGCACAGGAGCCGCCATGGGACATAAGGAGAAGGGCAGTCCACGACCCCTGGCCGCCGATCCTTCCAGCAGCGAAAACGAAGATGCCGCTACATACCCACAAAAATCCCGGCATACAAATTGCGACAAATACTGTTGCCGCATCACAATCTGCATGCTAATCGCAACAGTTCTAGCCATAATCCTGACGTTCACTGTCTTCCACATCGAAGACCCTGTTGTCGAAATAAATGTGGTCCGGGTCACTAAGGTGGAGCTTATCTACAGAACCATCCCTAAGCCCGGGACGAACTTGTCGCTGACAGCCGACGTGTCCGTGAGAAATCCAAACGTGCTGTTATTATTTGTATACGGTAACACTACCACGACTTTGTATTACCACGACATAGTGATCGGAGAGGCCCAAGGGCCGGCCGGGCGTGCCGGGCCGAGGCGGACGGCGAGAACGAATATTACGGTGGATGTTAGCATGGACCGGCTTATCTCCTACCCGAATGTGAACGAGGATATGAGCTCGGGGCTATTGACTCTGAGCAGCTATTCAAGGATTCCAGGTGGGAGAGTTGAGTTGTTTAAGGGTTTTAAGAAACGTATTAATATTCTGAGTATGAATTGCACCATCACATTTAATATTTCAACCCAAGCGATTGAAGAACAGAAATGCAAGCCCTAGGGCATGGTTGCTTATCACTGGGAGAAAAATTTCGACTTTGCCTTTCTTTTTCTTTTTCTTTTTCGTTTTCCTATGTTGGACTGTTGGTTTTGCAATTTACTACGTATCGTACGTGGTCTTTTGGTTTTAAAATCTCTCCAAATCGTTTTGGGACAGTTTTTGTTACGGGGCACAGGCTTTTTGTAAAGTCTGTTCTTTTACTTTATAAAATAATAAATATCAACAAAAGAGCTCATTGAGTACCAATCGGATCCACTCCGATGACTAAATTAGTCTTTCAAAAAGAATTTAGATCAAGTCGTTATAAACAAAAATTCATGTCTCATACTTGGTGGTTTGCACTTATTTATAAATGGAATTTTAATCATTGTTCCGATTAGGTGAAAATTGATTTTTTGACTCTGAGATTCCTTCTCAACATATTCGGGATCTATATCTTCAACGTACAACCCTAATATCTCGGGATTTGATACATTTGAAATATTTCTAGGCTTCTATTGAGGTCATTGCCTCTTAACAGGTCTTAATCTTAATTAGTTTTTCATGCAATATATTGATGAGCTTACATCGATTTAATAAGTCCATCTGCTCACTGTTGAGAATATTTCCTAAGTGGTCACAGATTTTTCTCTTAGAAAAAGACTCGTTAATTTTGGATAAAGTCATGCAAAAAATTAACCATCGGGGAAGTGGTGCCATTGTGGATTTGTAATAAAAGATAAAGGTGCTATATATAATAGCACCTTTTAGAAGTATATGTAATCAAGATCCTTTCACAATTTCTAATTAGGCCAGGTAATTTACTGTGTAGATTCCCTCAAATCTTAACAATTATTTTCAAATTAAAATGGTTACATTTTGTTATATCAGTATTTTTTGTAATTGGGTGATATAAAAATGTTAAAAAAATCCAAACTGCAGATTATGCATCTCATCTAGTAAGCCAAAAAGATAAATTTTAAAGTAGAAAGATGCATCCTATTAAGGTACGGATTGAATGGAACTTAATAATTTCAAAATATTTTTGAAGCCCTTAATTAGTTATTGCAAAGATTAGAAGAGTTGGTTCCAATATATATGGGATATGCGCTTTATATTAATTAACACAAAGCAAGTATAAGTTATAAGTTATAACATAATATAAAGACAAAGAATTAAACGTGGTTCACAAACAGTACTACAGCTCCATGCCCCTCCATGCCTCCACACCACAGTACCTCAAACTTTCTAACATTTCCCTCAATGGAATCTGAATTTCAATGGATGTTATTATTTTCATGTTTGAAAATGATTAGGAAATTGATAGGATTCCCGAGAATGTGAGATTTTCATATTTAGTTTACTCTTAAACATCCACTAAAAATTATTTATTATTTTCAAAATATTCGTATGTTTCTTTCCTTCAAGTCCATAAATTTGTTTGATACAAAATTATTTAAAAATTAAACAAAAAATAAGAGAGAAGAAAAAATATATATAAACCATGCATGGTTTTTATTTCATTTCTCAATATATGAACTGTCTATATCATTTGGTTTATTTTTTATTTTTAATCTATAACTAAATAAAAGCTGTTAATTTCTGTTTTTTGTGGAATGAAATAGTCCCTCACTTTTGTATATATACAAATGGAAATGGTCACAATCAAACTCAAAAAATAGCATTAAAAAAATAACAGCTTTAGTTGGCGCACAAGAAAAGGTTTAACACCTTATTATAAACGTTGAGAGAAAAATTGTATATTGAATCACACATAATGTTGTACATGAGGGGCCTATATATGTAGGCTAGTAATCACAGAGATACACATCAATAATCCATGTGGGACAATACATAACATAATATAATCTAACATAATCTAACATCCCCCCTCAAACTCAAGGTGGAGTGCGAGAGACCATCTTGACTATTGAGGTTGGACACAAGGTCGCGGAACCGCCCTGGAGGATTAGACTTTGTGAAGAGGTCCGCGAATTGATCATGAAATGTAACAGAATGAAGTTGTAGAGAGCCCTGAAGGAAATGATGACGGACAAAGTGACAATCAATCTCAATATGTTTGGTCCGTTCATGAAAAACATCATTATGGGCAATCTAAATAGCAATTATGTTATCACAATAGACAGGAGTAGTTGAGGAGAGAGAGACACCCATATCTTGTAGAAGCCATCGCAACCAAAGAAGCTCCGAGGTGGTGTCAGCTAAAGTACGATATTCTGCTTCGGTGCTAGAGCGAGCAACAACATATTGTTTCTTATTGCGCCAAGAAATAAGAGAGGTACCAAGTAGGAAACAATAACCAGTGATGAAGCGACAGTCTATAGGATCACATGCCCGACCTACATCAGTATAAGCATGTAACTGAAGAAGGGATTGAGAGGAGAAGTGGAGCCCATAAAATAATGTCTCCTGGAGGTAGCGAAGGATGCGAAGGATGGTAGAAACTGCTTCAGCTCCAGAATACCAATGGAATCATCGCCAGCAATAATCATGTCATCAACATACAACAAAAGAAGAATGATGCCTCGATCTGTGAGACGAATAAACAAGGCAGAGTCATAGGAGCTGATGGAATAGCCAAGACTAGAGACAGTAGCACTAAATTTAACAAACCATGCCCGAGAAGCCTGCTTTAGGCCATAGAGAGCCTGACGAAGGCGACAGACCTAGTTCGGAGAAGAAGAAAGGCCAGTAGGTGGCTGCATATAGATTTCCTCACTGAGATCGCCATTAAGGAATGCATTTTTTACGTCCATTTGAGAAAGTGACCAATGTCAAGAGGCTGCAACTGCCAATAGAGCACGCACAGAAGATAGGCAAGCAATAGGAGCAAAGGTCTCCTCATAATCCACACCATACTCCTGAGTAAAACCTCTGGCCACAAGTCGAGCCTTGCATTTGTCAACAGTACCATCAGAACAAGTCTTAATTTTGTAGACCCACTTACACCTAACAACAGACTTCCTTGGGGGCAGTTAACCAGATCCCATGTATGATTCTTGTGTAAAGCGTCAAGTTTTTCTTTCATCGCGTCCTGCCAAAGAGGGTTAGTGGAAGCCTCACGATAGGAGTGAGGTTCATGTAAAGCAGCTAAAGCATGAAAGCAATGAAAATCCTGGAGATGGGATGGAAGAGACTTTACTCGAGTGGATCGGCGAAGTTCAAGTAGGGAATTATGAGCGGGAGCCTCGGATTGAACAGAATCTGGAGACTCAAGTGGAGCGGCGTCGTGAGCATCTGATGATTGTGGCTCAAGAGAGAAAGACTCTGAAAAAATATCACCAGTGGTAGAAGGAGAGGGAGGGGTAGAAGTGTGGTAAAGGGAGGGAAAGAAGGCATGCAAAACTTTCCTACTTCGTGAAATAACTTATGCTTCCAGAAGACTACATGATGAGAGATGTGAAGGCGGCGTGACATGGGATCATAACACCGATAACCCTTTTGTTTCACCACATACCCAAGAAAGCAACATAACCGAGAACGAGGCTCGAGTTTGGTGCGTTCATGAGGTTGGAGTAAAACAAATCAAGCAGAACCAAAAATACGAAGTTGATGGTAAGTGGGAGAAGAGCCAAACAACTGCTCGTGAGGGGTGCAATTTGCAAGAATAGGTGTAAGCAACCTGTTGATAGTGTAGACAGCTGTGAGAGTGGCTTCACCCCAAAAAGGAGTAGGAACCAAAGAGGAAACGAGAAGAGCACGAACAATGTCTAGAATATGCCTAAGTTTACGTTCAGCTCTCCTGTTTTGCTGAGAGGTGCCAGGACAAGACAAGTGAGAAGCAATGCCATAGTGTTTTAAGATGTTTTGAAAAGCATGTTGAGTATATTCTAAGGCATTATCAGAACGAAATACTTTAATGCGTTTAGAAAACTGGGTCTCAACCATTTTTGCAAAATTGCGATAAATATCAAATAATTCATAACATGATTTCATTAAAAACACCAAGGTGTAATGTGAAAAATCATCAACAAAAATCACAAAATAACGAAAGCCACTCATACTAGGGACAGGAGAAGGCCCCCAAACATCGGAATGAATTAAATCAAAAGAAGCAGATTCAATAGACTCATTATTATTAAAAGGCAAAGCTGGTTGTTTCCCAAATTAACAAGAAATA
Source organism: Alnus rubra (assembly GCA_028654335.1). NCBI lineage: Eukaryota > Viridiplantae > Streptophyta > Magnoliopsida > Fagales > Betulaceae > Alnus > Alnus rubra. The sequence continues at coordinate 525,978 of JAJPGS010001031.1, read as the reverse complement.
CAATCAAAAGAACCATTGGACACTGAACCTAATAAACCTTTAGATGCTATAACTTGTACCCGAGACACAGATGCATGACCAAGATGCGAATGCCAAAGAGCAAGAGATGGTGGCGATGAAGCGGCAGCAGCAAAGACACCAAGGATGAAAAGGTGTAAGAATGAAAGCTCAAATAGTTGCCCAACTCTACGCTCGGTCCCAAGTGTCTGGCCTGTCCGAGGATCCCGCACATATACACTAGAAGAGTAAAAAACAAGTCTATAACCCAATTCACACAGTTGCCCAACAAATAAAAGGTTAAAGGACAATTTAGGCACATGAAAAAGATCAGGAACATAAAGGGAAGGTGTATGGACAGTGCCTATGGTTTGAACAGTGATAGAAGAGTCATCAGCTGTGTGAATTAAGGAGGTATGTGGTGGAGGGGTAGAAGTGATAAATGAGGAGGCATAAGGTGTCATGTGATTGCAGCATGCAGAATTAAAAAGCCAAAAGGAAGATTTACCTGGCAAAACGAAGAGGACAAAGGAAGATGCATTACTAAATCAAGCGAGGACCTGGTTGATAATTGCCTCAAAGTTAGCTGGAGATAAGGTGGGAGCAAATCCTGAAGAATTGCCAAAGGGGAGCAGCCAGAGAAAGAGCACTCTCAGTAGTGATAGCAGTTGCAACAGATGTAGAAGATTTGACATTGCGCCAACATTTGTCAATAGTATGTCCACGACGACGACAATAGCGACAATAAGTGTTGTCACGATTCTTGGAATGAGGTCCACGACCAAACATGTCAGAGTGCTCAGTCTAAGAAGATGAAGCACCAGGGAAGCAAGCAGCTAAAACTGGATGAGTATGTGGAGTGTGCTGAGAGCGCAAAGTAGACAATCTAGTCTCCTCTCGAACAAGCTCACAGACAGCCTGGTCTAAAGTGGGAAGAGGAGCACGATGCAAAAGTTGCCCACGAACAGGCTCAAAATTATCACGCAGAGCCATCAGAAATTGATAGAGACGATGTTGATCCCTTCGTTCAGCATACATTTGAGCATTGGTAGGATCCTTCCAAGCAGGATCAGAAAGAGCCAACTGGTCCCACAAGAATTGTATGCGAGCAAAAAAGTCAGTAATAGTTTGATCTGGTTCTTGCTTCAGACGATAGAGATCAAGAATAAGCTAGTACTCCGGAGAACTATCAACAGAAGAATAGCGAGAAGCAAACATATCCCAAGCACTCTAAGCATCATCAAAGTTGCCAAATAATGCAGCAATAGAAGGAATGATGGTGTTACGAAACCAAGTAAGAATCTGATGATGTTTGCTGTCCCAGTCAATAAAACAATGCGGAAAGTGTCATCAATTTTGGAAATGACTTTAGTTGGCTTGAGGATATCCCCAGTCACATAAAGCCAGAGCTTGCGGCCTTTGAGAAAACTTCGCATAGATTAGGACCAAACATATAGTTGGTGCCATCCAATATATCATGAATATGAGTAAGGATTTGTTTTGTGCCATCTGGAGATGTCAAATGCAGAAATAGACCAGAAAAATGAAATCATAACTAAAAAATAAGTAGGAAACACTTTGTCAACTGATGCAGTGGTCAAACTTAACGGTCAACAGGTGCTGACGTGGCACTAGAGCTAACGTGCCACCAAAGGTAACGTGGCACTAGGGCTGACATGTGCTAGGCTAACGTGGCACAACAGAAGAATACTGGCACATGTGAGACACACACGGCTGGAGGCAGTGCGTGGGAGCGTGAACCAGGAGGCAAAAAGCTTCTACCGGCGCGTAGGGGGTGTCCTTCGTCGGATTGGGACGTTATGGGTGGCTCTGAGCAGGTATGCAGCTGATCTATCCATCTAAGCGGTAACTGAAGCGATCGAACGGCTGTAGTGGCTGGCGGCGGGATGCAGTAGCGTTAGGTGGCAAAATCTTCAAACAGCGGGTGGCGGAGTGTGAATACTTGATCGGGTTGTTCTCGACGGCTCTGGCACAGTCGTGTCCCAAGGTTTCGAGGGGTATATGCACCAGCTCGAAATAAGGACTGGAAGAAGAATAACCGAGGAAGACAGAGCGATGAGGTATGCGGCGCCGGAATATTGCTTGAAGAGACCAAAAAAAAAAAAAAACATAAAAATAAAAATAAGGGTGATTCAAAACTTGTGCTATGATACCATGTTGAGAGAAAAGCTGTATATTGAATCACACATAATGCTATACATGAGGGGCCTATATATATAGGCTAGTTATCACAAAGATACATGTCAATAACCCATATGGGACAATACATAATGATGTGGTCTTTTGTTTACCAAAATATATCAATAATAAATAACCACTCGCAATAGGACGAATCCTTGTAGGATAAGCTATAGAGAGGGTGTGGAACTTCAAGGACTGCAGAATTGCTATCAAGTTTTTTAAGATTAAATATAATTTAATTAAAAAGATGTTTGATTTGGTTTTTGTTTTCTAAAAATAAATACATAAAGGTAAAAGACATAAAAATAAAGAGAGTTGTGATGAGATAAAGAATAGGGGATTGATTTCATCACTCACCACATAACAATGGTCAATAATAAATTAACAAGAAAAATTCATACTATGCATGATATAGGGCTCGTCTCACTCATAGTCAAGAAATTACCTCTAAAGAATAAGTATAATCCATCTTCGGTTGGCACAGACCGTTCTCCTAACCATTAAGATGCGGTACAACCTGTCTTCCCTAAGTATGGATTAACTATGTCTTTAATAGGATACACACATCAATCGAATAGTATAACCCATCTTCGGTTGGTAGAACTGTCTACCTAAATTACACTAAACTAGGGTGTAGTACAATCCGTCTTTCCTATGCATGGTCTATCTAACCTCTTGATTATATGTCAATTAAAACCGTTGTATAACAATCATTTACATAATCACATAAAATATGAAAGATTGAGTTCAATCAATATAAAAGACTTTTTAAGAGAAGATAAGAAATTCATAATAATTGAATATAAACATTAAGATCAATTCTCACAGTTATACAACCATCATGCATATAGAAAACGCTAAATTAAAATACAATTAAACCATTGTTACTTGGAAATGGCTACATCAACACCCTTGTAAGAATTTAGCCGCTCATCGTGGTGCTGGATGGCTCTTGCCATGTTCTTCTCCTCTTCAACTTGTCAAGCCTCCAAGAAGAATTTTATATCTAAAGCTAAGCACAAACACACATTCTCTTGAAGCTTAGAGGTCTATTTATAAAGACTAGGAGAGGCCTAGAAGCTCTTAAAATTCCAGAAAAATCGTCTCTTGAGTCTTCTTATCCAAGTATGAGATTGAAACTTTAATCCAGGTAGGAAAATGATTCCAAATCGTCTAGAATTGCGGTCTTTTATTGCATGAAAATTTAGGCATAGTAAACTTCCGAATTATGAAAAAGCTATTTTTGACATATTTGTTTCATTTTTTATTATTTTTCAACGCCACCAATTTCATTGCAATCCAATATCTGAGCCATAAGTTGTGATCAAAACACTGAGACATGTGCAGAATCCAAATTTGAATCCAATCCGATTTTGACTCTTAATGGAGAAATTCCGATTTAATCCTTCACTTGGTTTGATTAAATTTAACCACATCATATAGGTATTCTATTATGATTGTTAAGTTTACCAATATCTTCTAGGTATTCTCAAAGTGTGCTTTAAGCCCAAAATAATAGAATTAATTGCATTTTTAGACTGATAGAATGTGCCAAAATATGTAAAGATGGTAGTTGGATACTCTCTTTTGGTTAAGTGTCAGTTTATGAGGGTATGTTGATAATGGCTGATAGTTGATAGAGACAAAAGGTAATTACTTTTTTTTTTTTTTTTTGTAGTCGAATGTGAGCATTTTGTCATTAAAAAGAAAAAAGAAATCCGTTTCAGGCCAACGGAATGTGGATTCTCACCTCTCTATAGGAGGGAATCCACATTCCCAGCAAAAAATAAATGGGAAATTCACATTCTCTTGGGTATCCAAATTCCCTCTATTAAGTGAAGTAATCTTTAAAATTCTCAAAAATTACCGCATCCAAACACCTAATTATAGTTATATAGGATCATATATATTGCAAAGCGTCACAATAATTCACAACGAATCTCCATGAGAACTAGCCAACTTATTTTCATAGCTGATATTCAATACTTTAATCTCCTACTTAAAGAAAAATAGCCTTCATATATATAATCATAGCCTATTGACTTCAAAATTCTTGGGACTAATTGAGCTATAATTAACAACTGTATATAATAATTTTCATAATACATCAATTATGAGATGGATGAGATTCACGTGTTAGTCCTATACATTTAATAATTGATTTGATAAAATAATAAACTGAGATAGATGGGAGATGTATAGTACCAAGTAATATGAAATAGAATTTCTCATATATAATATTTACTGACTTTTTATCATAATTGGAGCCTTAAACTTTTATTTTTTATTTTTTATGGAAAGAACCTTTATTATAATTATTGTTTGGACTTTGGAGTCCTAATTTAATTTTATCTGAGGCCTTAACCTAATGAAAGAGGCGCCTTAGTATGCCATTTACCACAGTAATTACTTAGCAGGAACGATAAAGTCATAATAGATAAGGATTCACGACAATTATTAATTCGGATAGATAATTTGAGAGAGTTTATATGAGACCCACTATTTCGATAGGTGGCCGGATAACCAAAAATTTATTGGGACATGTTATTCCCATATAAACTCTTTTACGTTATAAATCTGCCAATATTAAAGTACAGTAAATATTACAAATTTATTGGGACAAATGAATTGGAAGTACAGTAAATATCACAAATCAGACTTGATATTATTGAAAACAGAATGATATTGTTGAAAAAAGAAACGCCGGCGAGGGAAGGTTGTTCCGTCGTTATTAAATGTAAAGGACAAAGTGTGCAGTGGTTGGTGGCGTCGCACTTAAGCATGATAATTACGTTGGTGACTATTTTTTGTCAAATCCACGAAATAAATAGTTATCTCGTGGATTTATTTATTTATTTATTTGATGATTTGATCTCATCAAAGGTAGGCTCCACCATAAATTGACATTCCCATTAATTTCCCAGTGAGAAAGCCTGTGTATTGGATGGATTTTATATGAAGAATATATCACAATACTGTAATCAAACAAACATTTGTGTTTTATGTCTAAAATGACGTGAATTTCAGGCTTTTTTTTTTTTTTTTTTTTTTTTTTTTTTTTTTGCATCCAACGGTTTGAAAAATACTTCTAATTAAAAAGCTAAGGTAGCATGTTATTGAAATAGTGTCAAAAATAATAATTTTTCTCTCAAAAAATTTGTTCTTCATTTTTTCAGAGAATTTTTTCTCCATAAAATTAGAAGACGGTTTTTGGCTCAAGCCTTTTTACAATATAGAGCGCAAAAACTTAATTAAAATATATTTAATTCTAGCTCATTGATAAAATGGTACTTTTTTAATAAATAGCATTTTTCAAACTTTTAGATGCAAGAAACGGACGGCTTGGATCCTTGCCGGACTTATTGTACTTAACATTAACACAAAATTCAATTTAGATAAACAGATCGATCCGTTGCTTTCAGGCCCCCACCATTGGACAAATCAAATTAAGAGAAATATCTTTTAAAGCTTGCAAAAATAAATGTGAACATCATTCATATCTAGCTTATAATATCTTCTGCACATGTATAGACAAAAAAAAAAAAACAAGCAAAAGTCAAAAAAGCTCCCTTAAAAATGACCCAGAATTCAATATTCAACAACCTGAAAAGTAATTGGGCAGAACAAAACACAAAATACTCAGCAATTTGTAGAAAATAAGCAATTCCCACTCACTTTACAACCTAACTTTCTTTATAAAAGCACGACTAGACTCTTCCCAAACCCCCCCCCCCCCCCCCAACAACTCCCCGGACCACTAAACACAACCTCTAGCCATGGTGGAGAAGGACCAGTTCAGGCCACTAGCCCCAGCCACGGACAGCCTGAGCAGCGACTGCGATGAGAGCAAGCTACTAGTACAAAAAATCCGGCGTAAGCGGTGCATCAAATGTTGCGGGTACATCACAGCCCTCGTGCTAATCCCAGCCGTGGTGATCGTAATCCTAATATTCACCGTGTTCCGCGTGAAGGATCCTATCATAAAAATGAACGGGGTGACAGTCACGCGGTTGGAGCTAATCAACAACACGACTATTCCTAAGCCCGGGGTGAACATGTCCCTGACAGCCAACGTGTCGGTGAAAAATCCGAACGTGGCATCCTTCAAATATAGCAACACCACCACAACTTTGTTTTACCACGGGACGGTGGTCGGTGATGCCCGAGGGCCTCCGGGGCAGGCCAAGGCACAGCGAACCATGCAAATGAATATCACAGTTGATATCATCACGGACCGGCTAGTGTCCAGTCCAAATTTGCCAGCGGACGTGAGCTCAGGGCTGTTGACCATGAGCAGCTATTCAAGAATACCAGGGAGGGTGAAAATTTTGGGTATAATTAAGAGACATGTTATTGTGAAAATGAATTGCACCTTGACGGTTAATATTTCGAGCGAGGCTATTCAAGAACAGAAGTGCAAGCGGAAGGTTAGCCTTTAGGATATATATATATATCTTAGATTTATAGTAAGATTAATTAGTGTATATTATGTGTTCTAGTTTTATGGATAGTACTGTTGTTTGTACATTTTTTTTGCACTTTTTTTTTTTTTCTGTATATCTTTCATCTGAATCATTAATATCAGCTGTTATATTTTATGAGTACTTTATATTCCAAATTAATGCCACCGATAAAGAGCATGCAAAATAAAAATAAAAATAAAATAAAATAAAGAAAAAAGTATTCTTTTAGTTCTATTAACTAGTGGAAAGATAAACTATTTTCACTTTTCTTCTTTCTTGCGGTGGACTATAATTTTTGAGTAATCTTTCTTGCAAAACTTCTTTTATACAACTCTAACAATTTTTTTAAAATTAACTATTGGAAATTCAGGACACACATGTAGGAAAACAGATCCAATGATTAATTATAAAAATAAAAAAATTGTAGAACAATCATTTCTCTTAATTATTTAGTACCGGACAATCTCTCTGTATAATCATTAATCAATTTTTTCTTCCCATGTAAAACCCTTGCCGAGAGAGATTATGTGAAATCATTTGAACTGGACATGATTCATGTGAGAGAAGTGTTATATTTACCAAAAAAAATTTCCTAAAAGTTCATAAGAAATGATACACTTACATTTCTTATATATTTCTTGTACATTTCCATACGTTTCAAATCTACCATTAAATTTGTAGGTCCCATAAATTTAAAAGTAGATTTAAAAATGAGATGTACAAAATATATATATATATATATATATATATATATATATATATATATATATATATATAATATACCGTCTCATAGGATTATGACATATCATTTGGAAACTATTTTTTTGAAAAGAAAAAAAAAATAGAAAGTAGATTATTTTCCTTCATTTGAACAAGATTGTCCACAACGCAAAAAGCTAGGGGTTTAGGGTTTAAAAACCCCAGTTAACCCATTTCCTTCCATTTCTCCCGCGTACCAGCAATCAAGAAAGAGAAAACGAAAGAGAGGGAGGGAGAGAAAAAGAGAAAAGGAGAGACCTTTGGGGGGTTTTTTAAGAAAGGAGGACAAGGCTTAAGCCTTTGGGTATTGAATTTTTGGAATTAGAATTGAATTCTAATTTTATTCACAAATTTCGAGGTAAAGAAATGTGTTTGGATGTTAAATTTTTAGATTGAAAAATATTATTTTTTAATAGTAAAAAATGATTGGAAGTTTGAAAAGTTGTGTATAATGATTAGTATTGTGAAAAGTTGTGTGAAATAATAATTTAAATAATAATAATTTATTATATATTGATTGTTTAATTAAAAAATAAATAAACAATTTTTTTAAAAAAAAATAATTAAAAAATAAATAAAAATGGATGCAAGGGTTGGCAGCCACCCCCCAGGCAATGGGGGTGGCCGGGGCCGGCCACCCCAAAGGTGACCGGGGGTGGCGCGCGGCCACCCTTCTGCTTTTTTTTTTTTTAATTTCTTTTAATTTTTTTTTTGTTGATTTAAATTTTTATTATTTTATTATTTAAATGTGGGACCCACACGTTTTTTTGGAGACAACTTCTCCTGCACATTGGTCCCGGTCATTAATCTGAATGTCAGCCTTGAATTGAAATAAAATTCGAATCAAATTCGGGGTTTTATGCGGGTGGGCGGGTTTTAAAAAAAACCCGAATAAAATAAATATTCTCTTCTAAATCCAAACAAACCACTCCTCTTTCCTTTCTTTTGGCATACAACCAAGCCAAGGAGTATAGAAACTAATAATAAAATAAAGAGATAAAGGAAAGATAGAAAATACAAAGATTAAGATGATTTGCCCTATCGTCTACATCCGCATGTTAAAGCTTTATTGGCTACATCTTTCTTTGATATTTGATTTGAGTATAATGCTCTAGTTATAGAGCTTTACATGTGATTTGAATAATTTCAAATACAAACATATCTCTTTGATTAGGGTTAACAAATCTCTTAATCTACGGTAATCAAATTATCTAAATCATTTGATTTATGAGATTCAAATCAACATTTATCACAAAAGATTTCTATCATTTAACATGCCCCAGCAAGACGAACGGTCGTTAGCGATCATTGATCTTGAACATAAAATGACTGAAGAATGGCTACTATGTTCTGAATTGGAACATCGATTGCTAGTTATGACTGGAACTTTGACTTCGACAATTTTGATTGGTATTGGTTACTTTGACCGGATTTTGACCTCGACGACTTTGGCCAAAATTTTGACATCGGAGACTTTGGCCGGAATTTAGACATTGGCTTCTTTTGGCCGAAACGATGCTAATTATGGGACTAAAATAGGTACATGGACGACACACACTACAAAAAAATCTGGATTTCTAGACGATTTGAAACCGTCCAGAAATTGGAAAAAATCGTCTGGAAAACGGTCCAGACGGTTTCAAACCGTCCAGGAAAATGGGTTGCTAATTCGGGTTACAGACGGTTTGGACAAAACCGTCCGCAATTCTAGACGGTTTGGACGAAACCGTCCGGGCAAAACCGTCCAGAATCTTTTTTTTTTTTTTTTTTAATATTATTATTATAATAATTATTATTTTTTATAATAATAATAATGTCTCGAAGATCAATCCCGCATCAAAATTTTTCTCCTTTTCCTCGCCCTCGTGAACCTCTTTTGCATCAAATTTTCTCTCCTTTTCCAGTCTTGCGCTCTGATCCTTTTCCCATTGGTACTCGGCGAGAATGCAAGTACTCCTAAAGAAATCGTAACAAAAAAAAAAAAAAAAAAAAATCTGATGTTTTTAGTTGTTTCACCTGAAATGATGCAACACAACCTAAGATATATATCACAATCTGATCATGCAAATTTATTTTCTCAGCAACCAAACAAAGCAGAGAAAATATGAGAATAAAAAATCAATCTTTGTAGTAAATAAACCAAAAGCACCAAAGCTCATTCTCGAAGTTGAAAATGCAAGAAAAACTTCCAAAACACCCAGAAATTCACAAACTTCGCCTAATTTTCCAATTTTTACAAATCAGATTAACACACAAAATCTCAAACCCACATACAAATAAACAAGAGCCCAGATCTGGTCGGCTGTGTCCCAGATCTTGGCCGAGGGTACCGTTCTTGGCCGGTTGTGTCCCAGATTTGTGCCTTGACGCTCTTGTGCTGGAAACGACACCGGATATCGGTGGTGGGCGAACCGAGGGGTAGTACCCTGCTGAGGGGAAAAGAGAGAGCGTGAGAGAGAGACTCGAGATCAGAGACGTGAGAGAGAGCTAGGGCAACCTTACCTGCAGTTGCCTCATGGTGGTCGACCTGGGTCGCTAGGTCGTTGAACCGCCGGGAGAGAGGGAGAGAGAGAGAGAGAGAGGCGTTGGGGGGAGGAGGCCGAGTGTATGGGGAGGGTCGGAGGGACATTAGGGATTTAGCAGGGAAAGTAAAGGAAGGCGGGTAGGAGATAAGAACATGGATTTTTTTTTTTTTTGAAAAATTCATAAAAATAAATCCAGACGGTTTGATTAAACCGTCTGGAAAAAATTGAAGAAAATTTAAATTTCTATTTTTGGACGGTTTTTAATCAAACTGTTTGGATTTTTCCAAACAGTTTTAACCAAATTGTCTGGAAATTTTTAATTTGCAGATGGTTTGGTCTAAACAGTCTGTATTTTTTCAGACGGTTTGATTAAAACCGTCCAGAAATATAAATTTAAAAACGGTTTGGTTAAAACCGTCTGTATTTTTTCAGACGGTTTGATTAAAACCGTCTTGATTTATTTTTTACAGACGGTTTTTTGAAAACCGTCTGTAAAACTTTAATTTTAGTGCCTCTTGAGCTTTTTTTTTTTTTTTTTTATTTCTTTCGGTCTCTTTAATTCTTCTTCTTTTCTCTTTTTATTTTATTTTATTTTTTTTACTCCTTGAAACACGAACTTTTAAAAAAATAAAATAAAATAAATGCATGCAAAGCCTGTTGGAGGTAGCGTCATTGTGAAAGAGTGTTTGTGAAATTGAGATTCGCGCTCTCTGATCTTCTCCTTCTTCTTTTTTTTTAATCTTTTTTTTCACGAACTGAGTGAGACGCAGCAACAAAATCATGCCAAATAACAACTAGAACGACAAAATGACAAAATGAGCCCAACAAAGGTGAAGCACAATAAAGCAAGGAGGTGATTTTTTTTCTTTTTTTAATTCTTTCTTGCTTATTTTTGTTTTTTATTGATTTTTTTTTTTCGCTCCCATCCGATCAAATACAAGGACGCTCACAAGATCTATAGTGAGAAGATCTACAAAATATTGACTATCAAGAACAAGACAACAAAGAGAACAGAAAAAAAAAACTCTCATATCTCATTTTGTCCGCATCATGTGAAAATCAAAGACAAAGCGATAAGAGATTAAAGGGAAGAAAAATAATAATAATAATAATAAAAAAAAATCTACAGAATCGAAAACTGGGGTTACCTATAAACAGCATAGAAACTGAATATAAAATAAAGAGAAAAAAGATTAAAGTGGTTCGGCTTAGGATTAGCAATTATTGATACGACCTACAAATTTAACATGAAATTAAAGAATTATAGTTAAGTTTTTTCAACGTTTCATTAATTACTTATACACAGAGATTAAGGTGGTTCGGCGTAGGATTAACAATTATTGACACGAGCTACAAATCAAACATAAAATTAAATAATTATGGTTAAGTTTTTTCAACGCTTCATTAATTACTTTCAGTTTCACCATTACGTACAAAACGCAAGACATACACATAAAACACGAAGTAAATTGACTTTCAAGTTTTCACTTTTCACCCGGTTTCCAACCCAATTGGATTGGATCAAGATCCATGGCAATTTTTAAAAATTGTCGTGGCAGCAATAGTTACAATATTAACCATTTATTTATATAAACGGCTCCTGTTTAACCATTTATTTATATAAACGGCTCAAACAGGAGCCATGTCATTGATCTGCGTGAAGAGATTTAAAATTCTAAAAACTCCTCAATTTTCAATTTTTCTGAATCCTCTCAGCTCTGCCGTACGTACTCCAACCCCCATCTCTTCTCCTCCAATAAAACTCTCCATTTTTTTTCTTCTTCCATTTAGCTCTTCGAAGAAGAAGAAGAAGAACGTACAAGGAAGTCTTATGAGTGACAAGTGCAGATCTCGTCTTCTTCTTCAGACTGTTCTGAACCCAGCTCTCAAGGGATCCAGCAAGGAACAGGAAAAAGAAGAAAAAGAAGAGAGACCTAAAAAAAAAAACCAAACCACTAGAAAAAGTCCCTCTTCCCCGCCGGAATACACCGTTTTACGTCTGCCGTCAAGCCGCGGATGGGAGTTGGCGCATCTTGGCACGGCCAAGATCGCAAGATGCACAGATCTGGGCATTGACGAGCCCAGATCTGCGATGGCGATGCCCAATCGATGGAGCTTAAAGAATCGTTTTTAACCCAATCTTATGTGACAATCGTTTGAAAAAGAAAAAAGAAAAACTCATTAGCATGGAACTCCTACGTGTTTTGGATCCTTGTTTATTTGGCATTTATTGGGACTAGAAATTCCAACACCTTTGATGGAGCTCAAAGAATCAGATGGGTCCCAAACAAAGAACCCCATCCCCATGGCTATCTTTTCTGAACCCTGAAGAAAAAAATCATACGTAATATGAAAAACTAAAGGCAAGAAAATGAGAAGAAGAAGCGTGGAGAAAGTGAATAGAAAGAAAGAAAGAAACTGGTCTGGCATGATTCTGGCCGTTGACGTTAAAATTGCTGATCCGGCAATTTCTAGAAATTGCTGATCCGGCAATTTCTAGAAATTGCCGTGGAATTGCCTATCGAATATCAATCAGTCTAAATCTCTGATCACCTAGAGCCTTGTTTCACGAAGACTACGTCCCTACACAATCTCCTAGCTGAGACTCTTCCATCTTCTTCTTTATACTTTTATTTCATCTAAGTTTGCAACCTTTGCCTTTGTTCTTTCTTGCAAATGCAGCAAAACTCAGAATTCAGCAACCAAAAAAACAAAAGACAAAAAAAAAATTAACAAAGTTTTGCCTTTACTTCAAGCTGGGAAAAGTTTATCGCAACTCGCAAGGAAAACCTCCCTATGGGTGTCTTTGACTATTTTTCCAGACAAGTTAAAAATAGGTGTGTAAATTCGAGCCTGTTAAAATCGGACCGGAACCGGATCCGGGCACTAACCGGCACCGGAAAACTAGGTAGGTACCCGGGTACTGGTTTTAAAAAAACCCGGTTATACCCGAGTACCCGGGACCGAGTCCATTAGTTTATTAAAAAAAAAAGCTCATACCCTTTTACACCTTCATAGCATCAGCCTACCCAGGGACCTTTCGGTCCTTTCCATTTTCTGCCTTTTGAGTTTTGCCCTAAGCCCTTTTCTTTCAAAAATGCGCCGCTTGCCTTCACGCTCACGCCCTGCCTTCTTCTTCACACATATCACGCCCACGCCCTGATTTCTGAAGTGGAGGAAGCCTTAATCTGAGGAACAAATTACATGAGCTCGAGCCAGGGTTTATGAGGACAATCTGTAGGCCACACACAGACCACACGGTCTTCTTCTCCTCCTTCATGACAGAGAGGAGATCGGGGAGGGAGATCGTGAACCCAAAAGTGAGACCCGATCATCCACAGGTCGCCAGTTACCGGAGAAGACGACGCCGTGATGCCGGAGAAGATCCGTGACCCGTCAAACACGAGAGGAACCAAAGTAGACCCGATTCTTCAGTGGGTCAAGCCAATCGGCGATGGGTCGACTTCGTTGGAGCAGGGGTTGTGACTTATGGCGATTCATTCTGTGACCCATTCAACACATTTTTTGATGGATTTTTTTGGGTAAATCCTCAAAATAGTAATCATTGTAAAATAGTTGATTTGGTTTATTATTGTTGATTTCTTTTGATAAAATCCCCTGTTTTTGGTTGGAGTAGCTGAATGGAGTTCATGTTGGGTGTTGTTGGAATTGTGGTGTTTTGGTTCTCATGGTAAGGTGAGAGCGGTCGCGCAGGTTCAGAGGATTGGGGTTTTTTTTCTTTTAAATTACCCGGTTTGTATAACCAATAACCGGGTAAAAACCGGTTAACCGGGGTATCCGGTTTCGGTTACTAAAATCTAATAACCGGGGACCCCAGTTCCAGTTCCCGGTTTCGGCCAATAACTGGGAACCGGGACCTGATTTACACCCCTAGTTAAAAATTTTGAGACTCAAAGTACATCATATATTTCTCAAGTCCTTTTCTTGATTTTCCTTTCCCAACTTGCTCATCAGATCTTGAGAAAAATTTTGTTAAGAAAAATCTAAACATATCTTTTCTTATTCATAGCTAAAGGTCACTTTGAAACACATCTTCCCTAACCAAGCAGATTGTGTCGTATTAACCCGTTATTTAAGTGGGTCGTGTTAGAGTCGAAGAGTCTTACCCTTTTAGTTAAACGAGTCATATCAGGGTTAACCTTTAACGAGTCAAATTGATTGACTTGAACCCGACACGTGAACCCGTTTTGCCAGCCCTAGTTCGGCCTATCGCCCACATGCACACGTTAAAGTTTTATTGGCTACATCTTTCCTTAATATTTGATTTGAAGCCTCTATTTATAGAGATTTACATGTGATTTGAATAATTTCAAATACAAACATATCTATTGAATTATTGTTAACAAATTTCTTTATCTACGATAATCAAATCATCTAAATTATTTGATTTATGGGATACAAATCAATATTTATCACAAATGATTCCATCCTTTAACAATAAGAGAGAAAACGAGAGAGGGGGAGGAGAGAGAAAAAGAGCAAATGAGGAACCATTAATTTCGAAGGTTTTTAAGCGAGGAGACCAGCCAAGGCTCAAGCTTTTTGGGCAAGAATGAGAGAGAGATAATTGGGGGGGGGGGGGGGGGGTGGTGATGGTGTAAAGGAGGGTTTTTTCATAAAAATTAAAAAAAAATAAAAATAAAAAAATCCTAAGCTTTATGGAAAAGGTTGAAACTTAGAGTGCCCCAAATTTTAATCATCGGACAATTACAATGTTTGATAGACACAATAATAATCTCGGAGGTGTTCAGAGAAATACATGAATATTCATGAAAATAAATATTGATAGATGGAATTTAATTCATAGGCCCTCATTTTATTAGTAATGAACTTATATTAGGTTTTGAATTTATTCCGGGGCTACAAAAAAAAAATGTTTGTTCCAGGAAAATCTAAAGTGATAAAGGATTTTAATTAAACTAACACGATGTTTAGATATTTAATTTATATTTAAAAAACAATAATAAGATTAAGGTAATAAGAAATTAACAATGAAAAATAATAATAATAATAGTGTGATAGTAGTAAATAGTAATAATGGAATTAAAATAGTTAGAGTAATAAATGTTTTAAGTGGTTAAGAGGCTAGGTTAGAAATAAGTTAGCGTGATAATTAATGACGATGAATGCTACATATCATCTTCTTGTCCTCCTTTTGTCCTCTCAAAATTGATGTGGCTCTTAAAATCACTATTGAATTTATGATAGATCATTGTTCGATTTTGATCTGATGGTGATTTTAAGAGCCACATCAATTTTGGGAGGACAAAAAGAGGACAAGGGGATGATATGTAGCATTCCTCATTAATGACATAAAAAAATATTGGTTAGATAAGTTGTTACTAACTTACTAAATAAGAAGTGGGTCGATGTATTAATTAAAAGAAGTGGTGTGCGGTTAACATGAAATAAATAAAATAAAATAAAATAAAGGAATAAATGAAATCGGGGCTGTTATGATATTAAGAGAAGGTTGGGGGTTAAGAGAGAGTTTTCAGAAATTAAAACTTGATGGCCAATTGAATAAATGATTTTAGTGTGCGAGTGGATAGATGCTAAAAGCATGATGTCATCAATGTCATGAATAACAATTTATTCAGGGAAAAAGAAAACCCAAGAAGAAAAAGTACGAATTATGATGACTCGCTTACGTAAACATTGTGTCAGCTTCTTGATACATTTTTTTTTTTTTTTTTTTTTTTAATTTTAGGCCAACTTCGCTTTCACGGGTCACTTGATAATTTTCCAATTAGATTTGATATTGTAAAACTGCCAAATTCAATATTATTATTTTATTAGAAAAATAATAGTGGTTAACCAAAATGACAAATAAATGAAGGAAAAATTTCATAAAAAAATGGGGCTTTATCAACCCAACTTTTGACTTAAAGGAAATGAATTAAGCAACCAAAATTATATATATATTCAAGTTTACAGGTGGTGTCAAATATTGCTAGCCTCAATTTCTTTCCATTAAATAGTTGTTACATAATTACGTGTCCATTACGAAACAAAAAATAGGAAAAGGGATGCAACTCCAAAATTTTAAAAAATAAATAATAAATAAATAAATCTAGAACTACCTTGTAAGCATCATGATATATGTTTTAATTATTTTTAGCCAACCTTCCCCTCACGGGCTACTTGATAATTTATAATTATATTTGAAATTGGAAAACTGCCAAATCCAATACTATTTACTTTATTAAAAAAAGAATAGTGGTTTAGCAAAAATGGCAAATAAATTAAGGAAAATTTTCCCGTAATCATGTCAACTTTTGACTTATTGGAAAATAGGAAATGATTTAAGCACCCATAGTTTGATTAATTCCTATCTTCGGGCCCGACAAAAGAAAAGGAGATTATGGAAGCATAGAATGACTTTTTGGACAAATTAGACTCAAAATTTAAAGAGAGATGTTATTTGATATTCTTTTAACTTTTTTTCAGTTTTTTTATTTTTATTTTTTATATGACATTTTCAATTTACCTTTAAATCAATCTCAATTAAAAAAAGAAAAAAGAAAAGAAATCGATAGTGAATTGACAATGCCATATTAATGAAAAATGATAAAAAAAAAAAAATGATAAGAGAATACAAAGTAGCATTTCTCAAATTTAAATACTTTTTTTTTTCTTTGAACAAAGTAGCCAATCTTCATAGATGTAAACAAATTGATCCCATAACAGGATCTAGGGAGAAGAAATCTCCCTAAGTACAACAGGCAAAATAAAATTAGGACAATCTTCAAGCCAAACAAAATCCATCTCCTTTGAAGAGGCTTCTTTCGCTAGTAGATGAGCAACATTGTTAGCATCTCTTCCCACATGAGAGATAGAAACTTGGCGTAGCCCTTGCATCTCCATAATTATTCCTTCCACAAAATGTCCAGCAACATCATGGTTGGGGGTTCTTGAATTCACATCATTTACAACTTGTTTTACATCCCCTTCCAACATAATCTCATAAAATCCCACTTCTTTACAAAACACCACTGCCTCATAGGCTACCATAGCCTCCGCTAACATTGGAATAGCAACAACCTTCTTTGTGAGGGACTTTGCTCGAAGGACATTCCCTATAGAATCTCTCACCACAACACCAATACCAATGCATTCCTTTGTAATATTTATTGAAGCATCTCAATTAACCTTTATAAGTCCACTAGGAGGGGGGCACCAACCTGTTCGGGGCCTAGGAGGGTGCGGCATCAGATCCCCAGAAGAAAGAATATCTTCTTTTTTGTTACATCTTTGATACTCCTCAAGATGAGCCAAAGCTTCTGAGACAATGATCTGTGGGTGAGTAAACAAAGATTCAAAAATGAACTTATTTCTCCATAGCCATATTCGCCTTGCAATAACAGCCATTAAATTTAGATCTTCAGCTCTCAACTGGTTCATACAAAATTCCATAAATTACATTATTGTTTCGCCATTGAAAGAAAATTTTTGGAAAATCATAGATCCACTACCCCACACATCTTGGGCAGCAGGGCAAGACCATAGGACATGTACAACCGTTTCCTCCTCTCTGCAGCAATAAGGACACACACTCTCATCCATCATCTTCCTCTTTAACAGGTTACATTTCGTTGGGAGAAGATCATTACAAGCACGCCACATGAACATTTTAACAGAATTTGGAACCTCCAATGCCCAGATAACCTTCCAAATTCTGTTCTCTAGAGACACACACGATGCACTTCCTTTACTCCGAGAATTACTATCCATGCCCATATGATAAGCACTCTTCACCGAGAAAACTCCATCATTGGTACCCTGCCATACAAGTTTATCCGGAGGAAGAGAATAACACAAAGGCATAGAAGCAATTACCTTAGCCTCCTCTGGCATGAAAAGAGAATTGATGAGCTCTATATTCCATGTGTGAGTTTCCTGATCAATAATGGCCGAGATTAGAGAATCTGCAGGAATGACCCTGGGAGGGGATTGTACTGAATAAGTGATGGGTGTTGGTAACCACTTGTCCTGCCAAATTTTAACAATATTCCCATCACCAATTCTCCAAACCATGCCATCATTAAGCAAATCCCTTGAAGATAACAAGCTTCTCCACACAAAAGAGGGCCTATTTTCCATATCAGCTGCCAAAAAAGAATTATGAGGAAAATATTTGGCCTTTAGCACCTGAGAAACAAGGGATTGTGGATCCTTCAAAATATGCCATCCCTGCTTAGCAAGTAGCGCCTTATTGAACATAATCAGATCACGAAAGCTAAGACCCCCCATAGCTTTTGACCTTCCCATCTTCTCACAACTCATCCAGTGCACCCTTGATTCATTTGCCATGTGCCCCCACCAAAATCTTTGCATCATCCCTCCAAGATCCCTACATAAAGAAATAGGAAGAAGAAAAACACTCATGCTATATGTAGGTATTGCCTGCACCACTGCCTTGAGAAGGATTTCTTTCCATGCTTGAGACAGGAACTTGATCTTCCAATTATTGAGTTTTTGCTGCACCCGGTCTTTAATACTGTTAAAGGATTGAATCTTAGACTTCCCAATAAATGAAGGCAAGCCAAGATATTTATCAATCCGTTGAACCTCAGAAAAGCCCGATGAACTAAGAATCTCCTGTCTTTTAGCTTTACTAGTATTGCGGCTAAAAATGATCGAAGTCTTTAGGAGATTTAGTTTTTGACCCGAACCAGCTTCGTAGACTTCTAGAATCCTCATTATGCGTCTCCATTCCACCGAATTAGCTTTGCAGAAAAGCAAGCTATCATCAACAAATAATAAATGACTGATCCGGGGACCATGAGGTGAAGTACGTACCCCTGTAATGACACCCGTTTTCACTGCCTGGGAAATCAAAGAACTCAAAGCTTCAGTACAGATCAGAAAAAGATAGGGTGAGATCGGGTTCCCCTGTCGAATCCCCTTCAAAGGTAAAATGTGGCCCACCGATTGGCCATTAACCACCACAAAATAACAAACCGATCGGATACATGTCATAACTAGATGAATCCATCGGGCATCAAAGCCAAGTTTTGTCATCACAGCCTCCAAAAAAGCCCACTCCACCCGGTCATATGCCTTGCTCATATCCAGCTTCATCCCCATAAATCCAACCTTACTCCACATACGGGTCTGCATGGAATGCATGATCTCATAGGCCACAATAATATTATCCGTAATTAAACGCCCAGGAATAAAAGCGCTCTGAGAAGGGGAAATAATTTATGGTAAAATCTCTTTAAGTTTATTGGCCAAAACTTTAGAAATTAGTTTGTAAATAACATTACATAAACTAATAGGTCTAAAGTCTGTAACACTACAAGGAGAATCAACTTTTGGAATCAAAGCAATGTTTGTGACATTAATCTTGGGATCTAAAATACCAGTTTGAAAGAAATATAGAATGGCATTGCAAACCTCCGTATGAATGGTGGCCCAGTTCTGTTGAAAAAACTCTACCATGAAGCCATCTGGACCCAGGGCTTTTAGGGCAGCCATCTGGTTGAGAGCAATGCCAATATCTTCCATTGAAAAATATGCTAGAAGTTTACTATTCATAGCCCCCGTGACTTTACACTTTACAAATATGGTGCTCTCCTCCACATCTAGGTTGCTTCCAGCAGTAAACAAAGTCTGAAAGTAGCGCACAAAAGCATCTTCAACTGCCAACTGAGAGGAGCACTGCCGCCCATCTTGATCTAGTATACACTCCACCATATTCCTTTAATGTTTTTGACTTGCACTAGCATGGAAGAATTTGGTATTTTTATCACCCGATTGCAACCAACTCTCCTTTGCCCTTTGTTTCCACTTTAAATCTTATTGTTCAAGGAGATTTTGTATATCATCTTTAATCTGGATCTCCTTTTCAACATCAAAATCGGCTTCCTGCATTTGAAGGAGCAGAAGTTCCCTCTCTTTCTTCACAATTTTTTCCTCGACTTTCCCCCCATCCTTCTTAACCCATTTCTGGAGAGCATGTTGACAACAATTCAGATTATTCCTAACATTTCTCCAGGTCGGTTCAGCATTGTTTCGGACCCTCCAGACCTGCTTTACCAGTTGGGGATAATCACGATGTTTTTCCCAGCTTGCCTCATATTTGAATTGCTTCCGCTTCCGCTTCCGCCAATCCATATCATTATTCTTTGAGAAAAAAAACTAGAAGAGGATTATGGTCAGACTTGGTTTGGGGCAGGACTTCCACAGAGACCACATCATAGATTCCACACCATTCATTGTTAGCCACTGCTCTATCCAACCTCTCCCTTGTAATACAATTACCCAATCTTCCATTACACCAAGTATATTTTGGCCCAGTAAAACCCAAATCCAACAAACGACAGTCATCCAACGCCTTTTGGAAAGAAACCATTTGCCCCCGAGGACGAATAATGTTACTTGATTTTTCAGAATTAGAGACAATCTCGTTGAAATCGCCAATACAAAGCCATGGATGAGGAGCTAAAGAAGCCAGGTGCCTAAGCAAACTCCATGACTGCGGCCGCAATTGAACTTCAGGATGGCCATAAAAGCATGACAACTTCCACTTAACACCTCCATTAGGAACTTTAACCACAGCATTTATATGACCACAACTAAAATTCTGGATTTCAACCAAAGCCAAGGACTTCCACAGGAGGATTAAACCCCCACTTTTCCCATGGCTATCCACAACAAACATGCTATCCATTCCAAGCTTCATAGGAAGAGAACATACCTTCTTCTTTGTCATTTTGGTTTCCATGAGAAAAACCAAAGATGGCCTCTTATCTTTCACCATTCGGCGAAGGGATTGAACTGTCCGGGGGTTGCCAAGCCCCCGGCAGTTCCAACTGAGGACAATCATTGATCACGGCGGGCCTGTTCCACAGCCTCTGCCAAAATCCCCCCACCCGGGTTGCTACGTCCTGCATATTTCCTTTCTTTGTTTGAGGCTCCACCTTCATTAACCTTAGTAAACTTCCGCTTTCCATCTTGAGCTTCTTCCAAATCAGCAGTTTTTCCCACCGGAAAGTCTACCTTCAGCTCACTACCAGTCCGCTTCTTCCAAGCCTGTTGTCTTCTTTGATTAGAGTCATAAGAACGACCCCTACGAAACCTTCGAGAAGCTCATTTTTGAAACTTTGAAACTGAACTTGAACCTTCCACTTTTCCAGATTGAGATAAGGCAGTCTGTAGCTTACACGTGGCCTCCTGTTTTGAGCAATTTGGTACAACAGATGGGAAATAAGATGAGGTCTTCGGATCCCAGTCAAGCTGGACTTCATGCAGCCCATCTCCCATAGTCTGCCACTTCATCTGACCCACCTTTGAATCCCAATTTCCCACATACCGGGTTGGAGGCCCACCCACGTGGCCTTTCTATAAGTCCTGGCTCTTTTCCTGGACTTTAAAAATAAATTCACTAGACGGTAGATCAGCTACCCTGTCATTTTCTATAACCGTTCCTTCCAAATGACAATCACTCAAAGCCACAATCCCTATTTTTTCGCGCCCATTATCCTCCTTTCCAGTTTCATCTCCCTCTGACTCCACAATCCCTAAATACTTAAATAAACAAACATAAATTAATTCTCACTCCATCGATGCCCGGATTTCCAAAGTGGTTTTCCTCCACTTTTTTTTTTTTTTTTGGACGACAAAAGTGGACTTAAGAACAAAGTATTTGAGTATGACTTTTCACATGCAAAACTCGGCAATAAAAAGGCTCTATTCTCTCTCCTGCCTCCCATAAGCAAATCTCTCCTAGCTGCCGAGGAGGAGGGAGTGAAACCCCCCTCCCCCCTATCCCCATTTTCCTTCTCTCCCCCTTACCTTTCCCGCCTCTTCTAAAACTCCAATTATCTTTGCGAAGGTCTCACATGCATTCTTAAAAACTCTAACAACCTCCATGAAAACCCTAGCTACATCCTTGAATGCCTTATCAGCCTCCTTGGAAGCCTTATTTCGGTTTATTTACTCTGTCAGCTTTGATTTCAACTTCCTCATGCCGTCCACAACCTCAAATCTACCACCTTCTTAAAACTCTTGGATTTTATTTTTTTCAAAATCATATCTGTCAACTTCAAGAAGCATCACCGCCACACGCGCCATTCCATCGTGATCTATGCTCTCTCAGTTTTGTTCTGCCATCAGTCGTACCATTGTTCGGTCAACACACGTCGTTGCTTGAATTGCCTTACTCCATGCGTGGCGGCTCTCACTGCCATCGACTTCCTGTGGTGGTTCCCTCTCTCTTGGCAACCATTGCCGACGAGTGGCTTTCACGCGCCGGCACTCTCCACCCTCCTCCATCACGCTAGCTACCGATGTTCTGTTCCATGATTTTATTTACTTTTCCTAGTTTACTTTAGGCTGTTCAAGCCATCTCCAGTATAGGCTTCGTTTAAACTCTCATCAATGTCTTCTTTGCTATGGCGGTTCACCTTTGGGTGTGCAACAACAGTTGTTTCTTTACAATTATTCAACTTAGCTCTTTTGGTGCCTCTCGGCTGTGCCATTTATGGTGCGCTTTGCCAAACCGTCTTAATTGACGATCACTTTTCTTAGTATTAATGCCAATAATATATAGAGTTGGATCATCCATTTGATGCATTCTCTTTTATTTTTTGTTTACTTGCACTTTTGAGATTAATTCAAAGCTCTTTGCCCGGCATATGTTTTTATTTGTTGACATACTTAAAAAAAGAAAAAAAAAATGTATTTGAAGTCGCTGACGTTGAGTTAGAAAGCTCCAAGAGTGTTGTCACATCTCTATAGCAAGTTGGATTTATGTTGACACTCACACACAACCTGTCCATTGTCGTTTTCTCTATCACGGCAAGAGATGAACCTTAGTTGTGACGTCCCACATCGCCTGGGAATGAGGATGTGCTTATATGTATAAATGCACCATTTATGACACAACGCGTTTTAAAGCCGTGATGACAATGAACCTATCAGAACTCCGCAGTTAAGCGAGCCGCTGCGAGAGCAATCTCAGGATGGGTGACCTCCTGGGAAGTCTGGTATGGGGAGCCAAAAGCGGACAGTATTGTGTCATTGGGGGTGGGTCGTTACAAATGGTATCAGAGCCATTGCCCAGCCTGAGATGGTGGGAGCGTGCACAAGCCCAATGAGGGACGCCAGCGGGGACGCTGGGTCCAAAGAGGGGGTGATTGTGACGTCCCACATCGCCTGGGAATGAGGATGTGCTTATATGTATAAATGCATCATTTATGACACAACGCGTTTTAAAGCCGTAATGACAATGAACCTATCAGAACTCCGCAATTAAGCGAGCCGCTGCGAGAGCAATCCCAGGATGGGTGACCTCCTGGGAAGTCTGGTATGGAGAGCCAAAAGCGGACAGTATTGTGTCATTGGGGGTGAGTCGTTACATTAGTGGGCTTTTATCCCTAAGCTCCATTACCGCCTCTCCATGCCCACATTTTTTTCCCATTGCATAAAATTTGTTAGTATGCATGAGTCGAATTTAAGTTTTTTTTTTTTTTCTTTTTTAAAATTGGATTGGAAATTTTTATTTTATTTTATTTTATTTTAACTCTAATAATCCAATTGTTTCTTCTATTTCCTGAGCTCTAATCAGAATAGTTGACCCCAATATATCTGGCTTTAGCGAAGTCGACCCCTTCCAAGCACTTTCCCAACACATTCCAACTTGCTATTAATAATAATAGAAACGACAATAGCAATACTTTAGATGATTTAACTATCTTAGTATAAATTCTGTTTGGATATGTTGTTGTAGGGAGTTCATCCTCTCTTTGTTTTTGTTCTCATGTAACCCTCTTCCTATTCTTAAATAGACAAAAAAAAGTCCCAATTTAGATGAAAACAAATTTGATCACTCAATCTATCGCATTATTTGCAATGTTTCTCCAATCTTTTAATTAGATTAATGTGCCCTAGACTCACGGTTTGATTATGGGTTACAAGATGACCCGTCCTAGGTTAGTTTTTTTAATGTTGTGACTAGTTAGGTCTGGTTGATTTTGTCAAAAAAATTTGCCTTTTTTTTATAAAGGTTTTTAGGAGTATTTTTACCTTTATATTACAATTATTTTGGTAAAATCGATATGGAGATTAACTAAATTAAAAAAATTATTATAAATTAAATGATAATTTAAGGGGAGTTTTTGTATGGTTGAATACAAATATTAAGAGATATATATAAGGGAAGGCTTAAGAGTGAAAGAGTGTAAGGTCCCATTGAAGGGTCACCCAAAACTGAAGCCCACCAGAACATAAAAACAAAAAATAAATGCTCCTCTAGTGGTCTCTCTCACTTCCCCAAACCTAAAAGAATTAAATGTAGCAGCTGGACTACTCACCCACCCTCCCTTCCCAAAAAAAAATCTCCCCTCCCTAACCCTCCCCTCTCCCCCCACACATGGCTAAATCTCCTCCTCCTCTTCCCCTCCTCTCCCAATGTCCACCCCACCCCAAAGTAGCACCGGCTACCTCACCAACCTCGGCCTCGGCTACGCCATCGCCGTCGCCCTCGGCTTCCTCGTCCTCCTCTCCACCGTTCTCCTCGCCTCCTATCTCTGCTGCCGCTCCAACCGCTCGCCCAATGCCCCCAACAACAACCACCACAGAAGCGGCGGCGGCAACAACAACAACCCCAATGACGGTATCATCCTACCCCGCATAATCTTCGTGGCTGAGGACGACGAGGACGAGGAGCAATTGCGCGATGAAAACGTCGCCGTTGGGCTCGACCAGAGCGTCATCAACTCGTACCCCAAGTTCCCGTACTTTCGAAAGGATGGGAATACGGGAAGCAATAGCACGACGTGCTCGATCTGCTTGTGCGAGTACAAGGAGTCGGAGATGTTGAGGATGATGCCGGAGTGCCGGCACTACTTCCACATGTTCTGCCTCGACGCCTGGCTGAAGCTGAACGGGTCGTGCCCGGTTTGCAGGAACTCGCCGCTGCCGACCCCGCTGTCCACGCCGCTCTCGGAGGTCGTTCCGCTCTCGCAGTACGCCGCGGATCGGAGGCGGAGGAGGTGATAAGATTTGTGGGTTTTTCTTTCTTCTTTTTGGGTTTTGGGTTTTTCTCTCTCTCTCTCTCTCTCTTTCTTCTTGGGTGGTGGGTGGTTTGGGGTTTTGCCGTTTGGTGTGTTTGTTTTTTGGTTGCCATGGGAAAAATGTATATTTTTGGATAGGTAGGTATTGGGGTTTGTGTTTTACTGAATTATGGTTTGTGTTTGATGAAATTAGAGCAGAGAGAGTATCTTGATCTTATGAAACAGATTACAGATGGGTGTTGATCTTTCACATATATTGAATTCTGGAATTAATCATTTTTGCCAAATGCATGGGATGTACAGATGCATCACCTTTTTCTCTTACCGAATTTCAAATAATTAACCTGCTTTATTCTCAGTCTGTTCCAATTGGTTTGCATTGGTTTAGTGCTTTGCAATCCTTGAATGAAATTCTTGCACTTTTGTGTATATTTCTAAATTTCGATCTGTTTATTTTTTTCTCCTTTTTCTAATTCTACCTTCTTTCAGTGTGATATCTGGTCATGCACAAATCGACACAGTAATTCCAGTATTCCAATTCACCGGAAGTCGTTCATTTTTCTTTTCTGTTGGGAAATACTATTCCTTTTTAATTCATTTACGTTGTATTTGCAACAGGATTTTGCAGTTTTCGCAGCAGAAAACGACTAATCTTTAATGTAACAGTTATATTATAGAGGGAGGATCCTGTTCCTTAATGTATTCACGTATTTTGTTTAACTCTTTATTTTCTTTTCTGTTCTCAAATCCAAAGCATTAACAAGCTTTCAAAACATAAAACAAATACAGCAAACACTTTTCAAAATATAAAACCAATTTTACTTTCAGGTAACATAATACTTTTTTTTTTTTTTTTTGGAAAACTTTATTTACGATGTACCAAATTTTCACTATTTTCTATTAGGAATCATTTTTTAAGATTTTTCGTTAAATCTTATCAAAATTTTCAAAATACTCATGTGTTTATATATAAAAAATTTCAAAGATTTAGTTATGAGTATTTCTGCAAATTTTGTTAAATTCAAACCAATACCCAAATTCTACCAATTTTTTTTTTTTTTTTTAAAAAAATAAAAATAAAAATTGATGTGTATTTTAAAATTTTTGATAGGATTTAACAGAAAATCCTATCGGATGACCTTTAATTAAGACTTTTCAAAAAATAGATACCCTAAATTGAGACGTTTTGAAGTTAAGATACATTCTTTCAAAAATGGTGAAAGTTCGGTACCCTTAAGTAAAATTCTCCCTACTTTTTTTTAAAACAAAAACAAAATACAATTTTCAAAATACATTAACAAATAGAGTCATGCTCAAAAGCATTTTTTAAATGCATGCAAGCATACTATGCTCTTTTAAATTTTAATTCATCAAAAAAAAAAAAAAAAAAAAAGTGCTCGTGAGAATTACATTTTTTAAGGGACAAAGAATATTCTTGACTACGTTTATTAATATGTTTTAGAGGTGTTTTTGGTTTTAATTTTTTTTTTAATGTGAGATAATGGTGAAAAGATTTTTTTTATTTTTTTATTTTATAGTATTTTCTATTTTGAGTTGTTTGTTAAATTTTTATTTTGATAATAGAAACCCAAAAGGCAGAAAACTAAAATTTTAACAAAGCCTTGAATTGGTCAAAATATGGAGGCATCAAGAAAGTAATTGGAAGTTAGAACATTCATATTCGGCAAGCCAAAATAGCCAAAAGATTATTTTGGCTGGCGGTGTAGTAAAAAGTAGCAGAAAAATCTCATAAAAAAATCAATAGATTCTCTTTAATAGTAAAAATATATAAAGATTTTTTTTTTAAAAAAAAATAAAATAGTAAAAGTGTGATAGCAAAAATAATTATAATAAAAAAATTATTATTTAACTAAATATTTGTTAAGCCGAATGCGAAGTTAATTGATTCTGGCGTCTGGCAGTCACATACAGACTTTTGAGCACCGGACCATTTGAAATACCTTGAGGGGCAATACTTGTGAGAAATATGAATGGTGTTAAGGAATTCAATCAGTTAAACACGTCCTTCTTCGAAGTGACCAGTAATTGCAATAGAGATGAGACATTTTATAGTGAAAATTTTCTTTTGTTGCATTAATTATTTAATTATGTATATTTATTATTTAAAAACGTCCATACCTGTAAAATCTTTCATTGACCATGAAAAGGCTTCTCCCTATTTCTATTCCAGGAGAAAAGCTGCGATTGCTTTAATGGCGCTTGCCCAAAACTAAATTATGATCAGGCCTCTAGATTTGTATCGGCCGGCCAGAGTAATGTAAAATATTGGGAGGTTTGACTAGTTATCTTGAAGGACTACAAACTTAGAATTGGAAGTAAGATTTACGAAAAAAAAAGAATTTCAAATAAACAACTGCAAGTGCTACTAAAATCCTCCCAAATTAAGCAAAACCAAAATAATAAGAAAATAAAATTAATTAGTAGACTCTGATCTCAATATCCTCCATTACCCATTTCTTCAGCAACACTTAAATATCTATAATATATATTACTTGAGTCAAGATCAACCCCCTCCCCCACCTGTTTTTTTTCATTCCAGCCAAAGCTTTCAGCTTTCATCTCTCAGGTACATGCCATTTTGCCCATTTCACAGTATTTATTGCTGTAAAGATCATTTGAATTTCCATAAATCCGCATGTTAAATCATCTTGTTCCCAGAAATTGATATTCTTAGATGAGTTCTCCACGAAATTCATGATTTTTTAGAGTAGCTCTAGAACTGTGGCTGTTCTTTCTGCTGAAGCGAACCTCAGAATTTTCAAATTCTGTCTTGGAAGGACAGAGATGCGAAAACCAAACATTTTTATGAAGTTAGGCGCGTGGAGAGGGGCTCGAAAGCCATTCTTTATATTGGTTATCTTTGCCATTCTCATCTCTGTTGCCACCTTATCCAAATTCTACTCCCTCAGATCACTTTTTCTGGCTGATACCTTCTGCCACCACGTAAACCATGTGAGCAGCCAAACTGGAAGTACTGGAAGCGAAGTTAGGATTACCATCCAGACAGTTGTTCAGAAAATCCAACAGGAAATGAGTACGATGAGAGATATGCGGACTGAATCATCCTCTTCGGCATCTCTGTCGAGATACAGTGCTTTTCTTGCTGATATCTTGGGGCTCATCGAGCCATTCAGTGAAGAAGCTCATCAGCAGAACAGTGAAAACAGCACTGTCCATCCTCTAGTAAAATGGAAGCGACAACCCAATGAAGCTGCTGATTTTTTCTTCATTGAAGAGATTCGTAAGTATGTCAAAATGAAACCCAACAGATTAGGAAAACAGAACTTCATGGGAGCGAATGGAACTTTCACTAGCATTGGCCACGCTTGTTTTGACATGAAGAAAGAGATCGAAGAATACATGGATTATGATGTTGGCGAAATCTGCAATGATGACTGGAAACTAGCTCAAAAGCTGATGGTTCATGGGTGCGATCCGTTACCAAGGAGGAGATGTTTCTCGAGAGCCCCGCAGCTATATTGCAAGCCATTTCCCATCAACGAGTCCTTGTGGAAACTCCCTGACAGCAGAAATGTCCGATGGAGTCAATATCGATGCAAGAACTTCACTTGCCTGGCAAGAAATTCCTCTGGCAAGGGATTCTTCAAATGTACAGATTGCTTCGACCTTTCTTCCCACGAAGTGCCCAGATGGATTCAGCAAGTAAACTTGCAGCCAAATTCGAATCTGACTGCAGATTTCCTTATACCTGAAGTGCTTGGTATTATTAAAGTTAAATCATCGTTTATTCTAAAATCTTAAGTTGATAGAAAGTGATAAATTTAATTATTGAATTTATATTCTAACAGGTATTAAGCCCGGAGAGATCAGAATCGGATTGGATTTCAGTGTTGGAACGGGGACTTTTGCAGCGAGGATGAGGGAGTTCAATGTCACAATAGTCTCAGCAAGTATCAATCTAGGGGCACCCTTCAATGAAATGATAGCTCTTCGAGGACTTATCCCTCTCTACTTGACAATAAATCAGCGGCTCCCATTCTTCGATAATACTCTGGATATTATTCACAGCACAAGATTTCTGGATGGCTGGATTGATTTTGTGCTCCTGGACTTCATATTGTATGATTGGGATAGAGTTCTAAGACCAGGGGGTTTGCTGTGGATTGACAGCTTTTTCTGCTTGAAAGAGGATCTGGATGATTATCTAAAAGCCTTCAGGATGTTAAGGTATAAAAAGCATAAATGGGTTGTGGTTCCAAAGCTGGATAAAGATGATAGAGAGGTGTTCTTTTCAGCTGTACTAGAGAAGCCGCCTAGACCTTTCAGATAAGCACATAAATGGAGTGGCATCCTGTGTTGAGGATGATAATTTTACATCTTTTGATTTATATCTCACAACCATAATATTGTTGATACTTCAATATTTGATATATAGCAGCAAGCATATCTGGCTTGTTGTGTCTCCTTGATATTGCTGATTCCACAATATCAAGGAGACAAGCCAACTTGATCTCTGCAATTCAACTTGATATTGTTGAATCAGATCTATTGTCAAATAATACCAAGTGTACTGCAAAATAATACTAGTTCCTTTCTTCTCTCTAAAGGTGGTTGTCAGTGAGACAAGCAAAATTCTCTCACAAATGAAACTAGGGTTTTGTGTATTTTGCAGAGGAGAGGACCTAACCTATATTTAAAAAAAATCATATAGAGCCGCCTACCCATCACGGACTTCTTAATTCTAAGAGCATTTCAACATCAATATGTAAAATACTAGTGAAAAAGTAGAATTTTCTATTTTAGCTACTGTTTTCTTTTTATATACTTTCAAACGGATTTTCTATTTGTTTTAAAAAATTATCTCTCTCTTTTTTTTATTGGAAACGAAGCCTCTCCATTTCATTTAAAATGTAGAGGAACCGGTTAGTTATAAAATAAGGGGTAAAATTGTCATTTCATTCTTATGGTAAATTTTGCCCCTTGTTTAATAACTAAACATTAAAGGAGAGGATCCTATTCCTTTATCTAGTGTGCTACATTGAATGTAGCACTTTCTGTATTTTACCTAGTCTCTAGTTACTCTGTTGGAGGAGAAAAACTGGTCATATTAACTAATATTTAGCTAATATGAAAGTTTTACTTATTCTGCTGGAGATGTTCTAATAGGGTTTCATGCATACATATTGTTTATTACATCCAATTCTTACATAACTGAAAGTGTATAAACCCAATATAACTCAACGATCACTCAACATATTTGGGCCTGATAATCTAGGTTGTGTTTAACCCATTTTAGCAAATTAAAACCACAATCAATGGAAGCCCAATAAAGAAAATATTCTAACACAAGCATCCAATAGATAATAAAAATAAAAAAATAAAAAATTGTTTTTTTTTTTTTGTTAAAATTTGAGGATATATTAATAAAATCAAAAGTTAATTAGTGTCACTAGCTAGAACCAAACATGCATAGACAGAAGTGTGGGGAAAGAGAAACAAAAATTGTGCTAAAATAATAGGCAAGTTTTATGTAATGATGGATGATAGTAAACATGTACAAGTGAGAAACTGGCATGGGCAGCTGTTGGTGGAGTTCTTGCTCCTCCTGCGAAGAACACGGATCCGAAAACACTGAGTCATATCCAATAATCTCAGATGAGATGGATTCAAAGTTGCAACCCGTTTCTTAGACCCCAAAAATCAGCGATATTGTCGCTTCTGATACCAAGATGGAGAGCCAAAACCAAAACCACCAATTGAATGCTTTCCCTAATCATACTTCCAACTCATCAAAATACTATTTCCTTCACGCTTTAGCACCACCATCATATCTAAAAGTTTGGGTTTATGGTGCGTTTGGCATTGTGATTTCGTAGACAAAGAAAGAGTATAATTTTAAACCAAATCACAAAAATTGTGATTTGAAAACGTTTTTCTATGTTTTTAAACCGCAGGTATGAAGGTATTTTTTTTTTTTAAAAAAAAAATACAATTTTAAAGACTAAACTGTGATTTTGTTAAACGCTTAAGTTTTAAAAATCACATTTTCAAATCGTAATTTTAAAATCACAAATTTTAAAATCGTAAACCAAACTAACCCTTACAAACATAAAAATAAAAATAATAATAATAAATAAAACAAAATTTCAAGGACAATTTCTGAATTATCCACCAAAGTAAAGGGGGAAAAAAGAAAAGAAAAAGAAGAAGACAGATTAGGCTGATCAAACAATTTATTTTTATGATATTAATTAAACAAGTCGGCTATTTTTGAATGGACTCTATTTCCAATTTTTTTTTAAGCGTACGATTTTCAGGAAACCTTATACTAAAGAAATATCTAATCTTCAAATTCATCAAAAAGTTGTTGCGTAGCAGATTTAGGCCATTTCTAATAGTTGAAGTTAAAATAGCTACTCAAAAAGTACAAATTTCTACTTTAATCACTGGCTATTTTAAAAACACTCCAACAATGATCTTTATTCCACTCTTCATTTTCTTAAAATATTATTTTTTAATCTTTTTTTTTTTTTTTTTTTTTTTTCACTTCTCCCTCTCACTCTCCGATCTCCCCCAACCCCAACCCGTCTCATTTCTTGAGTTGATGAGGATCGGCGAGCGTAGAGATGATCGGCGACGAGGAACCAAAACCTGGACGAGTCGAGGATTTGGCGGGCCTCGGCAGTGACGGCATAGTCGAAGGAGGCGTGGATTTTGGTGTGGGGGAGGAAGGCAACAGCGTGCTAGAGGTCGAGCATCTCGCCCCGAAGCTTGTCGGGCTTGGTGTCGACGAGGACGAGCTCATCGGCGAGGTCTTAGGTGAGAATGACGACGTTGCTGGGGACGAAGGGAAGAAGGGTAGCGGCGGTGAAGGAGAGGGAAGGGGTTGGTGGTGTTGACCGAAAGGGGTGGAGGGTTTCGTTGGGCATCAGGACCGGGAGGGACGAAGAGGGAGAGTGGGAGATTGAGAAAATATTAATAAAAAATACTTATAGTGTTGAACAGTAAATAGCCATTGTTAGCTATTACTGTTAAAAAAAAATGGTTAACGTAGCTAATCTGTTGGAGAATAAAAAAGGTTAAAAATAATTAAATTTGATTTTTTGACTAAAGTAAAGCATATGATGGAGATGGCCAATTAGAATCTGCTTTTGAATATTTCAAAAGTTCAAGAATCCGATTTTGAGTATTTCTATCTTATTAGCGCCAATTAGCCCCTAACGTGGAACCCACTCAGATGTAACCCCACCCCCACCACCCAAAAAGTACCAGCCGTCCATGCCACCATCTCTCCACTTGTTCTCAGCCACGTGTCCCCCAACCGGCTCACTGGGCCTGTGACTTTCTGTAACACCCACCGTCCACCACAGCCCCCAGGACCCCCCCCCCCCTCCCCGCGCGTACACGTACAAAAATACGCCGTCAAATCTAACGTCGTTGATCCTCGGACTTATCAAACCCAACGCCGTCAATTTGGCTCTTAAATTCCCCGAAGCACTAGGCTTGGAGCACAAAGCTCAGGCAGGGACACATCACCATCTAACGGTCACGATCTCACATCGCGCTCGCTCTATATAAATCCCACTCAGATTTGCTCTGCAGCCCTATTGCTCACTCGCATAATAATAATTTCAGCATCAAAAATTTCAAATTCTTTTATTTATTTTTTTCGGGTGGCGGATCGGAACTTTGGTGTCCGAAAAGAATGGCGGAGCATTCCGAGAGTGCGGGTTCGGCGGTGGAGTCGATGATGGAGAAGATAAGCGAGAAGATCCACGCGCACGATTCGTCGTCGTCTTCGGATTCGGATAACGAGAAACCAGTCTCTCCGTCGTCGGTGAAAGCCAAGATTTTCCGGCTTTTCGGCAGGGAGAAACCGGTTCACAAGGTTTTCGGTGGAGGAAAACGTAAGATCACTCCTCTCTCTCTCTCTCTCTCTCTCTCTCTCTCTCTCTCTCTCTCTCTCTCTCTCTCTCTCTGTGGGATTACATTTTTTATCTGAGATCTGTTATCGGATCGGATAGGCGTTGTTCAGCAGTGTTTGATATTACATTTTTTCTTGAAATGTGTGTGTTTGTTTTGAAAACATTGGTTGATGCGATTTCTGCTTTTCTTTTGAAAGCAATGTAAGTTCTTTGGAAATGGAGGAAAACAACGCGTTTGGATTTGTAGGAGTACAAGTTGCGTTTAGGATTTTGTCAGATTATTGTTTTAGTGATCTGTATGGGTATTTAGGTTAATTGGGGTATTTTGTTTTTGAATTTCTATTTGAAGCTTATAGACTCTGTTTAGTTGCTGATAAAATGTGGGAAGTGTTATGCAAAATTTTGAGTTTTGAAGTATGGTTGCTGAGAATCCATGGGAGCGTAAATTGAAAGTTCATGCAGTGAGAGGGTTAGACCGTTAGAGAATGAAACCTTTCAAATTGGGTCATTTCCAATTATATGTTGTGACTTTTTTTTTTTTCCCCTCAAGAGCGAAGTTGTAAATTTTTTTTCCCCAAGTTAATGCGAAGCAATGCTAAGTGTTGATCTATGTTTTTAGATTGTGTTCTTTCTCAACTTCTGTGATGATTTGGTGCAGCTGCTGATGTGTTGTTATGGAGGAACAAGAAGATTTCAGCCAGTGTGCTCGGTGGAGCCACCGCAATCTGGGTTCTTTTTGAATTAATCGAATACCACCTACTTACTCTTGCATGTCACGTTCTGATACTCTCTCTTGCAGTCTTGTTCCTGTGGTCCAATGCTCATACGTTTATCAACAAGTAAGCTTTATGGGTTTTCACATTATCAGCCCTTAGTGTTAATCTGTATTAAATTCAGTTCTTAGGTAACTAGGCCATGTTTTCATCTATAGATATATTTCATTAATTGCCTAAGATGATGTCTGTTTCTAGGACTCCACCCCGCATCCCAGAAGTTCATCTTCCTGAGGAGCCATTCTTGGAAGTTGCCGCTGCGCTGAGAATTGAAATCAACCATGGTTTTGCTATCTTGCGTGATATTGTAACTGGAAGAGATTTGAAAAAGTTTCTCATTGTATGTGTTTTGTCTATGTTTCGTTGGTAGAATATTCACCGTTTAGTTTAAATAAGCATATGAAATTCTTTATTGGTTTAGGCAGGTCTAACCTCTTAATTCAGTGCTCACGCTGGTTTAACAAGTTAATATTTCTATTGTTTCATGAAGGTAGCTGATTTGCTAGATTTGAGACTCTGATCTATACTACTAAAATCTACAGCGTATTATAATACATGTCCTGTAATTGCTAGTCTTCAAAAATGGGATATTCTGCTAAACAGTATATCTTTAACATGATTTTGACTGGCAATTCAGTATGGAAGTTTATTTTGTTATCTGATTTTTCTGATAAGGTTATGTTTTCGATGTCAGGTTATTGCTGGCTTGTGGGTTCTTTCAATTGTGGGGAGTTGGTGCAATTTCTTGACCTTGTTCTACATATGTAATAACCACAAAACTTTTGTTTATGCATATTCTATTTATAATCAACTTAACATTGTGTACTGAACTTTGTTAATATCGATTTGGAGAACAGCTTTCGTTTTGCTGCACACTGTGCCCGTTCTGTACGAAAAGTATGAGGACAAGGTTGATCCATTTGCAGAGAAGGCGATGTTTGAGCTTAAAAAGCAGTATGTAGTGTTTGATGCGAAGGTTTTGAGCAAGATTCCAAGAGGTCCATTGAAAGGGAAGTTGGCTTAAAGGAGGTAAGTTGTTCTTCTGTTAGTGGTGGACAACCAGCTAGCAATGGGTTTTGTAGTTTTTGTCTGTGGGTGCGCTCGCACTTTTTATATTTGCTGGAGCCTTTGCCTTGCTTCTCTCCATGCAGTTGTCATTGTTTTGGTTTGCAATGTTGTAGGTGTGATTTTTGCTTTGTACTGTTTCCGTAACTTTGAAATGGCACCTTAACTATAGGTGATTTTGTGAGCAACTTTATTAGTCGATTGGATATCACATTGTGCCTTGTTAATTCATGCTTTTATTGGGTTTCTATAGCGAGAATGATCTCCTTGACGCAACATATATGGGCAAAGGATGAAAAATATAGCGGTCTCTGCATTGAGAAGCATGAAACTTCTGAAGTTAATGAGGAAGTGTTATGTAGAGAGCTTCCTTTTGAAGCATGCTACTAATAATGGTAAATTGGTAACGATAACAAACGAAAATACGTAGGTTCTACAAATTTAATGGTTGATTAAAAAGAGATGTATCGGAGAGATACATGAGATGTAAAATGATCATTTTTCTTTGACAAAAATATGTATTGGAAGTGTTAAATGCATAATTGGTAATTGTGGGTTATCTATTATTAAAAAGATACTTGAATTTTTATTTTTTTTTGTAAGATACATGAAAAACAAAATTACAACAGGAATGGAAAAGAACAAAAACAAGGGTCGGACAACTCAAAATTTAAACTATGAACGAAAGTACGCGGGAACAATGCTTTTGAAGATGCGGGCCCTGTGATTCGTGACACGGATGCCAAAAATCGAGGCCACCAGTTAAGGTGGTAAAAGATGTATAAAGAGTCACAAGAACTCAAATAGAGATAAACAGAGAGAGGTTACAACAAAAAAGCTCAAAACAAAACATAACAACAACACAGAAACAAGAAAATAATCAACAACATGGGCCTGAATGAGGGTAGGGGAGTGGGAGCCACCTCTGGTGGTGCGTGAGAGCCATGCGCGGCCAAAGGAAGGCCTCTCTCGCCAGTAGGAGACGCTGGAGTTGATGAAGTACGCCGCAAGCCGTGGTGGAGAGAGGCGGTTGGAGGAGATGCGGTCCACACGGGCCAAGAAGGTCCCTAGCGCATGTAGTGGACGCTCTGGCAAGTGAGCAGTGGTCGGGAGCATGACGACCGTCGGTGGATTCGGAGGACACCGACGAACCCACTAGTGAGGCACGTGTGGTGCGAAAAAGGGCTGGGAAGTGTAAATCTAGATTCTAAGATTTTGACTAAAAAAACCATCTAAAAAACACACAAAACACAGTGGAATGAGATGGGATAAACCGATGAGCTCAGTATTGAGAGCAGAGCGAGAAGATAAAGAGCCAGAAAAAGATCCGGCATGATAGTAACCTCAAAAGAGTTTTGGGTTGGTTGGTATGAGAGAAAACTCTCAAGGGTTTTGGGTGGCTGGTTGGTTGGGCGGATAAAGTAGGAGAGAAAGATAGGGTTGCAAGGAAGGGGGAAAAGGTTACAAGAAAATGGAGGGAAGATTGTAAAATGAGCCATGGAAAATTGAAATCAAAAGATAACTTGGATTTTGAAAATGACAAAATCAGTATCTGTACTTTATTAATTTAATATTTTCTTTCATTTATCATTTAAAAAATCTATTGGAATTTTTTTAAAGCGTATGAAAAGCCAAGTAAGAGGTAATCCAACCATCACTTGGGATGGGGTCCAACCATCCCTGAAAAAGGTTTTAAGTGTAATTCGACTAGTCTAATCGAAAAATCTTAAGAGGCGATCCAGTCAGGGGTGGCTCACAAGTTAATGCTGGTCTAGCAACCTTTCAAAGCCTCTTTCAATAGTTGTCAAACCACCACTCAAGCGAGATACAATGACTTGAGCCACTCAAAAAATTCTTTAAGCCCTCCTTTGTCCAAGCTACCAGTTTTTTTTTTTTTTTTTTAAAAAAAATAAAAATAAATAAAATTGTGTTTTGTAACTTTTGTTATTTTTTTTAAAAAAATTGTTTGTTAGGTGTCAAGCTGATGTGATATTTTGTACATGACAACATTTTCTGTCTTCCATGGTTTTTTTCACACGTGACAAAAACCCTGTTAAATTTTTAGACGAAAAATGAATAAAAGTATTACATTGATAAACTTATAAAAAGGTATCAATTAGGTCACTTTTTAAAATTTCAATACATCTTTTATAAAGAGGTAAAACTATAGGAACCATTTATGCATTTAATCCTTGTTGAAAAAGTGTTAGTAGAGCCCGCTCCATTATCTTTGCTCCTTAATGATTGTCCGCATGAGAATGCACCTAACAAAATTTGTTATAATTTAGGGTTAAATACCTAATTGCCCAAGTGGTTTACAAACTTTATTTTTTACCCCTTGAATTTTCATTTTTATCATAAGAGGGTTAAATACCAAATTGTCTCATGTGGTTTACAAACTTTATTTTTTGCCCTCCCTGAATTTTCATTTTTATCATAAGAGATACATGTGCTATGAGAAAAGACAGAAATGGTATCTCCATTCATTTTTCCATCCAAAACTAACGTCTCGCCATGTCATCCTACACATGCTGGCTTACATGTGCGACACTTGTTCCTAGAGTTATGTCAGTGCTAGCGTGGCTACTATATATATATTTTTTATTTTATTTTAACGACTAACTAAAAAAAATTGAGCCACCCCTTTGGGCCATATGGGGTGGCTGGTCACCCACATTTTGGCCAAGGGAGCCACCTCCAAGGCTAGTTTTGGGGGTAGCCGAACCGCCCCCATTGCCCTTGGAAGTGGTTCGGCCACCCCAGGGCTAAAATCTATTTTCTTTTTCTTGTCTTTTCATTTCTTTTTTTCACTTTTACCCCTAAGAGTGGCCGAACTATCCCGTGGCCCTTCGAGATAAATCCAATGTTAAATTGGTGCACATGGTTCAAGGTTTTGACAAATAATATAAATTTTCAACTGCTCCAACTCATTTTGTTATCCTTTGACAAATAGCTCCACGTGATTAAAAAGTAACTAAACACTCATAAAAAAACTTGACATAATCTGTTAATATGTCACGTCAGTACCAATTACATTGAGACAATAAAATTAAAAAAAAATAAAATAAAATTAACTAACAATTTATATAATGATCTTACATTTTTTAAATTTTTTAAATAATATAACAAGATATCCATTGTTAAATGCAACAAAATAATATGTGGAGTATGAAATAGCTTCTTTCCATTTCAAGCAAAATGGAGATAATCCCTTTCCCCCATAGGGGTGGCTGGTTGGGTCATCTCCAGAGTCAAATACAAAAAATTGAATATTGGGATCTGAAAATCGCAAGTGCAAGCAGCCAAACCAAGAAACTCGTTTTATTTGAGTGTAAAAGAATTAATTGAAAAAGATTGCATACAACATCAAGAAATAGTAATCTATACCTTTGATTAATTACATAATCCAACATATTTTCAGTACTTTGGAAGCAGTCTTGAGATCTGTTGAGTGTTATCTGACGATGTGAGAGGAACCGTTGAGAACTCAGAATCAAAATGTTCAGAATGCCGAAAATTTCCATGAGAGGGAAACTGGCTAGAGTTCTGGCCCGGTGATAAATTTGATCTTGAGAAACTTGATGCAGTACCAGCAGAGTTTGTTGTCTGGTTGGCCACGGGTGGGCCATTAACTGCAGCATTTGAACCTATTCCATGTGAATCTTCCTTAGATCTACCGCCATTATCTGCCAATTCCCTTCTCTCTCTTTCTTCAGTTTCCTTGAGAAGAAAATCAACCCACAGATCTGCAAAGGACTGGCAGAGAAACATATGCTTTAAAGTCAAGTATTGCCCTTGCTTAGTGGAACAAAATTCACACGTGCATGCTTGGTAATAGAAACGTTAAAAACAATTCGATCAGCCTCAATTTTCAGAATAGGGCATTTTTCAGGTCTGTATTTTTTCTTTTATAAGTATTTTAAAGGCCTTTTGGAAAACCCAAACAAAACCACATCTGGTCCGAAGCATGCGTTAATGCACCACAACATGCAAATAGTGGACCAAAAAGACTACGATCAAGCAAAATGCAATTTTATAGATATCAGATACTAAAAATTTAGATAAAAAGAATACATGGTTTTCAGATGCCGCATTTGCAGGTGATTCCGTTGAACCACCTCCCAAGATTCCACCAACTAGGCGGCCGGGTAGCCCTAGTACTCCACGGACAACACCTTTGCCTGCACCTTGTTGAGCAACACCTATCCTCTGTTTGTCTTCATCAGAGAACCCCAGCATGCGAACCATAAGATCCAGAACCTGCCCACCCATAATAAACAGCATGAGCTAGTGAGATGAAAAGTTTTATTTTTTGTTTTGTTAAGTCTAGTTAGATGAAAAATACTAGGAGGACAACTACTTCAACCAGGATGGAAGAACTGTAAGCAATTATCTATCTTCAATGACAGTCAACACATGAGACTGGTGTTGGGGTGGTAGAATTTATGCATTCAAAATTACTTACATGGTTGAAGAGTTGCCACATCAGCCCATTGGGCTTGTTTGGCAACGCTTTTCAGGTAGCTTTTTGCTTCTTTTTTTTTTGCTAAAAAGCAAAAGCATTAAGAACCAACTCAAAACACAAAACACTCCAAATTACTTTCACATTTATGTCATATCACAACCAAAAAGCAAAAAGTACTCTAAAAAGTTTTGCCAAATGAACCCAATTCTTCTGACGGTGTGGGATCTCAGTCTAGTTGATGTATTTTCTCCCATCAGTAGTTCTTCATATTTCTTTTATAGTTCTTTTATATTTCTTTTCCCCTTTGCTTTCCTTCCTTCCGTGGGAAGACAGCCTTTGTATCAAACTATTCCTCAACAAGTTCATTTCTTTTGTAATAATAATGCCCACAATATATCAACTTAGAAGTCCAAACCATCAGAAATGAGAACTAGATAAATCAGGCAAAGGCCTTGGTTATATCCAGATTCAAGTCAGCCACCTAAACGAGGCATGAGCAATTTGGCACATGTACAACAGAGGCATCCTGAAGCAATTAAAACCTGAAGATGAATATACATACCTCTTTGCTGTGGTTTCTCCTGAAGTAGGTCACCAGTAACTTGATCACAATGCGCCTGCCAACATTACCAGTAATATATTATTGTGAAGATGATATGCCAATTATGAACACAACCAAAATTTATCTACAATAACACAATGATGACCAATCAAAAGAAAAGCCATTATTGAAAGAGGTTTTTTTTCCCAAAACTTGACAAGCTATCCTCAGATTTTGTTAGCAACAAGAAATATTGGGACACCCCAAATTGTAAAACATAACCAATGTCATATCTGAAAATTAAATCTGGCTAACCTGTCAACAAGATAATCTGAATCCACTGACATCCTATTAAGCCTTGTCATACTCTGCTCAACAGCACGCCGTAGTTTTGCATTGTCTTCCTCAAGCTTATTTACTCGGATTTTCCATTCTGCTAGTGTCTTTTCAGCTTGGGAGAGTTTGGCCAAAATTTCCTCCTTCTCCCCCTTTGATACCTCTTCCCTTTGATCAGCATCCTGGAGATGACATAGAAAAAGCAAACCTAAGGCCAAGAGTAGTGACGTTAATGGCATGAAAAAAAAAAATCAGGCCTATAGATACCTGTAAAAGTCCTCGCTAACTTAAAAGTTTCACATAAGTGGCATCCTCAAGAAAATTCTTGACTGAATTATCATAATTCACTTACCATATTTAACTAATGGTATACTACAAGTTAGGAGCTAGCTGCATTAGGAGTGAATTCCTATACTAAGGACTGGAGCAAAAGGGTAGAACATACTTTGCCAATTAGTTAATCAGGTTATTTCCTGTAACCCTTTCGCACGCTCATAATTCTTTTTTAACTAAGCCCCTATGTATGGTGTCAAAAATCCAAGGCTATCCTCTTCAAGCCACCACGGAGCAGTTGCCACAGAGTGTGTTTAGAAAACCCATTCACCAGAAGAAATATACGATTCGTACAACCTCATTATGTGGCATCCAGTGTGAATGCACTTCAACTTGCTTAAAAATCTAAAAATAAAGAGTTCACGAAACAAAATCATAAGTAACGTTGCAAGGGAGAGATTCGTACTTCCAACAGCTTAGAAAGTTTAGCTGACACTTCTCTTGCCTGCGCCAAATCTCCTTCCAAATGTTCCTATACAGAATAATCAAACTGGCATAAAAACCATATCCCAGAGATCGCATGGCTCTCACCAACACGTCCCTGTGGCTTTCTAATGAGTGAAAAACAATTAATGAATGCAGTATTCATTTGTTTACCTTGGCTTCAATTTCAGCATAGTACTGACCAAGAGCAGTTTGAAGATTAAGAAGCTCAACATTTTTGGCATCAATTGTGGTCATACAGTTGGCAAGTTTTCTATTCAAGTCGTCAATAATTTCCTTCGACTTCAGAATTTCATTGTTGTTGCTTGTCTTAATTTCCTCCTGATTTGCAATGGCCAGCTTCAGAGCTTTCTCCAAATGTAATATTTGAGCCCTTTGATATTCATTATTTTCTCGTAGTTGTTCAATGATTTTGCTGTCTTCATCCATTTTTTCAGACTCTTCCGATTCCTATATTATTGAAGCAAGAAAACTATATTCAGTTTTAACTGTGGAGAGTTTGAAAATAAAATATGTTGAGATGTCGAGGATGCTACATCCACCTAGAACCTAGCACAAGTAATACAAAGTGAAATTGATGCAGCAAAAAAAGTAAAAGTTAAGCATCCTGACCAGGGAAACTCAGTGTCTATGAAGGCAAATTAGAAACATTTTCATTCACACAGATATCTAAGGGACAGAACTAGTAGGGGGTCGGGGGGCCATGGCCCCCCTCCCTTCTCCCCTCCCCCGGGTTTATATATATATAATTAAATATTTATAGTTAAAAAAAATTCCTTAAAATGTTTATATATAGTTAAAAATATATTTTTTTTGGGCCTAAAAATTAGGCTTGACCCTATCAAAATTAGACTTAGCCCCTCTTTCATGCTTTGGCCACTCCCAATAAGAAATTCTAGTTCCATCCGTCTAAGGGGAACCATAATGAAGTATGGGTTAAAAAATAGGAAGCTTGGGGATGAAAAATCAAATATCAAAGTGGCATAAATCTAGAATGAAAGAAACAAGGTAGGTCACTGTATCTCCAAAATAGATGATGCATCAGCACTTTATACGCTGTTTCAGTTACACATTAAGGAGGTTAAAAAAGTACACTGACAGGACCACCCATTGACTCAACTAGTTATTTCTTCTAATTGTTACAAGTGATACATCAACATATCATTATTCTGAATGGTCTTTACATATGCCCATCACCATTTAGGCCAACCAAGAATATGTAATCTTAAAATAGGGATTAAATGTTAGAGGAAAGACTAAGAGAGATTGATCCACTGCAGGCCATCCTCAATTAAAACCACATTGATAGCAGTTTTAAAGATGTTTTAAAGCTAAAAAATATAGTAAAGCTTAATAAGTAATTAAAAAATAAATCACTAGAAAGAAAAATTCAGAAACTTCACATTGCTTATAATTAATATGTCATGCACAGTCGACAAATTGGTGGTAGTTTCTACTAGAGATGATAGAAGAGTTAATGACATGTGACCTTTTCTAACAAATGCTGCTTAAGGCGGGTCAACTCTTGTAATGCTTTGTCCCTCTCATGGCGTGTTTCCTTCAATTCTTTATCCAAATTTTGCAAACTTAGCTCCATTTGTTCCTTTCCAGGGAAACTTCCGGATGAATCTTCCTTCTGTCAAGAAAAATAAATAATAATAGCAATGCCACATAACAGCAATATGAGTGGGAGCCTAGCATAAACAGCCAGAACAGTTATGTAAGATGGAGGGCAAGCCACGGTTGACGAACTAATATACAAGTGAACCTCACAAACAACAGAAAAAGTAAGGCATTGTGTTCCCCAACAATTTCTATACCTCGTTCAAATCAGTTGAATGCTTATTCAGAGTCTGTGAAGCATCTGATGAGACCTTCTCAGCTAAAGAGTTCCTTCTCATTTCCAGAGCAACCTTCAGTTCATTTTCCTCCATCTATACAATACCATAACATTAGAGTAGATTCAAGAACTCAACATTCATAAATAGCAGAATAAAATGTTTTTAGTGAAATATGGTACAGTTCTCATGTGAAACACAAACTAACGATGCACAAATTACGAACCTTAAGACTACTGTTTTCCTTCTCTAGGCCCACAATTACTCTTTTCAAACCATCCAAAACGCCACCAGCATCATCATCCTCCCGTCGATTCAGTTCCATTTGCAGTCGTTCTATTTCTAAATTTTTTTCATTCAATTCGTTACATACTTTGCTCAGTTCCTTGGAGGTCTGCCAACACAGAAGATGACATGCCATACCAACTCAGATGCCAGAAACAGGAAGAAAACATAAAATACAAGGAATGAGAAATGAGAAATGCTCAAATATGCATCATTGTTCAAGACATGAGAGACAAAATCATTCCAAAACTTTAAAACTGCTAGGTGCTTTGAAATTAAAAAGAAAAAGAAAAAGAAAAAGAAATCCTATTTTCCAATTTATGTGTTAGTGATGCATGAGTATACTAGAGAAGGACATGAGTGGACGAAAAAGAAATATTCCTTCAATATAAAAAATATCCAGAAAAAAAATTGTAAAAGGAATCATAATATAGAAATTCAATATAACAACATGTGCACGTAAGATTAATAAATCTCTAAGTTTATCCATGTCTTTTCCTGAAATAGCAATTTTTTTATGAATAAATTATTATTTTTTATGAATCTGAAACAGCAATCAATAAGTTGTCAACTAGGAAGTTCTATTAATCCAATGCCAGATCCTCATCACACACCATTGGCACTTCCCAATATATTTGTTCAATCAAGAAAGACTATGCTCACTCTCTAAAGCAACACCAAAATGATGAGACTCTATTAGTAACTTCAAACGGAGTAATGTACACAATTTTTCCTTTTCACCAAGAGTTGGAAAATTTATTAGCTTATATTTTATTAAAAACTACTGAACATATGACTGTGCAGGAAAAGATGAATGCTGTATAGCCTTATAAATGAAAATCAAACAAAGTAAAATAATACGATTTCAAAACTCACTTTGTCTCTGTCTAATTTCAGTGATTTGAGCTCCGCGTGGAAAGATTCATTCAATTTCTGTTCCTCTGAAGATGGAAAAAGAAAATAAGACATCTCAAAACAACAAATTGTTGAGAATCATTTCTGGACCTTCAGACAGCAGAAATGTACCTAGTAGTTTTGACTGAATAGTCGCCAACTTATCGCACTCTTTTTCAAGTTCGATCCTCAATTGTTTTATCTCAGGAGTAACTTGCACTGCTGCAGGGTACCTATTTTTCTCTTCTAACAAATCTGCAAGCTCCTAGAAGGCATTCATATCTCTGTTGTCAAGTTCATTCATCATTACGAAAAAAAAAAAAACATATACAAAATTGAAAAAAAAAAATTGCATTGTGATGAAATGCAGCAGAACACAAATCAAATCAAAATTTGTTTCATTCGAAAACATGTAAAGGAATAGGAAGTCTTCATTTCATTCCCCCCCCCCCCCCCCCCCCGGCAAAAAAGAAAATAGACAATTTTTTTTTACAATTGTAGCATCAAGATCCAACCAAAAGTACAGAGTAGACCAGGCATATTAACAATAAAGTTTCTCAAACTTGCCCAGAGAATATGAGTTTTTGAGAATAAAAGGTGCCATTACCTTCTCCTTTCCAAACAAATTTGAATGTTTTGCTTCCATCTTACTTCCAACGACATCAGATTGAACAGCATGTGTGACTCCATTGCTTATTGCATCCTGTTTAGAGACCACACCATTGTGTTTCTGGTTTCCAGCATAACGGTTTTTCACTGGAGGTGTGAACTTATGCTGTCGGTTGGCTGATTGATCCGTACTTCCCTGCACAAATTCCAAAACAACTCAGCCAATACCCAATACCACATCTTCAATTTTCTTTTTTAGATTAAGAAACAAAATGTGATACTTCTAGCACAGTGGAAGCACAATTATGTTAAAAAACAAATATATATTTATATATAAACAATAATAAGGCTAAAACTGATAAAATTCCATAACATTATATCACAATATTATCTTTAAGGAAGAATCAGGTTCTAGAATCATTTTCATCAAGAAACAGATATCAGTAAATGGTCTGACTGTCCAAATACACTCTTCTTTTGTTGGATAGCACACT
This sequence comes from Alnus rubra, assembly GCA_028654335.1. NCBI lineage: Eukaryota > Viridiplantae > Streptophyta > Magnoliopsida > Fagales > Betulaceae > Alnus > Alnus rubra. Next base: position 481,004 of record JAJPGS010001031.1, on the reverse strand, counting down.
CTACATTTCTGAGGTGGGTGTGCATTGACCCACTCAACCTGCCCAGTCTGATCCAATCGGACACAATTTGGTTTGTTTTTCTGAGGGCAGCAGTTGGGTTCAGTTAAATTTTAACCCGGCAAATCGGTTTGGTGTTGAGTTCTTCATTTTCAAACCAATAATTTATGAGGAGTTGGGGTGTGCATCAACTCACCAGGTCCGATCCAATCCAACAGGATTCTGTTGGTTTTTCTGAGGGTAGTGATTGGTTCGGTTAAATTTAACCAAAAGAATCGGTTTGATGTTCGTTCTTCATTTTCCAAACTAATAATTGCCCGGACTGACCCTAGTATATATACACATAAATTTAACTAAATATAATCCATATTTGTCAAGTTATTTATTCCCTCTCCACATTTTCAACCCTCTTAATCTCTGAAACCTGCTTCCTCTAACCCTAAATTTTCGGATGAGAAACTCGAATCATCTTGTTACATTTTCTCCATGAACCCCATGCAAGAGTCCGATCTCTCCCAAGTCTTTTAAATTAAACCAGAAAGCCAAACCCTCACACCAACCCCCAACACCCCCCAGGTTCCGCCAATTCAAACCCTCAGCCCTAGCATCTCACCTTTCTAATCAACTGCACCAAAGTAGGACCCTAACTCCACTCACCTGCAGCAGTACCTCCACTCTGAACCCTCTTTTATAATCGTACAACAGATTTTTTTATTTCTCTGACAGTTGGTCACAGTTTGCTGCAACAATTATGACCTCAATGTACGACTTACTGGAAAGAAAATTCACATCTTTGCTTGGAGTTTTAATTCTTTAGAACATGTCTGCAGGTTCTTAGTTGAAGCATGTTTTCATTTCCTCTGTGCGTATCGATCTCTCAATCTATCAATTTTGGTTTTTGGTTGTTTTGCTAATAATGAAATTTGGGGAAAAGGGAAACTAAATTGATGTTTTGAACGTGAGGAACATTTTTCCAATGCAAAACTTACCGACACCGACAATTTTTTTTTGATAAGTAAGAATTCATTAAAAAGCGCAGAGGGCGCAACCCTAGTACACAGGAAGTATACAAAAGTGCCCCTAAACAGAGGAAAGGAAAGAACAAGAAAGTAAAAAGTCAGCGAACAACAAACTACCCGGGCTATGCGCCGACACCCAAAGATATAACAAATTAAGCACCTTTCTACAAATAGCCCCAACTGAAAACTTCACATCCTCAAAAAGCCTAGAATTTCTCTCACGCCACAAGCCCCACAAAACACATAAAGGAACCTGCTTCCATATACGAAAAACAGGACCACGACCCAGCAAAGTGCCCCAACCCCTCAATAAATCCACGACACTACTAGACATAACCCACTCCACCCCAAATAAGCTATAAAAAAAACTCCAAACAACCCGTGCCACATCACAATGAAGAAGAAGGTGATCAACGGACTCCCCATGCTTTTTACACATAACACACCACTCAACCACCACAATACCACGCCTACATAAATTGTCATGAGTTAAGATCTTTCCTAAAGCCGCTGTCCAAACAAAGAACGCCACCCGCTTCGGAGCTTTAACACGCCATATACCCTTCCAAGGAAAAGAGACCGCCTCGTGACAAACTAAAGCTTTGTAGAAAGTCTTCACTTCAAAATTCCTCCTCTTAGAAGGATTCCACACCACCCTATCAACCTCCCCATGCCGAACCCGAGTAGAGTATAACTGATCAAAGAAGGACATCACCATCTCCACCTCTCAATCTTGAGCATAGCGCATAAAGAGAACATTCCAATGAACCACGCCACCAACCACAGACAAATTATTCATCACCCAAGCATCAGGAGAACGCGCAATAGAGTACAAAGCTGGAAAACAGAGCTTGAGAGGCTTGTCCCCACACCAAAGATCATGCCAAAAGCGAACCAACAATTTTTTCAAGTCAATTAATTCAATTTGTGGGAGTTTGAAAGTTGGGGCTACATATAAATTCCCTCCCGTGACCTATGCAGACCCCTATTGAGATGCACTAATAATATGATCAACTGACCATTGCTGCTGCGAACATGCGAACATAAGGAGAGTTCTATATAATCACCTATTAATTACATATGTCTCCTAAATGTAACTAATAGGTGATTTATATAGAATTCTCCTTATGTTCGCAGCAGCACTGGTTATATCATAAAGGACGTTAACAACGCTACTATAGGAAAAGTTCTAACTACCCATTCATTTCATAATGTCAAGGGCTCTGCATTGCATGTACACCTCAGCTAGAGTGGTGAAAGAGCAAAGGCGCCTCTTAAGTGACACAAAAGATCCCTCAACTTATTAAATATTAATATCAGGGCCACTCATATGGGCAAAAATCAGATATCCAGCAAGGAAAAGGGAAGGTTGGGAGGAAGGCCATATAACCATTTTCTGAAACATAAAAGCACTGGCTTTCTCTAATTTACCAATTGTCAAGCACCCTTAATTTAAGACTTGAAATGAAAGAAAACTAAATAACCAGAGATGACAAAGGTAGTACAAAACTAACAGCACAAATTCAACATTTTCTAACAAGCACATTAAACTTTCATATAAATACACCATAAACTTCACTTGACAATTAAACAACTACCTTGTGCACAATAACACCATTTGTTAATGCTTTGGCACTTTCGTTTCCAGACACATGCAGAGCTGCATTTGTTCCATCCAGATTTTGTTTCAAATTTCCATAATCCTTATTCAATCTAGAAATCTGATCCTGTCAAATTGGAGGTGGGGGAAGAACTTTTTAAATGTGAAAGGCCTTTTAAAACTGTAGTTGATAGCTGATTGGGATAACTATTGAGATTCTTCAAATCATTGGAATACCTCTTTTTCTTTCAACAAAGCTGCATAATTAACTGATAACGCTTTAATTTCTGCTTCAGATTCCTGAAGTTTCTTGATTTCAGCTTTGTACCGTTCAATCTGCAATAAGCACAAAATAAATAGGAAAAAAATCATATCTTTTAACCAAATACTCCACTTAATAAAGTGGCTGCATTCACAGCTAAATTCTGCAGCGTACCCACAACAGAAGCCAAGAAAAGCACAAACATGCAGATATGAGGATGATATAATAATTAAAATTTGCTGTGGCTTCTTCCAGAAGCATTTTGAGAAAATAAAATAAAAATGCATCTAATTGTTACCAAACCACCTGTACTGGGATATGGAAGCAAAAAGTGAGATCTACCCAGATCTAATACTCAATGCACAGATGCCACACCAAAACTAGTACAGAGGCTGCAACGAGCAACATATTCTAAGTCAAAAGTTGACAGGACGAAAATTTTCTTATAATTGTGGACCTTAAATTAGCTGGAAGCAAATTTAAGAAATTGACAAAATTCCATCCATATAGAACTTTAAAATATAGACACCACTCTTGAAACTGCAACAGTAAAATTATGCGTAAATATTACCAGTGAAACGAATTATTAACTTCTTCACTAAATATTACAAATACGACAATCAACTGATTTGATATACAATTAAGCTTCGTGCAATTGCAAATAAGAATGTACCTGGTCAGTAAATATGTATCTGAACTCATATGACTAACCCATAACACGGTATTATCAAAACTCGCAGCTCACTTAAGACCAAAATCTTAAGCCTCACCGGTAATAATGTTAAATATATATATATAAATGAGGTCACAAAATTTTGAAAAAGATTAAAACTGCGAAGGACTAATAAAACACCCATCCCTAGCTCCAAATCAAAAAATAAAATGTTTGCTTAGATACTAAGCGAAATTAAAAATAATTTCCTCAACGAATTGCATAATGAAAATAGCGAAGCCATTAAATTCGATGCATTCGTATACCTACAACGCCAAAATGCGTTTGCATATCAAACAAAAACAACCTTCTCACGGAATAAATAATACAAAGTCACTTATCAGAAAGAATAAACAATGCAACATTCAATGCGAAACCTCGAAATTATACGCGGAATCGATCCCATTCGGCACTGGGGGCCGCGAGACCGACTTCGAATGCGCGAAACTGTGGGAGTTCCTCCGATCAGAGACCGAAGAATCTTCGAATCCATTGCGTGAGGCATAGATCTCGAGCTCGTCCTCGTCGTCGTCGTTGTCGTCGTGCACATCGAGCGCGATCTTGTTCAAGTTCTCCTTCAAATTCGCAATCGAGTTCCACATCATTAAAATTTTCCCAGACCCCAAACAACCCAAACCCTATTACTATGTACGGGTGTCGAAGCAAAAAAAAGGCGACGAATTCGTGAGTGACCGGATAAATATGCGTGCGATAGAAGATTCAATTGGAGGATGTTTTGGGGGTTCGATTTGTGAGTAGGTAATTTTGGTAGATCTGAGAATGATATATATTTGTGGGGAGGACACGTCATGTGACTGACTAATCAAATGAAAAACTCAGAGATTTTGGTTGATGAATCTACGCTTGGTGCGTTACTTCTTACTTGCAAATTTACGACCCCATATTACGCGTAGGCGTAAACCTTTACGGTGTCGGTTTGATAAATCATAAAACATCTGGGCCGTTTGTCCTTTCACTCCTACTGATGAGTCCTACATGACATGCCTACATGACATGCCTACATGTCTCTTTTCTCTTCTTTTTCTTACAAACTTTTGAGGAAAAAAATAAAAAGGCAGAACGTCGTGTTATGCAAGGACGGTGTCAGAAATTTATTTTTGGGAGTGTCGGTATTTTTTTTTTAATATGTTTTATATATTTACCGTAAACAAAAAAATATAATAAACAAAATCTAAAATAGAAATAAAATATTGGATTAAATACATTTTAGCCCCCCAAACTACCACCATTTTTTCGGATGGCCCCACAAACTATCAATGCTTAGATTCTAGCCTCACAAACTATCACTCTCTGATTTTTTGGTATCATCCATCCATTTATGTTGTCGATTCTAACAGAAATTGAGTCATGTGCACGACACGTGACCCTTTTAGCCCAAAAACTCGAAAATACTCCTCCCTTAACTGTGCGAATTTCAAAGTGTATGAGGGATATTTTCGGATTTTTGGGCTAAAATGGTCACGTGCCGTGCACATGACCCAATTTCTATTAGAATTGACGGCATAAATAGACGAATGGGGCCACAAAATCAGAAAGTGGTAGTTTGAGGGGGTCAGAATCTAACCATTGGTAGTTTAGGGTGCCATCCGGAGAAATTGTGGTAGTTTGGGAAGCTAAAATGTATTTAACCCTAAAATATTTTATTACATGAGTATAACAAGAAATATATATGTGTAACAGTTTATATATTTGGCAAAAAAAAATCCATGAGATAAAAATATAAAAAAATAAATAAAAAACAAAAAAAAAACAAATAAATAAGGATGCATTCATACTTTTCAATTTGTAATCTATTATAACTTACAATACTTTTTCGATGAATATTCTATTGAGAAATAAAATAGTTATTACCATGAATAAAAGAGACCGAAATTAAATGGTTATTCCTAATCTTTAGTTTGGTAACAACTCGTATACTTCAATTAGAATCCAATCAAAATTATTAAAAAAAAAAAAAAAAAAACCCATATTATTATTTTTTTTTTAAAAAAAAACACAAATTAAAAAATAATAATAATAAAATTGAAAAATAGGTGGGTGGCCTGGACACCCCAAAATACTCATCGGGGTGGCCTGTGCCACCTCCAAATACTTCGGGGGTGGTGTCGCACCACCCCCGACGCCATATGTGGTTGGCCGACAACCCATAGGGTGGCCAGCTAGGCACTGTAAAAGGGGGTTGGGGTTTTCTTTTTCTTTTTCTTTTGTTTTGTTTTTGTTTTTTCTTTTTTGAAAAAAAAAAAAATGAAAGAAAATAAAAAATAAGAGTTTTTTTTTTTTTCTTCTGAAAAATGTAGTATTTTCCTATTGGAATGGTTATTCCTCTCATTTTTTTAAAAGGAATAGGTATTCCTCTTTGTAAGGGAATAGTTATTCCAATAGGAATATTTATTCCAAATAATAGACCCCTACAAAACAAATGAACAACTATTCCTATGGAATAGTCATTCTATTCGCGGATTATGCGTAGAAAATGAGGTCTACGTGGCTAATAAAACAAAAATAAAAAAGGAACAGCGTGTTGGGCATGGATAAATTACTTAACAGTTTTTCTTATAAAGTAATTTTTTTAAAACCAATTGTAGGGGTCACGACCCCTGCTGGCCTTAACATGGCTCCGCCATTAATTGAATTTTTAATGTTAAGTATCACAACAATACTTATTATAGGGAATTAAAAATTAAACACGTGCCTTTCTATTGCTACCGTGTTCTTCCAAAAAGATAAGTAAAACTATATTGGTTATAATTATTAGGAAGCAGTGATAACAAATATATATATATAACTGTCTTTCTTCCTCCAACTTACATTTATTGTGACTCCCCCAAGGAGAATATGGCGGAGAGGAGAAGAAAGAGATGAGCACCACCCCAAGCATGTGCAAGAAAAAGGTAAAGATATTTATTTATTATATTTTATATTTATCAAACAATGTTTCAACTAAATCGAAAACAAAACATACACAATTTTATGTACGCTACTGAAATTACAATTGTTTTAAAATAAGCAAACATGACTTAAATGAACTCATAGTATCATTCCTTCCTTAATTACAAATAGGGTCAGATCCAGCCTCTCCAACTAGGGGGCCAAATTGAAATGAAAAAAAAAAAAGAGAGTAAAATTTAATATTTTTTTTTGAAGAACCTTGGGGCTTGAGGGGCCAGACCCAAGCTTCTTAGTGGCTCCGCCACTGATTACAAATAACCTAAAAAATAATCAAATCATCATATTGTTCCATTTGACGTCCTGTTATAAATCAGCCTTGTTCTATTATTTCTATACTGATGAAATTCAAAAGCTGTTGTAAATCGATTTTACAGTAAGGGAAAAAAAAAATGTTAGGGCCATCCATATAGCAGTCAAATAAATTGGTACTAGTTAAAACAATATATGCTAATGAAAATATGGAACAATTCATGCCGTTTGTTGTAAAAAAACATCGTAAATTATTTAGTTCACGTTGCTTGGAGGAAAATGACGTTAGATTTTTAAACATTGCGTCCTTCATAAGTAAAGGACGTGAAAATGATGTCGTTTACAAAAAAAATGATGTCAACTCACAAATTAATAACGCTTGTTTAAAACGACCCAAAATAAAAAGACATAAAATGATGGCAACTCTATTGCTACGTGTTCCTCCAAAAAGATAATTAACATTATATTGATTATAATTATTTGGGTAACGTTTTACAATTATTACGTACTGTCGCGATCTCTTCCTCCAACTTGCATCTCGTCTCTCTTCCTCCAACATCTTACATTTCCTTCTTGCAACTTACATTTACATGACTCACACAAGGAGAAGATGGCTGAGAGGAGAAGAAAGAGATGAGCATCACCCCAAGCATGTGCACAGAAGAAAAAGATAAAATATTTATTTATTTATTTTTTCGTCTTTTATATTCATAAAAAACATTTATTTTCTTTTTGAATAATATTTGTTGGGTTTTTGCAGTAGGGTTTTGGGTTTTCAGTGATCTGCGTCGTTTCTTTCATGAGATGCAAGATGAAGACAAATTCAAATGAAGTCGTTACCTAATGAACTGAATATGAGATCTCAATTTTGACGAGCACTTGTTGATATCTCAGTGGGGGCGTAAATCAATTACTTAACAAATTTTGTTATAAAATAATTATTTTAAAAAAAACCAATTACATGGGCCACAGCCCCTGCTGGCCTTAACGTGGCTCCGCCAATAATTGAATTTTTAATGTTAAGTATCACAACAATACCTATTATAGGGAATTAAAAAATTAAGCACGTGCCTTTCCATTGCTACCGTGTTCTTCCAAAAAGATAAGTAAAACTATATTGGTTATAATTATTAGGAAGCAGTGATAACAAATATATATATATATTACTGTCTTTCTTCCTCCAACTTACATTCCTTGTGACTCCCCCAAGGAGAATATGACAGAGAGGAGCATCACCCCAAGCATGTGCAAGAAAAAAGGTAAAGATATTTATTTATTATATTTTATATTTATCAAACAATGTTTCAACTAAATCCAAAACAAAACCATACACAATTTTATATACGCTACTGAAATTACAATTGTTCCAAAATAAGCAAACATGACTTAAAGGAACTCATCGTACCATTCATTCCTTAATTACAAATAGGGGTAGATCCAGCATCCCCAACTAGGAGGGTCAAATTGAAAAAAATAAAAATAAAATTAGGCGTAATTTTTTTTTTTTTTTTTTTGAGAACCTTGGGGCTTGGGGGGCCAAACCCAAGCTTCTTAGTGGCTCCGCCACTGATTACAAATAGCCTAAAAAAGAATCAAAACATCATATTGTACTGTTTGACGTCCTGTTGTACATCAACCTTGTTCTATACCGATGAAATTCAAAAGTTGCTCTAAATCGATTATACATTCAGGGAAAAAAAATGTTAGGGTCATCAATATAGTAGTCAAATAAATCGATACTAGTTAAAACAATATATGCTAGTGAAAATAGGGAACAATTCACGCCGTTTGTTGTAAAAAAACATCGTAAATTATTCAGTTCATGTCGTTTGAAGGAAAATGATGTTGGATTTTTAAACTTTGCGTCCTTTATAAGTAAATGACGTGAAAATGATGTCGTTTACAAAAAAAATGATGTCAACTCACAAATTAATAACGCTTGTTTAAAACGACCCAAAATAAGAAGACATAAAATGATGGAAACTCCATTGCTACATGTTCCTCCAAAAATATAATTAATATTATATTGATTATAATTATTTGTGTAACGTTTTATCTCATGTATATTATGTACTGTCGCGATCTCTTCCTCCAACTTACATCTCGTCTCTCTTCCTCCAACCTTCTTGCAACTTACATTTCCGTGACTCACCCAAGGAGAAGATGGAGGAGAGGAGAAGAAAGAGAGGAGCATCATTCCAAGCACGTGTACAGAAGAAAAAGGTAAAATATTTATTTTTTTATTTTTTGTCTTTTATATTTATAAAAAAACATTTCTTTTTCTTTTTGAATAATATTTTTTGATTTCTGCAATTGGGTTTTGGATTTTCAGTGACCTGCATCGTTTCTTTCATGAGATGCAAGATAAAGACAAATTCAAACGAAGTCATTGCCTGATGAACTGAATCTGAGATCTCTATTTTGACGAGCTCTGGTTGAGATCTCAATGGGGTATAGGTCAATTACTTAACAAATTTTCTTATAATATAATTCTTTTTTTTAAAACCAATTGCATGGTCACGGCCCCTGCTAGCCTTCACGTGGCTCTGCCACTGATTGAATTTTTAATGTTAAGTATCACAACAATAACTATTACAAGGAATTAAGAATTAAGCACGTGCCTTTTTATTGCCATTGGTTATAATTATTAGGAAGTAGTGATATCAAATATATGTGTATATATATATATATTACTGTCTTTCTTCTTCCAACTTACATTTTTTGTGACTCTCCCAAGGAGAATACGGTGGAGAGGAGAAGAAAGAGATGAGCACCACCCCAAACATGTGTATGGAAAAAGGTAAAGATATTTATTTATTGTATTTTATATTCATCAAAGAATGTTTCAACTAAATCCAAAACAAAATCATACACAATTTTATGTACGCTACTGAAATTACAATTGTTTCAAAATAAGCAAACATAACTTAAAGCAACTCATGGTACCATTGCTTCCTTAATTACAAATAGGGGAGGAGCCAGCCTCCCCAATTTTGGGGGCCAAATTGAAAAAAAAAAATAAAAAAAAAATGGGGTGGCCAAAATTAGAATAAAATAAAATAAAATATGGATAAAATTTATTTATTTTTTAGGAGAGAACCATGGAGCTTGGAGGCCCAAGCTCTTTTGTGGCTCCGCCACTAATTACAAATAACCTAAAAAAGGATCAAAACATCATATTGTTCCGTTTAACGTCTTGATGTATATCGACCTTAAGGGACGGAGTCAGAAGTTCTTATGGGCAGGGGCCAATGGCAAAAAAAAATAAAAAATGGTAGGGGCCAAATAAACTAAATTTTTATTTTTTAAATTTTTAGAAAATAAAAATAAAAATTCTACCTAATAATTTTATTTTTTTTTAGGAAATTGTGGGGAGAGGGGCCATGGCCCCTACCAGCCCCCCTCCCTCCGTCCCTGAACCTTGTTCTATACCGATGAAATTCAAAAGCTGCTCTAAATCGATCATTCAGTCAGAGGAAAAAAAATGTTAGGGTCATCCATATAACACTCAAATAAATCGGTAATAGTCAAGACAATATATGCTAGTGAAAACAATGAATAATTCATCCCGTTTGTTGTAAAAAAACGTTGTACATTATTCAGTTCACATCGTTTGTAGGAAAATGTCGTTAGATTTTTAAACTTTGCGTCATTTATAAGTAAATGACGTGAAAATGATGTCGTTTACAAAAAAATTACGTCAACTCACAAATTAATAACGCTTGTTTAAAACGATCCAAAATAAAAAGATATAAAATGACGTCAACTCCATTGCTACGTGTTCCTCCAAAAAGATAACTAATATTATATTGGTTATAATTATTTGAGTAACGTTTTATCTTATGTATATTACGTACTGTCTTGATCTCTTCCTCCAACTTACATCTCGTCTCTATTCCTCCAACGTCTTACATTTCCTACTTGCAACTTACATTTCCGTGACTCACCCAAGGAGAAGATGGCGGAGAGGAGAAGAAAGAGATGAGCAACACCCCAAGCACGTGCACAGAAGAAAAAGGTAAAATATTTATTTTTTTATTTTTCGACTTTTATTGTCATAAAAAAACATTTCTTTTTCTTTTTGAATAATATTTGTTCGGTTTTTGCGCATAGAAGGGTTTTGAGTTTTCAGTGATCTGCATCGTTTCTTTTATGAGATGCAAGATGAAGACAAATTCAAAGGAAGTCATTACCTGATGAACTGAATTTGAGATCTCAATTTTGACGAGCTCTTGTTGAGATCTTAGTGGGGGCGGAGATCAATTACTTAACAAATTTTGTTATAAAATAATTCTTTGTTTTTTTTAAAACCAATTGCCTGTGCCACGTCCCCTACTGGCCTTAATTGATTGAATTTTTAATGTTAAGTAACACAACAATACCTATTACATGGAATTAAGAATTAAGCACATGCCTTCCCATTGCTACCGTGTTCCTCCAAAAAGATAAGTAAAACTATATTGGTTATAATTATTAGGGAACAGTGATAACAATATATGCTAGTGAAAATAGGGAACAATTCACGTCATTTGTTGTACGTAAAAAGTCATAAATTATTCAGTTCACGTAGTTTGTAGGAAAATGACGTTAGATTTTCAAACTTTGCGTCATTTATATGTAAAGGACGTGAAAATGATGTTGTTTACAAAAAAATGATGTCAACTCACAAATTAATAACGCTTGTTTAAAACGATCCAAAATAAAAATACATAAAATGATGTCAACTTCATTGCTACGTGCTCCTCCAACTTACATCTCATCTCTCTTCCTCCAACGTCTTACATTTCCTTCCTTCTTCCAACTTAAATTTTTGTGACTCACCCAAGGAGACGATGGTGGAGAGGAGAAGAGAGAGAGGAGCACCACCCCAAGCACGTGCACAAAAGAAAAAGGTAAAATATTTATTTATTTATTTTTCTCCTTTAATATTCATCAAAAACATTTCTTTTTCTTTTTGAATAATATTAGTTGGATTTCTGCAGTAGGGTTTTGGGTTTAGTCTGTTACTTTTTTGTGTGGATGAATGGGTTTTGTTGCTTTTGCTAGCTTTTGTTTTAGTTTACTAGGTTTGGTTATGATATTTTGGTTTACGATGGTAGTATTTTGGTAATGTTATAACTTTTGTAGAATCCTAAGGGCTGAGGGGTCGTGGCGTTCCTCATCGCCAAACCAAACTTTCAGAACTAGAGAGACCAAAATAAAGGGAAAAAATGGGTCTCGAATGTCACATAACTTTCAGAAATAGTGATTCGACATGTATAGATTTAATGTTCATGATTATTTTTGTTTTACTGGAGTTTTTGGTTGAATGAAATATATTTTCTGCGTCTATATAGAAAATTTACACATTCATCTAAAGAAAAAATAAAACTTTCAACTATAGGGACCTTGCAAATGCATTCTTTGTTGATGCACGTCACTCTAAAGCCATTGTTGGTGCTACATGTTAAAATACATTTTAAGGATATATAATACTAGATTGCTGTGGTGGCCGGACTCATTCTTCGTTGGTCAGACAAGCAATCTCTTCTTTTCTTGCCACCCAATGACCATTATTTGCTGCATGGATAATATGTATTTGTTGAATAAATCTTAGATTTGTTAAGATTGAAGTTTTGGGAAGGATGATGGAAAACATAAGGAGGGATTAGGGAAATATGTGTAGGATATATATTTTTATCATATCTCATTTTGTTGAGATCTTAGTGGGCTTAGTGGAGGCGTGGATCAATTACTTAACAAATTTTCTTATAATTTTTTTTTTCAAAAAAAAAAAAAAAAAACCAATTGCAAGGGCCACATACCTTGCTGGACTTAACGTGGCTCCTCCACTGGTTATATGGTCGGATTAATGAAGTATTAATCTTGTTATGGGACAGTTGGTAGGTGAGTTTCCCTAGTAGAAAAATCTATATCATATGTTAGTTTTTAGTGATCCCATTTATTAGAGGCCTTCTCGACCCTCGTAAGGCTCACTCAAGCTCAATAAAGTTCGTTACTTTCATGCCCTCCAAAGTTCATTGGCCTTTAGATTGGGCTGTGCTCGATGGGTCATCCCCTTTTTCATGGGAGCTGTCGACTGACCGTTCCCAACCCGACAAACACGTGGCAAGGGAACTCCCAACAAACTCTAGGACTACTCCAAAGGAAGCATTTGCAGGCCACCACTCATATCATGTCAATGAGCAGTTCATACTAAGGATGTCTGTCATCCATGCGACGCAGTCTGTACTAGCAGTATGTTCCCCAACCAGATAGCGCCACATGGCCCAAGTTACTACCCAATCCTAAAGTACCATGCGACCCAAAGTGCTACATTCTCTTCCCTATAAATAATATGAAAAAAAAAATCATATTTAGCCCCTAAGTTTTCATCTGATTTGGATTTAGTGATTAGGTTTTTAATTTAAAAATAAGGTCCTTTTAGGTTCTCCCCAAGTTTCAAATTGATCATTTTATTACTTTATCGTCAAAGTTAACGATTTTTCATTTATCACATGTGTTCATTTGATACTCTAGGGTTTATGTTAGCACCCAATACAATGTCAATGTCCATATCAACATTAAAGTTAACAGCTTTCCATCTAATGTTACAAATCTAGAAGATTAAAATGACGAAGAATATGGTTTTTGTTTCTAAAGTTGGGTCTTCTTCTTTTCTCTCTCTGTCTCTGTCTCTGTCTCTCTCTTTATTTTTTATTTTTATGGATGTCATCACTTGGCGCTTAATGATGTGGCATTGATATTAGGTGCTAATATGGACGCTGATGTGTCAATTGAGACACACATGAAATATGACAAACTATTAATTTTGAGGAAAAAAAGTGATAGAGGGGCCTATTTAAAATTTATGCAAAACTTAATGATCATATTCTTGAAATTATAAACTCAATGACTAAATTCAAATAAGATAAAAAATTAAGGACTAAATATGATTTTTCCTTAAATAATAGTTCATTGTAGCAGGTAAATTATATGCAACCTTTGTCATCTTTATAGTTCTCTATTTCTCTAAAATATTTACTGACTTAGCATCAGAGTGTTTCTCCCTGACACCTCTGGCGAGTCACCTTTACTTGCTTCCTATTTTAGTAAGTCTCATTGACTGATTAACAGTTTCAAAAAATGACATTCACAAATGTACGTATCATGCATGCATCACTCTTATTATCAGTCTTGTATTAAGGATGAGAAGTTTATGGACCTCATCTATATGGTAATGGTATATTGAAGATTTTAATGTATCAAATTACAATTTATACTAATGAAAAATAGTCCTTCGCTCATGTGGAGGTAAACGCATTGTCCAACCATGTAAATTTTTTATAGATTATTTTCTCTTTACTTTTTATTAAAATTATTTAGGGCTTGTTTGAGTGTGCAATTTTTTGTATTATATTATACTATTCTGTATCATATTTAAAATTATGAATATCGAGAGAACCTTTTTTTTGAAATTATATATGGATGGTTTAGAGAATATGAGACAAAATTAGAAAAAAAATGAATAAAACCTGAGTATAATTTGAATTCCAAAAAATAACCCAAACTTGTTTATGAAAAATAATAAAATATAATTAAAAAAAAGTGTTATCCAAACATGCCCTTAGTTTCGACAAATCCGACAAGACCAAATTACGATTGGAAGAAAAAAAATACTTAAAAAAAAAAAATTGACAAAATAATGAAAAGAGAGAATTGTCGCCTACATGCTGGCATGAATAGCCTAAAGGGTAATATTTTGTTTGTTGATAATTTTTTTCATGAGTATTTATCCGTTGATTTTTTCAAGAAAGATATGTTATTTGCACACATTTTATACACAAATTATACACACAATACTTTTTGGCATTTTTTTTTAAAAAAAAGAAAAAAATTACACAGCCAAAAGGCATTGTGTGTACAATTTGTCTACAAAATGCGTGCAAATAATATATATCTTTTTCAAGATGTTGAGAATACAAATCAACTTCATACATGGAAAATAAATTAATGAAAGAAATCATGGAATCAGTCTCTTTAATTTCTTCATTTAATATTTGATAACCAATCCTTGAATCTCTTAATTCCATATTTAACAAGAAGAAATAAAAGCCAGGCGTATAGCTTATTTATAATTCTTTTACAACTTATTATCACGTGTCAGCAATTGAAGGGTATTAAACATTTTCTAATTGGCTTATTAGCAAATACAAAAGAGTTGTAAAGGTATTATAACCCAAGTATTACTCGTTTAACATTCTCACTAATATAATAGAGAAATGATTTATTTTTTCTCATTGTCCTTTTCTCATCTTTCTTCTTTTCAAAATCACAATTAAATATGTGGAGTCAATTCTACAATAAAACCTATGATTATTTAAGAAAAAAAATGCTAAACTTACAATTTTTTTTAATTAAAAAATGATCTTTTTATATCTTTTATACATTTCATTTACATATTTTTTTAAAATAAATTTTTGAATCTACAGGACCTACATATGAATTTTACAAATAAAATAATTAATTTAAAAATGAGATTTACAAAAAGTTTATAACTAAAACAGCATGGTGTAAACAACGATCCAGGTTAAAAATATTGCACCCAGTCTCGATCTGATCGATCACATAACTTCATACGTTTACACACAATGACCCTCCATTAAGGCCATCTCCAGCAGTTGGAGTTAAAATAGCTACTCAAAAAGTACAAATCTCTACTTTAACCACTGGCTATCTTAAAAACACTCAAACAATAATCTCTATTCCACTCTTCATTTTCTTAAAATATTGTTTTTAATCTTTTTCTTTATTTATTATTTTTTTTTTTCACTTCTCCCTCTCACTCTCCGGTCTCCCCCAACCCCCAACCCCAACCCCAACCCATCTCATTTCTTGAGCTAATGAGGATCGGCGAGCGTCGAGATGATCGATGACGAGGAAACCAAAACTTGGACGAGTCGAGGATCTGGCGGGCCCCAGCAGTGACGATGCAGAGATCGGATCCGACGGTGACGACGTAGTCGACGGAGGCGTGAATTTTGGTGTGGGGGAGGAAGGCAACAGCGTGCTGGAGGTCGAGCATCTCGCCCCGAAGCTTGTCGGGCTTGGTGTTGACGAGGATGAGCTCATCAGCGAGGTCTTGGGTGAGAATAACGATGTTGCTGGGGACGGAGGAAAGAAGGGCAGCGGCGGTGAAGGAGAGGGAAGGGGTTGGTGGTGTTGACCGAGAGGGGCGGAGGGTTTCGTTGGGCATCAGGACCGGGAGGGACGAAAAGGGAGAGTGGGAGATTGAGAAAATATTAATAAAAAATGCTTGTAGTGTTGAACAGTGAACTGTTAAGAAAAAATTGTTAAAGTAGCTAATTTGCTGGAGAAGAAAAAAGGCAAAAAATAGTTAAATTTGACTTTTTGGCTAAAGTAAAGCATCTGCTGGAGATGGCCTAAGAAAAGCGGAAAAAGTAAGCTCATCGTACGGTTTAGGTGCATCATAATTCCACTCTTCCTCTACTATATATAGTAAGCCGTGTTGCCACATACGAGGGAGCCCTACGGTTTAGTCATCCCCGACGCGCTCTCTCTCTCACAAACGCATTCAAGATGCCTTTGGGGTGGCCGTGCGTCACCCCTAGCTACCCTCAAAGGATTGATTGTCCAATCGACAATCACTTTTACTTTTTTTTTTTTTTTTTTTTTTTTTTTCTCTTTTTTATTTTTAAAAATAATTTTTTTAAGTATTATTTGTTTATATTTTTAATATATTTATATTTTTTTATTATGATCCACACATGTTGCTATTTTATTAGTGCTGATATGACACCTAGCGGAATTTGTCAACATTTTTAACAAAATTTAACTTTAGGGAGCGATTTGTAAATTAATCCAATCACAAAATTTTTTGAATTAATTTGGATATAAGAGTCATCGAAATAATTTGTAATTTAGGTTATCTAAATGGACGAATAGTGTGATTTTCCTTAATTCCGCTCTTCCACTACTATATATAGTAAGCCGTGTTGCCACATACGAGGGAGCCCTAGGGTTTAGTCATCGCCGGCGCTCTCTTTCTCAAAAACGCTCTCTGATTTTTCATTTTTGTCTGCCTTGCCTTGTACGGGATAGATGCGATGCGATGAAGAAGTATAGAAATCGATTGCTGGTTGGTTTTCAATAACCATCAAGCAAGATGAATATCCAGTCAATCTGGTTCGTATTCACTGAGCATCTTCATCGTTTATCTCCAAACTCCAATCCATTCCTTTTTTCATTTGAGTTTTTAATTATCCGAAGGGTCCTATGGAGGCAGCGCTACATGAATCCGTGCGCTTCTTGTCCAAGTTTGCCTTCGAAAAGTAGTACCGAAAGCGGATCGCCGAGCCCAATATTTGGGTTATTGGCTCGGTTTATCTCTGGATCTATGTTTCGTACATAAATATGTATATTTTTCTCGTCGATAATATGATAGTATTCTCACACATTTAGCTAAGCGAAGGTCCCAGCAGAGGGGTTCGGAACCATTGGATTGAGCCCCCCTAACATTAATAACAAATCCTTCGCAGAGTTACTTGCCGGATCGTAGGATGCCCAGAAGCTTTAGTTTTGGAGCATCTCGAACCCCCGGCTACATTCAAACACTCTTTGTTTTTTCTATTTTCTCTCCCAGAATTAAAATAAAACTGAAATTTCGAGATTCTGTTCTTTTTTATTTTTTTTAAATCGCAATTGAATGCCTTTTTTTTTATATTTTATATCTTCAAAACATCTCTGCTGTATTTTTTCCCCCTCTTTCTCTAGTTTCTGTGAGTTTTTGGATGAAACGTGGGGGAGCGTATGTTATTGAGGATGGCAACATTTGTACCAAAAAGAGCTGCATCAGAAGCTTGCCCCAGTTGGACTCTGTAAGACTGTAAATATGAACGGAAGTGATACACTGTTTGCTCTAACCAAGGAGCAATGAAAATATGAAATCGTTGAATGTGATAAAGTTACTCAAATGGAAGACATTCCTCTTACGAGAAAGATGGACATATGTATGTCCATCTTTCTTTTGGACTTTCTCTTACGAGAAAGATGGACATATGTATGGAAGACATTCCTCTTACGAGAAAGACTCTGCTTACTCCTTGATGCTTTTGGACGGCTTAATTTGTATATTTTACATAAATAATGATTTCTCACATCAAAGAATAAACACTTAAAAATACGTGTACCATTTCTTTCCTCATAATATGAATGTCAACAAGATGGACATATGTATGTATATGAGATCTAAAGATACATCAAGATAAGCTTTACACCCAGTCAAAATTTTAGGAGAAGATTTTCATGATCGGCTGCAACTTCGAACAACGGTATTTAAACCTTCCTGTATGTTCTTTCTGAGAATGTCTTTTAGTGTCTTCATGTTTCGATAGATAACTTAAGACTCTGGTCCGTTCCAGCTATATGAGCAGTTGAGCACTTCTTTGACAATGCTGCGAAAGCTTAGAAGTCACCATATGGAAGAAACCTTACACATTTCGGAGATTTCAAATGGATATCTAGTATATTAAATGCGTACCAGGTGGGGAAAATGAGTACACAAATGCTATCAAACTTTCAACATACCACCATGTTTTCAGCAAAAACAGCCACAAACTCTGTAGTCAAGTCATCATTTAGGCCTCACCAGGTAGGATTCCCATATCTCATCTGCTGGAGGAGATGGTTGAACCCAATGCCCTGGTATGCGGCTGCACAAATTTAACAGCAATTACAGATAATGAAACTGGAAGTAAAAACATAATGCAGAATGAATGGGAGGCATTAATGGTTATTGGAGCATCAGCAAAGCCGGTGGAGGTAAAGTAGTGTTAGGGATTATCTTTTTATCTTTTCAAAGTTGATGTGGCTTTTAAAATCATCATATAATCAAAATTCAATAATAATCTATCACAAATTTAATGGTGATTTTAAAATATCAATTTTAGAGGATAAAAAGATGGTTCCTAACATTGCTCATGGAGGTATGGTGGTGGTGGTGCTAGAGTTTCCATGAGAGTCAACGATAGTGGAGGTGTTGTGCCTCTGATTACATTAGAGCAAGCATGTACCAAAGGAACGGCATCCTTACCTTCCTCCTGGTCTTATATATGCATCCCATGTTCTTCTCACCTGCAAGGAGTGGACCTTATTAAGATTTAAATCTAAACAAAATTACTAATGACTATCAGGTAATCAATTACATTGAACACAGTAGATAGTTGTATCTTGCAAGATATGTAGAAACTTGAAGAGGTACTAATTGAAATCACCTCAATAAGCGTGCCCATATCGGCATTGCTACCATGATAATAATGATAGAACTCTAAAGGTAGATTTGCCAAAGATTCATAAGCTCCATTAAATCCTTGTCCCTCTGATCCTTGTTTTCCACCTTCACTGTCAGTGACTGTAGTGGGGCCTTCATTATTTTCTGTTTCAATTAGTTGGTCTATACTTTCCTTGTTACTGCCTTTATCACTGCTTAGAACTTTTGAGTCAGGCCCATGACTCTGGAGGGGTTTCCTCGATTCCTCAGCAGTTGCAATCGCATCCCTAGCAGCATCTGTGTCAGCTGCAGCAATTGCCTGGCGCTCCTCTTCTTCAACTGCAGCTTCAACTCTCTCAAGAAACTTGTCATCCTCCTCGGGAAGAAAATGACCTGCATAATTATGCAACCAACCATAAGTTTGTGTAATTATTAAATCAAATATATTTAACATTGCAGTACTATGAATAAAGACATGTATATCATTGTGCCCTATCCTGTTCAGTAACATGACAATATTAATCAAATTAACGTCATAGGCATTCATCAAAAAAGAGAAAAAAAGAAAAAGGAAAAAGGAAAAAAGCATCGCAGTAGTCAACTTCGATGCGAAAAAAGTAAGGTTCTCATATACAGATGTTGAAGTGTAACAGCAACATAATATTGGAATTAAGTTCAACTTTGATGTTGAGATATTGCACAATTTGTAATGGTAAACAAGTATTCATATTATACTCAATATGTGAAATGTGTTCCTCTGCTGTTACCGGCAACCTGATATACAACTCACCAGATTTACATTTTAAGCAAATAGAACATTTGCCACAACTGAGACAAGTAAGAAAAAGAATAAGAACCATAGGAAACCAGACCTTGTTTCTTCAATTTTTGGATCCTGATGGAACGCAACTCTTGCAATTTCTCCACAATCAATACCTGCTCAAGCTGAAATATAAAACCTAGTGTCAGGCAGAGAGATATCAGCAACAATAATTAAAGAATGGAAATTTTAGATTGGTCCCATCTCTGGATGACAGTAAGGGATGGAGGCCCTCTAGACCATCCAATAAATGGTAGTACCCTTTGAATTACATCAGATCATTGCTATCCAAGCAAGGTCTTCCACATGAAAAAAAGTTCTATACAATGCGTATTTTCTTTCCCCTGAGCATGATAATGGCAATACTAGAAAACACGGAAAATAGTATCTCACCATCAAATGATCTCATATCAGAATATGGACTGGGGAAAAAGACAAATCAAATCAGTTGGAGAGAACATGTTGCAAAAAGACAGAATGAGGATAGGAAATGGAGTTCCACCCCTACCACCCTCCGCGGTGGTGGAGTGGGTGGACACTGGAGGTGTGGAGGAGAGACCTACCTCTCGTGAAGGGGCGGCTTCCACTTCTTTTTTTAATTTTTAGTTTTTTTTTTTAACAAGGCCGACTTCCGCTTCTTTAAAGGTGAGCATGTTTTAAAAATATTCTTATATGAAAATGGGGAAAGTTTTTTAAAAAGTGTTTTGTGTTTTGTTTTGAAAAGAGTGTTGATAGTGGGGGCCGCATTTGAAAACTCGTTTAGATAACTATAGTCTGAAAAGTGTTTTTTGGTGTTTAAAAAGCGAAAAATGTTTTGAAAAAGCTTGCCAAACAGGGCCAAAATATCTGAACATTCTAGATGAAAGTGTACTTGTTATGCGCAGCAAAGACCAATTACTGCATGAGTATGTAAGAAGCGGTAAGAGGAAAGCCAATGATAATGTTGCTCAAGACAAAAAAATATGATCATAGGCTTGAACCTAGGAAAAGCAGAATGCAGGAACCGGATTCATATGAGCCAATTCAAGGTAGTAGGACGAAGTTTTATTGACTATGGTCCAAATGCACTAGATACTCAGTATCAAACGAGTAAGAGTAACAGCATCTTAACAGACTCAGTTTCTACAGAACACATTTATATGGGCATGTACAACAAATGCTCACCTCCGATTCTAGTCTCTTTCTCTCCTCTTTTGCTTTAAGTTTTGCAACTTCTTTCATCTTCTCTACCTGCAAAACCACATGCCTCAGTCACTAAGAAAAAAATATTAAGGCTGCACTTTCATGCAAATTGCAAATACAACTGGTCATTAACACAATGAATGTTCTTGCTAACAAATCCACATTATTCATGGTAACTCATGCCAACATATGGGTTAAGCGACAAAAAAGTTGCCACACTATTCTATTTTCTAACACTTTAGAGACAACATCTCTTGTTAAGCATGATGGAATATCTAATTTGACTCACTTAATTGATGTCCTTTATAGCCACCCAACCTGCGCTTCATAACAATCAGTCACTTTACTCTCTATACATGGCTCCTCACTGGTTCCATATACGGAACACAATCTTAATTTGCTTCCAAAATGGATGAATTATTTTCAACTCCACAGATACTGACACCACACAAAAAAAAAAAAAAAAAAAACGCACTGCAAGATTTGAACTAAAGACTCTTTAGAAAGGATTTTATATCGGCTGCTAACCTAAATTGATTAGCAGTACATACACCATAGAGGACAAACATATTTAGCTAAAAGATCATATAAATGAATTTCAAGTTCTTAGCACCTGTGGATGACTAACACAAGCAAATACTGGTTGGAAAGTGCAGCCTAACATCTAAATATCCAATACCTTGCGCTTTGCAATATCATTAGCAATCTCCCTAGCCCTCCATTCATCAGCTTCTTGATCAGCTTGTTCAAATCGTTCACGCCCCTAATTGTCAAAACAAAATAAGCATCTGTCCAACATAAGCCCAAAAAAGCAGAAGCGAGGCGGAAAGGAAGCCACCTTTGCGTGCATTTCTGCAATGTGCTTCCTCTTTCTTTTCCTCCAAAGTTTATTTTGTTTATACTTCCGTGTTTTATCAGCCAATCTAACTGCTGCAGACTTTTCCTCCCATGGAGTCCTTTCATCCGTGATCACCCTAAATGGTTCAAGCTGAGCTCTTAATTTTGCCATCAATATATTCGCCACTTCCACTGAACGCGACTCTTGGGATTCCATACTAACCCCCTTATCTTCTAATTTTTTTTTGAACCCATGAACCGAAATGCCATTGCACACATAACCCTCATCTTCCAAACGCCCTTGACCATCTTTAATCATTGCCAACATCTCTAGCTCTTTCTCCCTATTAAGAATATAAATTCAATTAACACAGCTCGTTTCAGTTGCGTGAAATGTGGGATATGATAATAACAAACAAAATGAACACAAATTGCTAACAAATGGGCACATAAACGATTTGACAGTGAAATAAAGGAGTTTGCAATTGGGATTGGGACATACATTGCTTGTGCAAGATCAAGAGTATCTTGTAGCTCTCTAAGCCGATCCTTCACATTTTTAGTCTCCCAAAAGGCACACGACATTGGCGGATTAGGCGGTAACATCGGAAACCACGGCGGCCGTGCCGCGGATTGGAATGGAACCAGATTCATAGCTAGCAAAATATATATAAAAGAGAATTAGAAGAAGAAAAAAAAATTGAAATTAAGACAAAATTTTATAACCTATTGAATTGCTTAGTAGTGAGATACGAATAAAGCATATGATATGAAATTGTGGTCTGAAAATCCAATATGAGCTATTTATGTTGTTGGAACTCTATTGCTCAGGGTCTAATCATTTCAGTTAGGTTTTTTAGCGATCGTATTAACGAAATGAAAAGCTCGATGGAACAGGAAGTGGGAAATGAATTGAGTGAGAAAACCCTAACACACAGAAAGTTTACCTGTACTGCGAGGTCGCTTCTGCGTGTGTCTATGGTTTCAAATTCTAGCAGAGCGAAACGAAGATGTTTCAATGAGAGGAATGATACATGGTTTTTAGATTAGATAATTTCAAAATAGGAAGAACAATGTCAAGCATATGTCAGGATGGCCGAGTGGTCTAAGGCGCCAGACTCAAGTTCTGGTCTTCGTGAGAGGGCGTGGGTTCAAATCCCACTTCTGACAATCTTTTCAGTTTTACCCATCTTAACAAAACGACAGACAGTTTTGCATGAACGGCATGCCGCGTGGAAGAAGTGTCGGCCATGGGCCATGGGCCCATGTGGATAAAAAGAAAATGAGAAATGAGCCACTTTTTCCCGTACACTTGTTCATAAGACAATTAACAGGAATTGTTATTTAATTCTGATAAATGATTATTTTGATCCACATTATTATTTATGCCGAAGGCACCTTTTTTTTTTTTTTTTTTTTTTTTTCAGGTTATCCAGAAGACAGCATAACAAATGAAATGAGAAGAAGCTAACGTATAGTAATCTAGAAGACATTGTAGGTGTTAGATCTGATTTCTTTTATTTGTAGATTGTGGTAAAGTGTGGCTCAACGTTGTTCATGTAATGTTTGTGTTTTGTTTAAATTGCTGTTTTAAGTTAGTTTTAGGGTGTAATGAGTTTTGTACCTCTATTCTCTGTAATTTGTCATTAAGCTTTCTTCAATAATATATGATAGCACATGCTACTTGTTAAAAAAAAAAAAAAAAAAAAAAAAGGTTCCTCATGTGTCATTTTTGTGTCCATCCAAAAATGAGGTGGCTTTTAAAATCACCATTGAGCTTGCGATTGATCATTATTAAATTTTGATCGAATAAAGATTTTAAGAGCTACCTTATTTTTAGAGGGAAACAAGAGTGACACATGATGAACTTCTAAAATTACTCTTTAAAACCTTGTTTAATCATTATAATGTGTTTCACACCGTGGAATTATCAATGAGGAGTTGTATACATACTCCTAAGTCTTTTTGAAGTAGTAGTAAAAATTACTATTGAATGAAATAACAAAAGAAAATACATATAGTATTTAATGACGATTTTCACTGACATATTAAAAAATAAGAACTTAAAAATACATGTAACATTTCTCATAACAAATTGACTTTAAGACCAAATTTGATGGAATAGGATTATCTCCATTTCAAATAAAATGGACACTATCAATTTTATAGTCAAGATTTAAAGTTGATACATCTAATGGTGTACATAATTTCACGTTATTTAAATTTTTTAACAGACATGCCAATATTGACTTCATATATATCATTAGATGCATCAACTTTAAATCATGATATTTCATTTGAAATAGAAACTATCCATTTCATTAAATGAAATGGAAAGGATCCTATTCCAATTTGATTTTCCCAAAGAACTTATTTGATCGACTTTGTTAAATGTGTGTATATAGACTAAACTAAAAATTTAACCTTAAGAACCAAATAAACACAATTTTTTTTTTTTTTTTTGAAATGGAGGTGGAGGTCCCAACCCCTGGTCCACCCCTGCACATATATATCCATACATAAGTATATACATATTTATGTGATTTAGATTTATATGATTTTCGCTTTTTGCGTAACTCTTTGTCATTTTCTTTTTTCTTTTTAATCAATAATACATAAGTACATACATATTTATCTGATTTAGATTTATTTGAATATAATGACACAAAATAACTAATATATATTAATCAGATTTGAGAATTCTTAATTGCAGGAATCAAATCCTCAGTACTTGAGGCCCCGTTTGAAATTCCTTTCCTTTCCCTTTCCTTTGGAATTTTTTTTTAATGATTAAAAATATGATTGATGTGATATAAAGTTGAAATAATTTATATGAAAAAGTGAAAAAAATTTGTATTGTAGTGAGTTTTTATTTAAAAGTAATAAAAAAGTGTTGATGTGATATAAAAGTGAAAAAAGTAAGAATATTTTGAAATTGATATTTTTGAGAGAAGTGAAGGAAAGGAGAGGGAAGGGGAATGAGGATTTCAAACGCCCAATCACTTGGAGATTACGTTGAAACTACTGAACGAGGCACCACCAATGGCTTAGTATGTATTTAAAATAATAAAATATAGATGAACATTTTTTTTAGATGAGATAGCTAGAATTTAATTTATAATTATTTAAATATTTAATAAGCATGATGAATGAATGGTTATTGAATATTATAATAATATAATAATATAATATTAAAAGGAATCATACATCATGTGTTGCTTCAACTTTAGTTTAGTTCGAGAGCTAGCTTCGTAGTACAATCCGGCCCCACAAAGCAAAAGATTCCTGTTGTACCTGTGGTGACGAGAGGCCGACACCTGGGACATGCAACACATTGCAATGTTTTTGGCCTCATGCACCCAAATTGTCTACAATCTTGCTTCTTGTTTGGGGTGTGTTCTTTGTCGGACTTTCACATTCGCCTCTCTCCTAATTAACCCCAAATACTTGTTATGTACGTATACAAGATTTTGCTTAGGTGTCGTAAAAAATAAAAAAAATTATAGTATATATTATAGTTTTTTCGACGGTTCATATTAATTTGTATTTTTTTTTTCTTCATGAAAATTTGGACTGTTACAGCATATGTATGGTATTTTTTTTTTTTAAGAATACTGTCAAATTCGTTGTTACATTCTCATAATAGTTAAATTTGACTATTATGAACTATTTTTTGTATCTATATAGTAGAGTAAATACTTGAACATTTTTATTATTTTCTCTCTCTCCCTTTCTTTTTTTCTTTCACACTCTCTCACACACAAATTGTTAGAATATATTAAAAGATTTGATTTAAGAGATTTATTATAATTATTGTTATCTCTTATAAACCAGATTTGAAAGTAATCAAATTTGATTGTAATAAGAATTTATGGTAATTTACCATACTTATTTACCTAAACTCGATCGTCTCAATTCTCCTATAAATGGGAGCATCATGTATTGTGAATTCATCGATCAAGGAACAAAAATAAAATGTAGCCTTATTTTATTATTTTCGCTATTGTCTTTATTTTTCATGTGATTATCTTTTCTTTCATAAACAATATTTAAAACAAATAAAGAGTAGAATAAAGAATCTATTGAAGCGTGTATGAAAAAATGAATAACTAAAATAAAAATTTATACATTTTTAGTAGCTATTTTGACTAATCCGAGTGGGGATGCTATTAATTAGAGAATGGCTAAGTCTGAACATGCAAAGGGTTTTAATTAACCACAATGAGAGGGACATACTGAATTGTAGCGAAGACAAGAAGGAAAATATATAGGGTTGGTCCCCTCTCTCGGTGCTAAATTTCAAGCTACAACAGAAAAACAATGCAGGGTTGGTCCCCTCCATCGATGCTAAATTTCTAGCTACAACAGAAAAACAAAATGTAGAGGCAGTGACATTCATTTTTGGTGGTTCTTCATCATAAAACTAACTTCCAAGATGGAAAACAAAATGGCAAGGAATTAGAAACAGAAAGGTGATGGCATCGACTGTGGCATTTCTCCTAGCATATCTTGTCCATGTCCATGACATGTTGCATTGTCATTAATTGTGCCCGAGCT
The DNA here is from genome assembly GCA_028654335.1 of Alnus rubra. Lineage (NCBI taxonomy): Eukaryota > Viridiplantae > Streptophyta > Magnoliopsida > Fagales > Betulaceae > Alnus > Alnus rubra. The sequence continues at coordinate 454,531 of JAJPGS010001031.1, read as the reverse complement.
ATTCTTCTTTCCACACTCACGTGAGTCTCTCTTTTGTCGAGACATGTTGTATTGTCATTGTTTCCTCTAGCTACCGGCAAATACCACCTACCCAATTTTTTCTTGTTGAAAAAAAAAATGCTCAAAAAGATTTCATGCCCATAATTTGCCCAATTCCAGCCATAATAGCCACTTCCAGTCAAAGTTAATTAACGATGTCCAAATTTCGGCCATAGTGGCCGATATTGGCCACACTCACCGATGTCCAAGTCCCGACCATAGTAGCTAATGCCGGCTAGAGTCGCCGAAGTCGAAGTTTCGGTCATAGAAACCAATGTTTCAATTTAGGCTATAGTAGCCATTTTTCTTTTCTAGCCCTTTGATGTTCAAGACCAAACCTCGACGTCTGTGATCTACCGATAGATTTGCGAGGGTGTATTGAGACAAGAGTTACAATAACTCAAAAGATAAGAGTTACAATCATTCAAGATACAAGGATTTACATGCACTCAAGAGACAAAAGTTACAAGATGATAAATTAGATTTATTGTTGTTAATATAGAAGTAGAAGAAACTTGTAACGTTCAAACTTTCTCTATAAATTGAGTCTTGTATACATCAAATAAATTAAGCAAAAATGTAGCAAAAAAAAGGCTTTGATGTATAGATATAGGCCATATGCTAAATCTCTGTCTCTATTTATTTGTTCTTATCTCTTTGCTAGATTATATGATCTTACATCCTTGTCTTCCATTTTCATCTGAAATTCTGGATACTTCGATTGTAGATATAGAAACAATATACATTTGGTATATATATTGCTACAAGGTAAATTTGTTGCCATGTCATTTAAAATTTTTAAATGACATGACACCGTATACATTATTAGATGTAATAAAATAAAATGTGAATCGTTAAAGAATTCTCTCAAAAGTTGGGTGCAATAAAACAAGAGTTGGATCAGAAAATGAATCCTCTTTATTTCAAGTGGAAAGAAAAATAATGATGACCCTAAATAAATGAGTTGATAGACGTAAGTTTAAAAGGTTTGCAACTTTTTAATAATGAGTTGCCAGGTCCTACATCACCATATAGTGTTCAAGTTTGCTGCGTCACATGATCGATGTTACTAGATATTACTTTGATATCATTTGTTACAAAAAACGTTAACCACATATGTGATATTACCTTAAAAGAACGTTACAATTAAAAATCCTTAGAATCATTTAAATAACCTAATTGCACTTAATAAGAAATTAATATTGTAAGACTTAATATCTATGTAATACCTTCACAATCCTTCCCCTCATTGTGAAACTTGATTTTTGAAGGTGTTATTCATGAGTAATACTACAAACTATACTCTCATCTAACTCTCATCCTATCGGACTGATGTGGCAGTGTCATGCCCATCAGCCTAATGAGATAAAGGTAAATTTACTAAATAAAAATGTAGTATGTAGCATTTCTCGTTACACAAATTATGCCTTAAGAAAACAAAAAGAAAAAACAAGAACATTGGGGGGCCCTTGGTTGACCCTATAATCCACAAATTAGAGCCGGGCTCTCTCTCAGCTAAGAGCCTAAGAGGTAGATCGAAGACATTTAGGGTCCTCTTTCATGCCCCTATCATGTTTGAAAAGTTCTCTCTTCTTTTTCCTTTGCTTTTTTATTTTGGTCTGCAGAGCAACTAAATGAATGAATCCAAACCATTACTGTATATCCCCTGTAAGTAACCAGATGCCTGAGGTTCCTGACTCATGGATTCACCTCGGGAACCACATTAAATAATAAATAGCCCAGCACACACACAAAAACACGCATGGAAGTGCAACACAAACACATATAGCAAGAGTGAAATTGAAATGATCTTATTTTAACAAGACGAAGACAACAAATAATATTATTTGAGTTCTCCATGCATATCACAAGATGAAGGAAACAAACAACATCCGATTTTCATATTGTTTTGTCAGCACAGATATGTATCTGTGAAGCTTGTCTTGCTTCACAAGACAAAAATTTACACAAACAACCACAAGAAAGAGGCCAGTGAAATAGGACAAATTAGTACAAGTTGTGCTTGATCTCCTACCAAGTACTTTTAGCTCCCTGCTCCCTGCTCGCTTCCTTCTCTTTATTTCTGTGCAAAATAATCATTTTTCTGAAAGTAAAAGAGTAGAAGAAGTTCAGGCACCCAAAAGTTTAGTTAGTAATAAAGTTATTTTTCTGAAGAGGGCAAAAAAAAAAGAATATATATATCAACAAACCTATTGATCTTTTGCAATGAAGAACCGCCTCATAAATCGAGCTCTCCATATCACAGCAATCACCTGTTGAATAAACTATACTTTGTCGCGGAGATGCCTGTGGTGAGTTGCTCCAGCTCTTGACTTCCGACACTCTCCTATCAATATCGTCAACTCTAGTACATTTTCTTGAGCCCTTTAATATTTTATGGCATAAAGGTCTGAGACATCCAAAACACTTCTGCAAGATTCGCTCCAACGGTTTTTTCCTTCTTCTGAGAAAATAACAGTTATCTTGAACCACTTGATCAATAGCAGTTCCGGAAGAGGATGAAGATAAAGGCATGGCGGGATTGTTATTTGAGGCATTGGACAGCTCTATCCTTGATGGGTCGACAAATACAGGTTTCATGACGCCGTTGAAAAAAAGCTCATCAGCATGAGCAATAGGAAGAGATTGGGATATGGGAATTTCGAAATCAAAGTCCTGGGATTCTTCCGAGCATCTCTTCGACTTTTTCATCTTGTAGTCCGATTGTTTCGAGGTGGCTGCATGAGAATTATCAAGTGATGCTCTAAATGGCCTGTCAAGTCCATCCAAAGTGGGTCTTACGTTTGACAACCAACTGTATGAAAAACTTTCAGTCGCTAAAGGCTGTGAGGCTTCCATGGTCTTTAGCAACTGTTTATGCATAAGGATAAAGAATGACGAAGACCTTATATACTCCTAGAGGGACAAGCTCACATGATTGGTATCTTAAGAGTGACCACAAGACCATGGTGACCACAAGTGCACGCATTGTCTATGCTACCAAATGCCAAGCAGCAGACAGGTGGAACAAGAATAAATATGCAAACTAGTTTCTCACTGCTCCCTATCTATTAACGTGTTATTATTTTATCTTTTATTTATTTATCACTAAGTTATACTTAATTCTCAGCAGAATATCATTCATCCTTATTGAAATCCATTCATATATATATATTTTTATATATAAGTACTCATATTCTTTTTCCCTTTCAAAATTAACTTTTCTCTAACATAGAAACAAAAAAGAAGATAAAATGGCTTACCTGCAACAACTTTACACTAGCTAGTACGTAGTATGCTTTGACAATCCAACTTCCTCACATAGCAAACTAAGCAGGGAAACTAAGAGTCCTTTGTCTTCTTGATGTTAAAGTATTTGATTTTGAAGTGGGTGTTCAAGAGGTGCTTTTAAGATTGTCAGAAACTTATCTACAGCCAACACTTCAGACCAAATCCACAAGGACTCAAACACTGTAGCAGCTACAACTCTACGCCAAGGCAAGAGGAAGAGTTCAACCCTTCAAAAAAAAGAAAAAAAAAAAGAGAGGAAGAGTTCAAAGTCTTGCATGTATTTCATACTCATCTACTATATATAACAGACTTGTTTATATATACAAAGCCTTCACCAACGTTTGTGGTAAGACAGTACACTATAAAAACAGAGAACTTCATTTATGGTACTAAGATTTTTTATATGGTGGTCTAGAGGTCATCTCAAATTTTTAGAACAATTTTTTTTTTTCAAATTAGATTTTGGCCATTAAACTGTATGTTAAATTCCAACTTCATCCTTTGAATTATCGATTGTGTCAATTTCGACTTTGATATTTTGAAAATGCAATGTTATATACCTTTGTCTTGCCTTGCCCTTATAATGTGAATGCTAATGTCAAAATATATATATATATTTTCCATCTATCTTCGTATTGTTAACATGATATGTTAGGACACAATAGGGCTCACAAAGTCAGAGAAGACACCAGAAGCCCCAAGCGAACAGTGTGTGCCACTGACTCTTCTCTCTGATTTTCTGAGTCTTCCTGTAGCTTAACATGTCATGTCAATAATACAAGCGCATGTTAAAAAAAGGAAAAGAAAAAGAGAGTCTACCTAGCTTGTCAATAATTGCCATTTGCATAGCGATAGGCTAATAGCAAGAGAGTGGAAGAGTAGCATTAAAGCATTTTCGAAACATTAAGCGTTCAATTAATACAATTGATAGTTCAGAGACAAAATTGCAGTTTAATTACATAGTTAAGGGACCAAAATCATCCAGGCGATTAGAAATGGAAACCGACTAAAACCAAATTTGTTTGCTTTTAGAAATTAATAGGTGGGAGTGATAACTGTTGCATCAGATTTAAGGGATATGTTAAGTGCTCCTACCAAAATAAAATAATATGTGAAAGACATAATCAATCAGCACTATATAGAAGACAAAAGGTGACAACTTTTCTGTATATAAATATGTTCCGAAGAACCTCTGAAAGATCAATATATGGACATTTACTTGAGTAGAATGAGGAGCAGAGCCCCCATAAACTACAGGAAGAGTCAGCCGAACACAAAGTGCCTGCAGTCATATAGCTCTAAGGAGGATTTTAATGAAACCATTTTGTTATCAATTACCAACTTGCTCACCAAATCAGACTGACACCTGACAAGTCCAAACAAAAGGGTTGTCCACAGCACATTTAACAGCCATTATAGCAATATTGAATTTGAACATTAATACAGAAGAAGACCCTGAAAGAGACAAGTTCTACACCGACGCTTTATTTGGCTGATGAGGAAAAGTAGGGAAGTCTATGAGTACAAGTTCTGTTCGATCGCTCAGGTCCTTAATAGTAAAAAAATTAAAAAAAAAAAAGAAGAAGAAGAAGAAGAAGAAAAAAGGACTTTTAATCATTTGCTTAGCAATCAAACAGTGCCCATTATCAGAATCTAGAGATTCATTCAGATGTAAAATAAGGAAGAAGAGAAGAGAAAAACTAGAGTGAAGAAGCTTGAGATTGTAGAAATGAATATCTGATTTGATTAACTTGGTTTCGAATACAACAACTTCTATATTTATACAAGAATTGAACTAATGATAAGATTACACGTGTATAACAAACAAGCTAACTAAGTAAACTACTTAACAGCTTAAACAGAAACTGTTTATTATCTAATAGGCCCCCTCAAGATGAATGGAATAAATCAAGAACATTCATCTTGGATAGCAGCCCTTGAAAAACTGGTCGGTGGAGAGCTTTTGTCATGAGGTCTGCAATTTGATGAGCAGATTTCACATGAAGGGTCCGAATGATGCCTTGGTCAATCTTTTCCCGGACAATATGACAGTCTAATTCAATGTGTTTCGTACGCTCGTGATATACGGGGTTGGCGGCAATGTAAATAGCAGCCTGACTATCACAGAAAACTAAAGCTGCATCAGAATGAGGAAGCTGCAAATCTCGAAGAAGAGCAAGAAGCCAAGTGATCTCACATGTGACAGCAGCCATTGACCTGTACTCAGCTTCAGCGGATGACCTGGAAACGGTGTGCTACTTCTTAGACTTCCATGACACCAAAGAGTCTCCAAGGAACACACAAAATCCAGTAACCGAACGACGAGTGTCAGGACAACCCGCCCAGTTCGAATCACAGAAAGCTTTCAGCTTGAGATCAGAAACAGATGGGAAGAAAATACCCTGTCCAGGAGAAGACTTTAAGTATCTAAGTACCCGAGAAGCAGCGTCCATATGTGGCTTACGGGGAGAGTCCATAAATTGACTCAACATATGAACAGAAAAAGACAAATCAGGTCTAGTGATAGTTAAGTAAACTAGTCGACCAACCAATCGTCTATAGCTTGAAGGATCAGATAATAATTCACCATCAGACCTAGACAGTTTAATGTTAGGATCCGTAGGAAATAAAACTGGTTTAGCACCCAAAACACCAGAATCTTCCAAGATGTCCAGTGCATACTTGCGTTGTGAAACAACAATACCTTTATCACTGCGAGCAACCTCCAATCCAAGGAAATATTTGAGAGGACCAAGATCCTTAAGACTGAAAACACTATTAAGATACATGGTAAGATCCGAAACTGCAGAAACATCATTACTTGCGATGACAATGTCATCAACATACACAAGCAAAGCTATGAAAGAAGAACCTTGTGATCTAGTAAATAAAGAGTAATCAGCCTTGGATTGAATAAATCCATGAGAAATCGAAGTAGAAGAAAACTTGGCAAACCATTGCCTAGATGCTTGCTTAAGCCCATACAAAGATTTCTGTAACTTACACACTTTGGTAGCACCCTTGCTATCAAATCCAGGAGGAAGAGTCATAAAAATGTCTTCTTCCAAATCACCATGGAGAAAGGCATTATTGACGTCCAGCTGATGTAAATGTCATTTCTTAGCTGCAGCAAGTGCTAAAAGACACCGAACAGTGGTAAGTTTTGCAACAGGAGAAAAAGTATCACTATAATCTAACCCTTCACATTGGGTGTATCCTTTGGCTACCAACCTAGCCTTATAGCGTTCTACCTCACCATTAGCCTTAAGTTTTACCTTGTAGACCCATTTACATCCAATAGGACGTTTATTGGGAGGAAGATCAGTAAGGAGCCAAGTATTGTTGGCCTCAAGTGCATGAATTTCAGCTGCCATTGCTTTACGCCAGTGAGAAAATTTCACAGCTTGATGAAAAAACTTAGGTTCAAAGTGAGTTGAAACAGAGAGACAAAACTGTTTATATGAATGAGAAAGAGAGTTGTAATCAAGAACAGATGATAGATCATATTGTTTACCTGAAAATCATCTTGTAGAACGAGTTTGAACTTGAGTTTGAGCAGCAAGGTTACAATGATAATTCTGTAAGTATCCGGGTGGATGGCGAAGTCTAGTGGATTTTCTGATAGGAGCGAATGAACTTGAATGTGGAATAATGGATGCAAAAACAGAATTAGAATTACAAGAAATAAAAGACTCAGGTGAATATCTATCAGAAGTAGAAGAATCAGAAATGGGTTTTGGAAGAACAAGACATCCATCAGAATTAAAATTAGTAAGTGTGGAAGCAAAAGGAAAAATGGTCTCATGAAAAACAACATCACGAGATACAAAACAGATTTGGTTACTAAATCGAACAGTTTATAACCTTTTGAATTAGGAGGATATCCAATGAAAACACATGGTTTAGCACGGGCATTAAATTTTGACCGATTACGAGTAAGTGTGGAAGAGTAACATAAACAACCAAACACTTTTAAATGATGATAAGAAGGAGGTTTAGAAAACAGGAAATGATAAGGAGATTTATTAGAAAGATTTGGAGTAGGGATCCGATTGATTATATGAGCTGCAGTTAACACACAATCACCCCAGAATTTTAAAGGTAAATGCGATTGAAATCTTAAGGCACGGGCAACATTAAGAAGATGTTGATGTTTTCTCTCCATAACAGAATTTTGTTGTGGAGTCTCAACACAACTCAGTTGATGAGAAATTCCTTTAGAAGAATAAAAATCAGTCATAGAAAATTCATGACCATGATCAGATCGAATGATTTTAATTTTGACTTGAAATTGAGTTTTGATGAGCTGATAAAAAACTTGAAGCAAAGAACGAACTTGAGACTTAGATTGTAACAAATAAATCCAAGTAAAACGACTAAAGTCATCAACTATGGTAAGAAAATATGAACTTCCATTTATTAAGGAAACCGAGAAGGGTCCCCAAATATCTACATGAATCATTTCAAAAATGGAATAAAAAACAGAGGTACTTATTGGAAAGCTAAGCCGACATTGTCGAGCTAAGGGACAAACAGTACAAACATCATTGTTTTTATAAGGAATATCAAGAAGAAATTCATGAAGCAAAGACATACGTGATTGAGACAAATGTCCCAATCGGAAATACCAAATATCGAATGAAACATCTTTGACATTATTGGAAACTAAAGCAGAAATAAAAGGTAATACAGGAGTGGAAATAAAACCCTTGGATACTTGCAGGAGATGAAATAATCCACCAAGCTCTCTACCGAGTCCAATCGTCCTCCAAGTGCGCAAGTTCTGTATAAAACAGAAACCAACAAGAAATATAAGGCAAAAATTGACATTCTTGATCAATTTACTAGCAGAAATGAGATTAAAAGAGAATGAAGGGACACAAAGAACATTTGTAAGAATTAAATGTTTAGAAATTTGAATAGTACCAATATGTGTAACCTCAGCAAAGGAACCATTTGGAAGTTTAACACGATGAGAAACAAGGGCAGTAATAGATGTAAAAAGAGAAACAGAGAATACCATGTGATCGGTAGCTCATGTGTCTATGATCCAAGTATGACGAAAGGATTGAAGTTTAACATGTGCAGAACATGAAAAAACAGAATACTTCTTATCTAAAGGAAAAAAAGTATAAGAAGTAGTATTTAGGTTACTTGCCATATTTGAAAAGATATGGTCTTGAGGAGGAGCAACTGTGGAAGAGGATGCACCAGCTGGAGCGGAAGTGGAAGATGAAATCTCATGCGATTTGAGCAAGGCCAGCAATTGTTGGCATTGTTCCTGAGTCACAGACAGCTGCACTGGATCATAAGGCTGAATAGTACTCTGAACTTGATGAGCAGAGAAATGCGGATTATTGTGAGCAGAACCAGCAGGACGCGGTTTATTAGACTTGTAACCAGGCGGATAGCCATAGAGTTTGTAGCACTTATCAACCAAATGGCCTAAAAGACCACAGTGCGTACAAAGCGGCCTTTCTTTACGAAAATTAGCCTGCTTAGGATGAGCTGATGCAGATGATTCGACCTTAGACAACATAGCAACCGAATCATGATTAAGTGACGGAGCACACAGTTCTCGTTGCCTTTCTTCTTGGATCACAAAAGAAAAAACTTTATTAATTGGAGGCAACAGATCAGCTAACAGAATCTGACCACGAACATTAGCAAAAGACTCATGTAATCCCATAAGGAAATGAAAAACGTATTCCTGGTGGTGATGATCAACCAAAACTTTCGAACCTCCACAAGTACAGTTAGAAATTGGGCGAAAACTCAATAGTTCGTCCCAAAGACCTTTGAGCTGAGTGTAATAAGCACTCACAGAATTACTTCCTTGTGTAAGAGATGAAATCCTCTTTTGTAATTGAAAAATCCGAGGACCATTACTTTGAAAAAATCTTTCTTGCAAATCAGACCACATAGCCGAAGCAGAATCAACAAAAATCACACTATTCGCAATTTCAGGAGAAACGGAATTCAAGATCCAGGATAATACCATTGTATTGCAGCGTGTCCAAATAAGAAACGATGAATCAGTAGAAGACGGTTTAGGAATAGTACCGTCAATGAATCCGAGCTTATTCTTGGCAGTTAGAGCTATTTCCATGGATCGCCGCCATGTGCTGTACTTATCGCCATTTAGGGTTTGAGAAACCAGCACCGCACCAGGACTGTCGCCATGGTGAAGAAAAAAAGGGCTCGAGAAATTTTCGTTGGAAAGAGAACCAGAGTTAGCAGAGGAATCACTCATTGTTGAGTGCTCTAATACCATATCAGAATCTAGAGATTCAGATGTAAAATAAGGAAGAAGAGAAGAGAAGAACTAGAGTGAAGAAGCTTGAGATTGTAGAAATGAATATCTGATTTGATTAACTTGGTTTCGAATACAAAAACTTCTATATTTATACAAGAATTGAACTAATGATAAGATTACACGTGTATAACAAACAAGCTAACTAAGTATACTGCTTAACAGCTTAAACAGAAACTGTTTATTATCTAATACCCATTAGCAAGACCGTGAAATTTCTCATAGCAAGCAAAGAAGCATTAATCAAAAGCAGCATAAGCAATTATTCCAGTTCGAGACTATTACATGCATCCATTAGAGGGTATTCAGATTTCTAGACACTGCTCTTGATGGAAGAACTGTATCCTGTTTGATCATCATAGAATTTGGACCACAGCATCACACCTCCATACTTGGCAGAACCTTTAATGGCCGGAAGCACTTTAGAAGTTAGATCATCAACAGGAATGAAGCCACTTCCAGCTGCTTTAGGTGCTGCAGGAAGTCCTAAGAAAATTTTGGTGGCAGGAATAGAATTCCATTGCTTCCATGCGTTTACAAGTTTGTCAATACTGCCTGATGTGTACTGGCATGGAGGGTTGTTATAGAACTGCACCCATACATAATCAAATAGGCCTGTCTTAAGGGCACCTCCCATCCATTCATCAGGGAAAGGGCACTGAGGGGCTGCTGTTAAATATACTTTCTTTCCTTGTTTGCTGTAACCAGAAATATACCTTGCAAGCTCATCCCAGTGTTGGGTTGTTCCATGTAGAATAACAAAGTCAATTCCATCCAAAACAGCGTCTCCAAGAGGGCGAGATGAAGAATGGCCCCCCAAGAAGTTATTCCAAAGATAGTCTGCAACTTGTCTAGCATCGTCAGTTGAAGAAAGGGAATAGCTCCCTGCGTCTCCTCCAATAGAGAGCATCACCTTAATTCCTTTTGCTTGACACGCTTTTATGTCAGAGCTGAATCTGGTGCATTCGTTATTGCGTGGATCACAGTGGCCAGCAAGGTTGATCATTGGTTTTTGGCCATTGCCAAATGTTGGAAGGAAAGCTATGTTAACAAAGGCATACTTACCCGTGGCACAAGCCTGTGCCAAACTACCCTCATTTCCATTCTGACCCCAGTAGATTGCGATTCCACCAGCACCAGCTCCTACCACTAGCATTGAAATTAGTGATAACATGGAAGCCAGTGAGATTGATGAATTTGATGCCATAGTGCACTAGATTTTGCAAGTGTCAGAGAAGCACATCTTGTATATATAGGAGGAAAGTGATCTGACTCTGTGTTTCTGCAGAAGTGAGCGCGGTTTGGCAGTCACTTGGTCCCACTAAATTTGCTTCATTTCCATGGTTGTGGATTAAGACAGGCGACTTACTGGAAATGAGTCCACTAATTTCCACATACTTTGATGCTAAGTCAAGAGAATCAAGAAAAACACACCCCATCATGGCCAAATTCTGTTTTTCTGCAGAAGTGAGCTTGGTTTGGCAGTCACTTGGTCCCACTAAATTTGCTTCATTTCAATGGTTGTGGATTAAGGCAGGCGACTTACTGTAAATGAGTCCACAAATTTCCACATACTTTAATGCTAAGTCAAGAGAATCAAGAAAAACACACCCCATCATCACGTGACTCATTACTGGAAAAAGAGAAACACTGCCGTATGAAGGAGAATTCTAAGCAGATATTAGCTGATATTTCAATCTTTGGCCTTATTTTCCATGCGAAATTTACTTGGAAGTTAACAGCCGAGTCTACTTACAATAAAATGTGGTACAAGGTTTTAACAAATAGTTCCATGTGTTGAGAAATATTCTCGATAGTTAATAAATAGGCCTGACAATCTATGTCAGCCCATTTTTTTATTCAGTCCCCAAAAAGGTCAGCTATACGAGCCCATCAATTAACCGGGCCACGTGATCCACCACATGGCAAAGCCCAAGCCCGAGTAATCAGCGAGAGGCCACGAAGAGATTGAGATCCTGAGATTTCCGAAGGTGTCTTGGGAATGTTAAGGCCCACGTTCCGGATACATGGGAATCCCATGTTCTGGAACGTGGAGACCCACATTGCAGATGCATGAAGACCCATGATCCCACGTTCCGAGTTCATGGAAACCCACGATTACAAGATCAATTCCCTCCATATCCAGGAGAAACTGATTCTCACCCTTACTATATGTTAGAATATATGGAAAATATATTATATTTTTCGAATATTCCATAATTAGTTGATTTAACACTTTAAATACACACAGATATTCAGGTATACCCTAGCTGAAATTATTGTGTTTAAGGCATTACTACATATTCTCTCCAAAACTGACTTAAGCATCAGAGTAGGCATTCATGTGTGGAGGTTGGATGCATGTATGTGTGAATTTTGCAAGAGAAATTCTAAAATAAGGGAAGAGGAAAATTGATAGTTTCATGGTGGAGTGGCTGCAAAAGATTTCACAAGGTATGCAAGCAAGCTTTGACATGTTGGAAGGTGAAATTTTGATGGAGAGGCTTGGAGATGGAGTCGAGACTGGGGTTCGTCCCTTCAGTGTCTTCTCTGCCATTTTTTAGTATAAATTTATTGTGGAACAGTTTTGTAAGAAATTTTTTACAAATTCATCTCTACAAGTAACATGTGTCCTTTAGCATATGGAAGAACCACCCCGCAACCCTGGGAGGTAGTTTGGTCACTCCCTAAATCCTTAAGTGGCTAACATAATTACCCCGTCAACCATTTTTTTTTGAAAGAAAAAAATGTAAAATTAGTACTTGTGGCTTACTTGATTTATAATTAGTTCTTATGTGCTATCAAACTGCAAAAACAAAACAAAACAAAAAAATTATACAAATATTAAAAAAAAAAAAAAAAAAAAGGAAAGAAGGGGGGTCATGCGCCACCACCGGCCTTTGGGGTTTCCTTTCGAGTCACGCCCTTTTTTTTTTTTTTTTTTTTTATTAAAAAAATAAATTTTCAATTTTTTTAATTTTTATATATTTTTTATTAAGAGCGACACGTGTCGCCATTTTATTAGTGCTGACGTGACACACTAATAGAATACGTAAAATGTTTTGACGGAATTTAACTGCAGGGAGTAAATTATTTTTTTGGCATACTCCAGGGACTTATGAATTCATTTTGATACGACAAAGAGCTAATTGTAAATCAAGTAACCATATAAACTGATTTTGTATTTTTTTTTGTTCTATCTTTTTTTCCTAATTTTTTTTCTTTGGTTGAAAGGTAAATGGGTATTTCAAGTAAAAAAATCTGCACATGAAATGTAAGCCGCGTGTAATGTTAGACACTAACAGAATGTGACAATTGAAAAGAACGGGTAGTTTGAGGGCATCAAGTGTCACAAATGATAATTTAGACATTCATGGGAGTAAGTATATATTTTCTCATATATTTTTAAAAGACCAATATATATATAGTAAATACTTAGGTGATGAATGGTGATCAGTTGATAGAGGTGATCATAAGAGCATCCCTAATAAACACTCTAATTTTTTTTCTTCTAAATTTTTAACTAAGCAATCTACTTTTCTTATTTTATCTATTACTTTTAAAAAGTTTTATACATCAAACTCTATAATTTTTTTTTTTTTTTAAATAGGTATTATTTTTTTATTGATTTTGAGAGCAACCACTTTAACAACTTTAACTACCATAAAAAATTACTTCAAATGTGTAAAATAAATTTTATCCAAAAAAAAGGATACCCACAAGATTTATCTTTTCAATGTAGAAGCAAAAAGTCTGTTCCTTCTTCATCATGAAATTCTGTTCTCCTCTCCCCCTTCAAGCACATCTTAAATTAAAAATCACCAAATATGAGAAATGACAAAAACTCATTTCTCAAATTTGAAAAATTCAAAGAACATGCATTTGTGTTTGGATTTGGGATTTCAAAAAGTACGGTTTAAAATAACGATTTGAAAATATGCGATTTGAAAAAATGATTTTTTAGAATGCAGTTAAGCGTTTGACAAAATCGCAATTTAACCTTTAAAATCGCAAATTAGCCTTTAAAATTATGCATTTTTAAAAAAACATCTAACTTGCGATTTGAAAATACAGATTTTTTGTGTTTTCTTTTTTGGATAAAAGATTTTCTGCGTTTTCAAATCGCAATTTTTAAAAACGCAGTTTCTAAATGATTTATGTTCTGCGATTTGGCTTAAAATCGCACTTATTGTCTACGAAATCGCAATCTCAAACGCATACAAAATCGCAATTTAACTTTTAAAATCGTAAATTAGCCTTTAAAATTATGCGTTTTCAAAAAAATATATTCTTACCTGCGATTTGAAAATGCAGATTTTCTGCGTTTTCAAATTTTTAAAAACACAGTTTCTAAACGATTTATATTTTGTAATTTAGTTTAAAATCGTATTTGCTGTCTACAAAATCACAATCTCAAATGCATCGGAAGTCTAAATCTCTTCAAGAATATTACATAGTACACTAAATCGAATCCAAGACAGGGAAAGACAAAGTTGAAGAAACAAAAACCTTTCTTGGCCAGCAGTGTCCCAAATCTGAGCCGTGATAACCTTGCCATCGACTTTCAAGGTCCGAGTGGTGAACTCGACGCCAATGGTGGACTTGAGGTTAAACTTGTTCTTGGTGAACCTGGAGAGCAGATTTGACTTGCCGACGCCCGAGTCCCCGATCAGGACCACTTTGAAGAGGTAATCGTAGTCTTCGTCTGCTCTGTACCCCGCCATTGTCAGCTATCGTAACAAGCTTTCCTCAACCAAATGGAGGAGAGAGAGAGATTTGCAGGAAAAATGAAGGGGGAGAGCGGGAAACAAACAAAAAATTATAAAATATTGAATAATTTGTGAAATTTGTGAGCCAAATTTAAAGTAAAATTCTGACCAAGTCAATAGAGAAATTATAAAAAATTTACTGAGAGCATCTTTAGTGAACTCTTTATTTCAAAATTTTCACCAAAATTTGGTAAAAATCTCAAAAAAAGTCCACTCCAACAAATTCTCTATAATTTCTCTATTTTAGCTTTTATTAGAATTTCACTTTAAATTTGGCTCACAAATTTTTTGAGTTGTTGAATATTTTATTATTTCTCTTTCCTTTTACTTCACTTTCATTTTTCCTCTCTCTTCATTTGTTAGGAATGCTTGCTTAAAACCAATAAAAAATGGGTTGTGATTCATGCACAACTCTTAGCACAACTAGTGCATAACTCTAAGGCACAATGGGGTCGGTCCACACATGGGTTCCAGTCCATTGTACCTTGGAGTTGTGCTAAAGCTGTCTTTTTAGCATTTCCCATAAAAAATTAATATTTAGTTAAAATAGAGAAAGATTTAGAGAGTTTGATGTAGGAAGACTTTTTAAAGTGATAGATAAAATAAAAAAAATAAAAAAAGATTCTTGAGCTAAAATTTAGAAAAAATTTAGAGAGCTCACTGAGAATGCTCTGAAGTGGGCTTTTTTGAGATTTTCATCAAATTTTGGTGAAAAATTTGAAATAGAAGGCTTACTAGAAATGCTCTAAATGTTATATGTTAAAATTCTATAAAGATGTGCTATATATTATTCTCCTATCTTTCTCCTATTCTCTCTTATAGACCACATAAACTCCACAAAATCTATGGTAATTTTAAAAATTGGAGTACAGAAGAAGAATAGAGGAAACTCAGGAAAGAATGAATCATTTCTATTTCTCTTTCTCTTAACTATTCTAGCCCGCACATCGGCACATGGACCTCAAAAACTTCCAAGAAAGCAGAGAAGTTCCAGTTCCTCCCTCAGTTACTAACTTTCCAAGTAAATTTCGCATGAAGAAAGTATCTGCTTAGAATTCTTCATACGTACGGTAAACGGTAGTGTTTGTCATTTTCCAGTAGTACGTGAACCACTTTAAGATGGGGTATGTTTTTGTCGATTTCACTGTATCTGGTCCAAAGGGAAAGGATGAATAAAAGCATCTTATGCGTGGCCTTCATATTCACCTCAGTTGCGTTATTGTACAAAAATAAAGGATAATTGTACTGTTAATTTTTAGGGTTGGTTATAATTATTTTTCACTTTACGTGATTCAAAAAATTCATGGAATGTCCTCGTGCATGCAGCGGCCGCTGGTGCTCCACATATCACTCATGTTCCTATAAGGTGGAGACCACCACCCCCTAGAATTTTCAAGACCAATTGGGATGCATCACTGGATTCAGAGACGAGGAAAATGGAGTTAGGGTTGATAGTATGAGACACCAATGGCCACGTGCATGCAGCGGCTTGTTATACAGTACTGGATGCTTGGGTGGAGCCAGTCATTGCAGAGGCGCTTGCCGCATTGTGTGTTGTTGAGTTTTGCCGGAACCGTGGAATGGATCTTATAGCTTTGGAGGGGGATTTGTTGTGCAAATTTTTATTTAACTCGCAAGTGCGTGAATCGTTTACAGTATAGCGTTTTGAAAGTGTGAGGTCGATCCCCATAGGGAATTGTGTTGCGAAAAATCAATCTCTATTCAAACTAATCATATTTTAACCTAATTCTAAATTTAGGGTTTTTAAATAAAATAAAACATGAACTTAACAAATCACAAGATAGGGTTCTAAGGTTTTGAAATCCACACCCACCAAATCATAGCAACATATTCCCATGCTTATCAACACATATTTGAAGTTCTCACATACAAATCTTAGGTATGCTCTACTTTGCTTCAAAAATCGTTGAAATTATTCAATGAATCCGTTTTTTTACACAAATCACAAAAGATACCCGGTGTTCCCCAAATCATCCATTGTACCCATTCAAAGAATAAATCACAATAGATACTTGGTTTTTCACCAGATCATCAAATGTTCATGTTGAATGAAACAATGAATACCCAACGTTTTGATAAATAAAACCTAAGCAATCAATTAAGTGAGACAACCTCAAATCATCATTTGTATCCGGAAATCACAAGAGATACCCAAAAATCATCTAAAAAATTGAATGGAAGTAGAACAATGAGAAATCAAAAGCCCGTAAACTCAAATAGCATAAACAAGCATGAAAACATAGTTTCTCTTCAATTTTGATGTTTCATCATCAACCATAAATGAGAGTTTAACTATACATGACTAAGGAAAATATAAATAAACAACAATAATCCATTAAAAATCAAATGAACTTACAAAATATGGAAGTTCTAGGTGAAAATCACCCAAGAACCCTAAAATCTACTGAAAACGGCGCCTAAGGCGCTCTCCAAGCGGCCTCCCCGTCCAAAAAAATGAGAAAATAATGGCATTTATAGAATTAGTTAGGGTTTCTGCGAACCCACGTCAGCACAAAATCGATCGATCAACAGGCAAAATGTGCTCGATCGACTTGAGATGCGATCAATCGACGTCGGGAAAAATGTGCTCGATCGACGTCCCATCAATTTCGAATTTCCCAGCTTTCTATGTATTTTCATTTGAAATTTGCCATTTTTCTTTTAATGTTCAGCAAAAACACTAAAACTAGCTAAAACATTATAAAATAACAAAGCCAAAGGTCTAACAAATATAAATTAAGGGGTTCAAATATACAACATTTGGAACTCATCAAGATTCTTTACAGGTGGTCGATCCATGCCCTCCATCGGCCCGGTTTGATCAGGAACATACATGGACAAATCCTGGGAGATATCAGAGGGATCCTGAGGTCTTTTTCTTCATATGAGATATGCCATACTAAAAGGGGAGGTAACAGTGCAGCCCATCTTCTTGCTAAATGGGGAGTTCATAGTGCTACTGATAGTGTATGGATAGACTGTGTACCGGATTTCCTTAGGGATGTTGTAATTTCAGAGTCCTCGACTCTGCCTCTGTAGAGCATTTTTGCTCATTGGTTTTCATGATATGAATGGAAGCAGTAATTATTTTCAAAAAAAAAAAAAAAAAACTATTCTAGCTAGGCCGCACATCGGCACATGGACCTCAATAACTTAAGTTCCAAGTAGAGAAGTTACAGTTCCTCCGCCAGTTGCTAACTTTCCAAGTAAATTTCGCATGAAGAGAACAAGGAAAAAGATTCCAATATCAGCAACCGGCCAGTTGGAGTTGGGTTAAAAAGAAGTTTCTGCTTAGAATTCTTCTTCATACGGTAGTGTTTGTCATTTTCCAGTAGGGAACCACTTTAAGATGGGGTATGTTTTTGTCGATTTCATTGTATCTGGTCCAAAGGGAAAGGGTGAATAAAAGCATAATTTTTATGCGTAGCCTTCATATTCCATGAGCAAAGCTTTGCACAAATTTTCCACATCCTTCAATATATGCTAAGTCAAGAGAAAGTAATCTACTTTTTCACACTATATTTTCACACTTAATGGTTAATGTGGCATATTTTTAGTGATTAACACTTTTACTTTTATAAATAATTAATATAAAAATACACTCAAAAAATGTTATATCGACCGATATAAAACTGGTGTGATAATCTAATATGAGGAGTAGCGTTAATTTCTCTTGACTAATTAGCATTAAAGGATGTGGAAATTTGTGTAGATTTCCAATGAGTCGCCTGCCTTTGTTCACAACCATTGAAATGAAGCAGAATTAGTGGGGCCGGCTGGCAAACCACTTTCACTTTGCAAACACACAGAATTTGACCAGTAAGTGATCTGAACACTATTCTCCTATCCTATATATACAAGATGTGCTTCTCTGAACACCACAAGCAAAATCTACTGCACTATGGCATCAAATTCAGCAATCTCACAAGCTTTCCTGTTTTCATTAATTTCAATTCTAGTGGTTGGAACTGAAGCTGGTGGAATCGCAATCTACTGGGGTCAGAATGGAAATGAGGGTAGCTTGGCACAAACTTGTGCCACAGGTAAGTATGCCTTCGTTAACATAGCTTTCCTTCCAACCTTTGGCAACGGTCAAAAACCAGTCATCAACCTTGCTGGCCACTGTGATCCAAACAGTAATGGCTGCACCAGATTCAGCTCTGACATAAAATCATGTCAAGCAAAAGGAATTAAGGTGATGCTCTCTATTGGAGGAGGAGCAGGGAGCTACTCCCTTTCTTCAACTGACGATGCTAGACAAGTTGCAGACTATCTTTGGAATAACTTCTTGGGGGGACAGTCCTCATCTCGCCCTCTTGGAGATGCTGTTTTGGATGGAATTGACTTCGATATTGAAGGAGGAACAACCCAACACTGGGATGAGCTTGCAAGGTATCTCTCTGCATACAGCAAGCAGGGAAAGAAAGTATATTTAACAGCAGCCCCTCAGTGCCCTTTCCCTGATGAATGGATGGGAGGTTCCCTAAAGACAGGCCTATTTGATTATGTATGGGTACAGTTCTATAACAACCCTCCATGCCAGTACACATCAGGTAGTATTGACAAACTTGTAAATGCATGGAAGCAATGGAATTCTATTCCTGCCACCCAAATTTTCTTAGGACTTCCTGCGGCACCTAAAGCAGCTGGAAGTGGCTTCATTCCTGTTGCTGATCTAACTTCTAAAGTGCTTCCGGCCATTAAAGGTTCTGCCAAGTATGGAGGTGTGATGCTGTGGTCTAAATTCTATGATGATCAGACAGGATACAGTTCTTCCATCAAGAGCAGCGTCTAGAAATCTGAATACCCTCTAATTTGATGCATGTGATAGTCTAAAAATGGAAGATTTCCTACATCTTCCATATGTATTTTCTCCACGGCTATATAATGCCACGAATAAAAATATGCATCTGTTTGGACCATCTATTCATCTCTTTAACCAACGTTTATTTATTTATTTTAAAAAAAAAAAATCATTAACGAACAATGCAAAGCACTCAAAATTATTTTTACATGTATATCAATTAATCTAAACGCTTTTACAAGCAAAATCAAAAATCAAAAACTTTAACAAACAACTCAATATTATTTTTACATTTACATCAAATCAAAACACTTTTTCAAACAACAATTTGATATGAGTATATTACTAATCAATTAATTATCCATAGGTGATGGGCATTCTAGTCTAGCCCAACAAAATATAATTTAGGGCCATTAGGGGCTTATTATCCCACTCACCAAGCCCAGGCCAAACAACTAGTATAGTGGCCTAACCTGCCTTAAATTGCATTTATATTCTCAATCCTTAACTCCTAAGATTAGAATAGTTTTGAATATGGTATAATAAGTTTACTGGTTTAACTGTTGAGTCAATGGTGCAACCGCTGATTCAATAGTTAATTCTATTAAATATATGTGTAAATAAATTAATTAAAGAATATATTAAAAAAAAATGTAGAAAAAAGTTGATCAACTGGTACTCAATCCAACCATTAATATGCAAGTATACTATCAACACTGTTTTAGTTTGATTTGAGTTTATTATTAGGGAGCCCACTCCTTTTTCATTTATATGATCATCCACTTCTTCTATCACAAATGGGAAGGATCTTCCATGTAATCATTTTCCTTATTCAATTAGAAAAATAAAAAATAAAAAAATATACAAGTATATTACATATTTGAAATTAATAAAAATTGACAAAAAAAAAAAAAAGAAGGTGTAGTTTGATCTTTGAGAATTAGGCAAAAAGAGCCTTAGAGCTGATCCTTTTAGAGGAAAGGAGGAGGCTGAATAAAAAATGATCCAGAAAAAGTCTGAGATTTATTTCCAGTATTGTAGAGGTAAGTAATACAAGTATTTAAACCTAAATTTTAAATTGGGTTTTATTTATTGGATTGCTTGAACAAAAACAATAGATATCTATGGACTTCCTTATTTATACAGTATATTACAATAGTTAGAGGTTTTCTTCTCATAATTTACTTATAATTAATAATTTGTTATAGAGATTGAAATTGTTTTTGGCCTTTTGAACAATTGTGCATTTGGGATTTCGTGGCCCGAAATTTACTTGGAATAATGGGCGGACAGATCATAGCTTTACAAAGAAAAGACTAGACAGAGCTGTGGCAAACAAGGAGTTGTGTGATTTCTTTGGTGAAGCTGTTGTACAAGTGATGGCTGACAGAAGCTCTTATCATAATCCTATTTTCATCTCCTTTAACCCAGCTGGGGATCACAGAAGGTATAAGGACAACACTTTTCGTTGTGAGGCCAGTTGGGCCCTGCATGCAGATTATAGAAAGGTTATCAAAACAACTTGACAGGAAAGGCCTCGACATGGAGATGCGTGGAGGGTTGTACAAGGGAAGCCCACGAGATGTCAAAACACACTTCAGCGATGGGTGCGAAAAACTGTGAACGCAATGGCGGAGATTGTCAAACAAAAAACAAAGAAGCTGGCTAAGGGACAACAGCAGGATGGGCCAACAGATGTAGCAGGTATAAAACTCCTTCAAAAGGAGTTGCATGTAATTATGGAGCAGGGGGATTTAAAATGGAAACAAAGAGCGAAAGAGATTTAGCTTAAAGATGGAGACCGCAATAAGTAGTACTTCCTTGCTTGCGCAAATAGAGGAAAAAAGGTAACTTGATATCACAAATCGTGGATGAAAACGATCAATTGTACACTTGTAATGATGATATTGTTAGAGGTTTTGTCCAATACTATCAGCATTTATTTACTACAGCAGCACCGAATAACATTGGTGCATGCACCCATGCAGTTAAAAGCACAGTGAGCCCAGAGATGAATTCGCAGTTCCTTTCTGTATTTACTGTGGAAGAAGTCGATCACGCTTTGAGTCAAATGGAACCGCTGAAAGCCCCTGGGCTCGATGGATTCATGTCTGGTTTTTATCAGCAAAACTGGGCGACAGTTGGTGGGGAGGTATTTACAGCTGTCCTTAGCTTTCTAAATTCTGGAAATTTCGATGAGACGATCAATGCCACCAATATATAACACTTATCCCCGAGGAGAAGAAACCAACACATGTCTCGGAATTCCGGCCTATTGCACTCTATAATGTGATCTACAAATTGATAGCTAAGGTGTTAGCTAACAAATTAAAATGGGTTCACCCCCATGTCATTTCGGCGAATCAGAGCGTTTGCATCCTTGAACGATTGATTTCTGATAACATTTTGGCAGCTTATGAGACACTTCATTCTATGCAGGCCAGATTGTGAGGCAAAGTGGGGTATATAGGTATTAAATTAGATATGAATAAAGCATATGATCTGGTGGAATGAGATTTCCTATAGGCGGTAATGCAAAGCATGGGTTTTGCGAATAAGTGGATCAGTTTTCTCATGACTTGTATCCATATGGTTTCCTATGCTATTGTGGTGAATGGTCAACCTATGGGAAGAATTACACCGTCCAGGGGAATCAAACAATGGAATCCTATGTTTCCTTATTTATTCCTGATGTGCGCCGAGGCATATATTGAGCTCTCTTCTCCATCATGCTGAATCCTCTAGGTATTTTTTAGGTGTTCCAACATCTAAAAGGGGTCTCCACCTTAGCCATCTATTCTTTGCAGATGACAGTCTGTTATTTTGTAAGGCGAATTCAGTGGAGTGGCGCAAATTGATGAGACTGCTAGAAAAGTATGAAGGTGCATCTGATTAAAAGCTTAACGAGGCAAAAACTTCCATATTTTTTAGTAGGAATACAAGTTCAACTCGACAACAAGAGATTTCCCTATTATCTGGCTTTCCAGCCGCAAATTGGTATGAGAAGTATCTGGGAACCAACTTTAGTAGGTAAGTCTCGATTTAAGGCCTTCAAGAGTATCAAAGATAGAGTCTGGCGTCTACACACTTGGAAGGTTAAATTCCTTTCACAAGCCGAGAAAGAGATTCTTCTGAAAGCTATGATCCAAGCTATTCCAATGTACAACATGAGTATCTTCCAACTTCCACTTGGTCTTTGCAAAGAAATTAATGGAATGATGCAGAAATTTTGGTGGGACCACCAGGAGAACAAGGCTAAGATACATTGGATGAGCTAGGAACGAATGGGGATCTCAAAGAATCAAGGAGGTTTAGGGTTTAGAGATTTGGTGTGCTTCAACAAAGTTCTTCTGGCCAAACAATGTTGCAGACTTTTGAAGAACCCTAATTCACTAGCTGCTCAGATCATTAAGGCAAAATACTATCCACAATCCTCAATTATGGAGGCCACTTTGGGTACACGACTATCATTTGCATGAAGAAGCCTGATGGTTACATGTGGTGTACTGAAAAATGGGCTAGTATGGAGGGTGGGAGACGGAAGGTATATTCGCATATGGGGCAACAAATGAATTCCGATCCCAATATCTTACTCAATTCAATCCCCACCACGAATTTTACCAGTGGACGCCAAGGTGGTAGAGCTCATAGATCAAGATACTAAGTGATGGAATACACCCCTTATTAATGGAATATTCCAAGAGGGGGAGGCTCACACTATATGCCAAACCTTGTTATGTCCTATGTCGATAAAGGATTCCCTCATTTGGCATAGGACATCAAGTGAAGAATTTTCAGTTCGCAATGCGTATCATGTGAAAGAAGGATCTGCAAGCCATTCGTCGTAGTGGAAGATTTCGAAAAGGTGATGAGAATTTATTTTGGAATCTCAAAATACGCAATGCAAGTAAAATGTTTATGTGGAGGGCTTGTAACGATCTTCTTCCCACTAAGAAGAATCTATTAAGACGTGGTGCGATCCCTAATGCCCTTTGTCCAATTTGCACAAGAGAAGAGGAAATTGTCCAGCATACTCATTGAAGCTGTCCTTCGGCTCAAATTGTATGGGGATACGTACCAAAACAGATTCAAAAAGGTATAGAAGGGGGGTATAATTTTATCCAACTTTTTGAGTACCTTATGGAATGTTGTGACTTGCAGTAAATAGAGCTCATGGTGGTTGTGGATCGAAAAATATGGTTTTGTAGAAATAGGGTGGTGCATGGAGAAAGATCACCCTAGCTCAACAACTATTTCAAGAAGCAAGTTTGCCTCTTAATGAATTGTCAACAGTTTTATCTCTACAGAGTCTTCCCTTTTTATGGCAGAACCCTCCCACAAGTATGTATAAAGTTAATTGTTATGCAACTGTTGATTAAAAGAACGGGCGGATTGGAATTGGAATTGGAATTGTTGTTCGTGATCATGTCGATGTCGTTCTAGCTGGACGCAATGCTACAAAGAATGTTATGGTCAAACTTCTTGTTGTTGAAGCTTTGGCAACTTTTTATGTTATGGATTTGTGTAAGGAACTGAGCTTTATGAATATTATATTGGAGGGAGACGCCCGCCAATCATGAATGAAATCCAAATTGGCTCGAGTCAATTGAGATCTTGAAGTGTCGACGAAAATGATTATTTTTTATTTTTTTTTAAGCTGTAAAATTTTTAAGAGTATTTACTTATATATTAATAGTAGAGATCCTCTTTTAACCAAATTCGAGTAAAGGAAACTTCCTAAAATCTGTTTTACTCCCTGCACGTTGTGGAAAGTGAGCAAATTGAAGTCGTTGAAAGCGACACATGTCCAAAAAAGAGTGGAGCCAGACGAGAAAGTTCTCCATTGTGCTGCCTCGGCGGACCTAACAACAAGCAGTGTAATTTTGATGTCTACGAAGTATAAATAGGGTCCCACACGAGGCACTTGCCATGTGCTTGCGCCGTAGACTGACAGTTAAGCAAAATGGGCTTTGATTTTTACACGTCATTATTCTTTCTTTCTTTTTTTTGTCTATTGTTTGTGGAATCCAATTTAAATCCTGAATAAAATAAACCAATAATAATTTTTTATTTTTGTGAGTTTGACAAATGCGGTCTTGCTGAATAGTCTCTATTCGTCAATGAGGTGCTTCTTCCTAATTCTATCGTCGACAACCAATTTGGACCGGATCAAGTCTGTTCGAGAAGCTTCAGGAAACTTCGGAAGGAGCCTAGTGCCAAAGGACATAAACAAACCGGTTTATAAAATTTTTTTACAACCAACTTATAAAATTAATACGTATTTTTTAGCATACGAAAAATATATGTTATTTTAATAGATGTATTTTTTTTTTTTTTTTTGACATGTTCACACAAGAGAGGAGGAGATTCGAACTAATGATCTCGATTTTATGAGGCATGATTCTCAATCAATTGAACTATCCCTTAAAAATTATAATTATACTTTTTATATAATTTTTTAATAATATTAATAAAATAATATGTAATTTTCACATACTTAAAAAATAAAAAAGATATATATCAATTTTATATATATATATATATAGAGGACGAAATTTCCTATCAACTTGTAGGTAATTTCTGTACAAAAATATCCTACCTAATACGCTAATTAATGCCTAGTTGCTGAATAATCTTACCTAGTCGATTAGCAAGTTGAAACGCGCTCCCAATAAGCCGTCAACAAGGAAGGCAATTAAAAGTAGGAGTGGTCCTCCAGTGGTAGAATTGCGTGGTCGTGGTCGTGACTCGTGGCACATGGGAGCCTCTCACATTGCCGGTCAAGTGTCAAGTGATTAAAACGCGTGATTTGTACGGATGTGACGCGACCGCCTCGCACAAATATCCAGAGCAACGTGGGGCCGCACGCTGTTCAGAGATAGTAGAGAATCTTTTATTGGGCATATACCATTGAAACTATAAAAAAAAAAATACCGCTCACTCTTTTTAAAAACAACTTTCAAATAATAGAATGCCGGTGCCGATTGCCAAACATGGAATTGGCCGTTTGTCAACATGGTTTCCACTAACCAATATGATTATCTTTTCTTTTATTTTATGCCAATTGGGTTTGTTATTATAAGCTATATACTTTCATAGTTCCTATAATAATAATAATTATTATTATTATTATTATTATTGAATAATTGGAGCTTTTTTAGCTGAATACCACTTTCCAATAAATAAAAAGACAATGCTTATATTTGGGAGACACAAATCAAGAATTTTGTCCCGTATACCACAAAAATTAAGGTTTCCAATCTTAATTCAAATGGTGAAGAGTTGATTGGGATCCATATTCTTTGTAATACTCAATGTTGTAGAAGCTGCAATTCTTTTCGATATTGGTTGTTCCTTTGAAATGAATAGCTATGGGATTATTTGAGTTTACGATTTTTTATTTTTTATTTTTACTATATTTAAAATTGCGAATACTGAAAAAAAAAATATATATTTTGAAATTATATTTGGATGATTAGGAAACCTGAGACAAAATTGAAAAAAAATTGGATACAACTTTAATATAATTTAAATTTAAAAAACCTACCCAAACATGTTTTTAAAAAATAATCAAAAATAAAATGTTACCCAAACATGCCTTACATCTTTCAATACAAACTATCAATACAGATTAATCACAAGTTACTAAGTTAGTACTCCATAGGTTATAGACTCCTAAGATCTTCAATAGGAGACATATAAACTCTTTGACAAGTTTGCATTTAACCTGCAACAGAATCTATGTAATTGTAGGGCTATTACAAGTACATAACTAGATTAATGAGTCCACGATCTCAATAAATATCGAAATCATTCTCCTCATTATGAACCTACTTTTAGAGTGCATCTCTACTTGTGATTATGGTAACAATTGTTAAAATAATGAATATATGATTAAATTTTAATCTTCTTTTCATCTTAAACTTTTGGGGATAAGTGGTCATTTAACAACAACTATATTTAGCTTTTTTAATAAAAATAAGTGTCTTTTCATATAAAATTATAGCCGATAAAACAAACACAGTAAATAAAAACTCCATTAGCTTTTCCTTGGCATTTTCTTTTACTACATATAACATTAGTTGGCAATGCATACATACATTTCACTTCTCATACCATGAAATGTATGCGTACAAGTACCTCTAAAGCAGTAGATCATAAAACATCAATAAATCTTATGCGATGCACTTTTTTTTTATTGTTTTCTCACTTACTCTATTGGAACCGGCTCTCGACGGCTTTCTTTGAGGATTAGCTCCTCTCATTAATGGCTTATTAAGGGTTGGCTCTCAAGTCAGGGCTGACACCCAATTCTATTCTTATTTATTCTCAGCACCAAGACTAGTTCTCAGGCCGGGGCCTGGCACCCACTTCATTACGTGTCTTATTATTTTAACGCAATATGTATGTATTAAGTCTCGTGATCATAACGCGTCTCATATTACATTTCATAAATCATATAACATAAAAAGCTTATCAAAAGTAAATGGTATATATCTCATGAAATCATCAGGCTAAATCCTTCTCTTTTTTCCTTTTTTTTTTTTTCCTTTTTTTCATAAATCATGTAGTAATTAACAACATTTCATTTCAAACATTATAATTTAACAAAACATCTTAAAACATATCATACTCATCTAAAGTAAATAACCATACTAATTAATAAAATAATCATGCTCAATTTCTAAAACAAAGATTACATTTTAAAATAAGTATCAAGTCTCAATAAGTAATCATACTTTTATCCGTAGACCGCTAAATTAGATTCTCACTCTTACTCATTGATTATAGAATTCACACCATTTTGGTGTGCTTGCGCGCAATGTTTCAGTTTTAAATTATTTTTAAAATGCTAAAATAACGGTCTTTTAATTTTTATCCATATACTATGTTAAAAACAAAAAATAGACAATATAATAATATATTTACAAATTGTAAATATCTTGTGATCATGGCACCGCGGTAGTGCATGCCAGATATCATTCATGTGAGTGCATGACCTCTAATATGATAGCATAGGCATAATCCTAGGTATTATTTTATGGAAAATGTTAAATTTACAACATCATCACAACAACCACACAACAACCCTTCATATAAGGGTGGGCCCCAGTGTGTGGGGCCCACCCTCATGTGAGGGGTTGTTGTGATAGTGTTGTGTATGAATCAAATCTCTTATTTTATTACATATTCTCATTATTTATTTCAAAAAAGTAAGGGAAATGTTAGTTTTATTACAGCAACACAACATGTGCACAACACCCCCTCACATGAGGGTAGGGCTCACACACAGGCCTTCACCCTCATGTGATCGGGTGTTGTGCATATGTTGTACTGCTGTAGTGCAACAATCACGGCCCAAAAAATAAAGGTAATCTATGTCCTCATATTGTCATTCGGGTAGTAACCGTAATATGAATCCATATTTACATAATCACACTACTATTAGTGCATTATGACATCATAGTATTTACTCATATTTTTATACCGAGCATTACTACAACATATATATAAATGTTATTAAATATTCTAATGCTACTCAAGAATTATAACGACACTATTTTAAAATTTTCAATTAATTTAACTCAGGCATTACAATAAGGCTATTATAATTTTTTTTTCTATAATAAATTAAATATATCAACATTATATGAATAAAATATAACGGCTTAATTTGAAAAAATAGACATACACATAATTGAATGCAACGATGAGAATAACTCATTGAACTATTTTGTAAAAATTGTCTTCCCGAGTTCCTAAACACTATATATTCACCAAGCACCGCATCAACAACTCATCCCTCTTGTCTATAAGGGGTAGCTCAATCGGCTCGGGACCACGCCTCATGAAGCGGAGGTTACTAGTTCAAATTCCCCCCTCCCCCTCTTGTGCGGACATGTCAAAAAAAAAAAAAAAAAAAAAACAACTCCTCCCTCTCTCTCTTGCTCTCCCTCTCTTTTTATTTCATTTGAAAATAAATAAATTTAGACTCCTAAATAACCTCAACTAAATAATTAATCAAATATGTAAAGCAGTAAAAAGAATTAACATATATATTTGGTTAGGAAATGAAAATTATTTGCACCAATGAGAAAAACTGTTCCGGAACAGCCAAACTCAAGAAATTAATTATCAGAAAAAATAGCTAATTACAAGAAGTTCATATTCACAACCGTACCTTTGTAGGCTCACTCTCTTGAATTCTAACAAACGCATACTTGTTTGCCTCTCTTCCAGACTCATCTAAAGAGTTATTCTATTGATCCCTTAATTGGAGCTCTTCTCCAGTTAGACTTCAATGGTTGAATGGTTGAACAACAAATACATGAAACACTTTAAGAGAGATACATATAAATGTTTATGCGTAATAAACCTTATCTTAACACAATGAAATTCTTTACAAGAATTCTTAAAGAAACACTGCCTAGAAGCCCCGGCCCTTTAAATAGGCTCTGAAAATCCTAAAACAAGTCAGGAAGAGATTTCTAGACGGCAGTGTCCGGACATTTTCTCAGGAATATTTTGTTGCTGAAAATCCGAAAATTTAGAAACAAATAATTATGCAGAATATTTTTCAAATCACAACTAGTTACTTTTCTTGATAAATATTCTGCAATATTTTTTTTATTTGGCATTTTCCTTTCTTGATTAATATTCTACACTATTATTTTCATTCAGCTATTTCATTTCTTGAATAATATTATGGAATATTCTTTTCACTTTGCTATTTAATTTCTTTATTGAATAAAACAATGAATTTTGACACCAAATTTGCCAATATTAAAAACCCAACATCCTCATTTCTCTATTTTCTCTCATCTTTCTCAATCTTTAGTTCTTTTTTTTTTGTCCTCTCCTTTCCTGCGCACAGACTCTCACTCCCACCTCTCAGCTCTCACTTCTTTCAAGTGAAAAATTCTCTTCACTTTGGCGCGAGAGAACCTTGGCCCCTTGCACGTGGGACGCATGTCCCACATGCATTTTAGGGGGACCCAAGTCCTGCCACTTGCTGGGGCGCCAGCTGGGCTCTACCGACTCTTTTCTTTTTCTTTTTTTTTTGAAGATGATCGACACAAAATTTTACGAGGCCCAGATCTCTTTAGGATGAACGTTTTGACGTGCAGTACAAAGCGGTTTGAGTTCGTTGGTCCTGATAATTGTTAAGGTGTCTTCTATCGACAAGATTAATATGATTTGGTCATTTTATAAGTTACAGATACAAATTTATTTTTAAGATGTCTTTTGAGAATAAGTTAGTTACATTAAATTTTTACATAATATCAGAGCAGATTTCTTAGACGATGATGAAACTTTCTCTCTTGATGTTGAACACGTGTTTAGTTAAAATTTATCACACGTAATTGCTTGTTAAAGTATTTTACATCTCTAAGAAATATATGATCTGAGCATTTTATAAGCCACGTACATTTCTCTTATTTTGAAGAGTCTTTTAAGAGTGAATAAGACTCATAAAGTTTTACAATAATTTCAATTCAATTTTCATTTTTTATTTAATTTGGCCCGTAAATGAACTCAATATGTAGTCATAGATCTAAACGAAAAAAACCCTTAAACCTAAATTGGGGTCAAAATAGTCAATATGCCTTACCGTTGATCGTTCGAGTATAATGTTGTCGAACGTTCAACAAGGGGACAACTGAAACACAACTATACTTTGATTTGTTGATGATGCTAAACGTTAATGACAGAGTGTAATGACGAATTGCATTCAAATGGATCACATATCAAAATTGTTATTTCTAGCCTTTTAGGCTTCTAGCTAGGGGGTTTTTTCCTCTCTTTTAATTAAAGATTGACGCTTATTTGAATGAGTCATGTCAAAATCAAGGGATTTAACCTATTTAAATAAACGGTTCATGTTATGATTTATCATTAACGAGTTGGCGGGTCAAACAGAACGACGCAAACCCGACATGCAAACCTAGATCGCCGGCCCTAGTTGACCAACATACATTCATAAAAATTCTAAACGAGATTTTATTGGGTAATTGGCCAACATATAGCCATAGGCCTATATCAAACTACTTGGGGCAAATTGATCAATATGTGACCATGTACCCCTGACCGACACTGCATAATGGGCAGCCAGGATAGGGCCATGAATGAGGAATCCCGCAACAAGCCATTGAATAAACAAACGACTGCCTATATATTGGCATCTCTCGAAGGGCATCAATGAATTCTGCCATCTGACTCAAGTGTTCGAAGTCAGGCATATTGTCACAAATAGCCTCACAAAGGCAGCCGTTGTATGTCTATGACCATGAGTGACGAGGACAACGAACCATGTTCAAGCTCAATGCAAAAGGGGCAGGAGTACCCCTCTCTCACCTGCCCAAAAAGGCCCTATCACGAGCCATGGTGCCTCAGTACCGTTGATCCAAAAGATTGGCATGAGTGTTGGGCTTGATTCTCTTTTCTATTAAGAACTCATGCCCAAATTCAAAAGGTGCCCCAAAATATTTGAATAATTATCTATCTTTAATCTTAGAAAAATTATGTTGCAACAACCCTTTCGTGTTTTTATATATTTTTACGTTAACATTCCAATTTTTAATTTAATGAGAGCAGTCACAATGGCTTATTTATTTCTCAATCTAAAATAGTTAATTAAAATTCACTTTATTAGTT
This sequence comes from Alnus rubra, assembly GCA_028654335.1. Taxonomy (NCBI): domain Eukaryota; kingdom Viridiplantae; phylum Streptophyta; class Magnoliopsida; order Fagales; family Betulaceae; genus Alnus; species Alnus rubra. The sequence goes on along the minus strand of JAJPGS010001031.1, from coordinate 423,639 downwards.
TACCTAACGAGTTTTAAAAGGCATCATCTATTCGATTATCTATTATTAACTTTATATTATTTAAATATTATTATTATTATTTATTTATTTATTTTCATATTTCTTTCCTCACCGAAACCACTAAAACTAGAATCAGCCCCAGAAACATCTAGAACCAGAGATGGACACTGAGCCCCAAGAAAAACACAGCCAAGATCCGACCAAGAAGCCGAGTAACAACAGCTGTCTCACAATGAGGCCTCCGTCGCCGCTCCCCTCATCGAGGACGAGGCGTTTGCCGCCCTGGTTTGTGCTCGGTTTGTGAACACGAGGAGGGACAAATGGGTATGGCCTCGTCGTCAATCGCTGCCAGAAGGAAGCCCATGGAGCTAGCGGGCGTGTCCATAGAGGTCCCGAGACGGAACGAGAACTTCTAGGACGAGTCGGTTTGCGACTCGCCGGCAGGTCAGAGCAGGTTCAAGTCGCCGATGAACATAGAAATTTCCAGAAAAATTATAGCTGAACGGGGGAAGAGAGAGAGAGAGAGAGAGGCCATCTGCTAGGACCGTCCTTTTTCGCCTTTTCCTCGGTGAACAAACAATAAAAAAATAAACATATCTGTGATGTAGTGTTGCACTGTTCGTAAATGAAGGCTAAATCTATTCTAGCTTTTGAATAAATTAATGGAGGACATTTTTAACACTTTTATCATCTATTTTAACCAAGACTAAATTTTACATAATTCAATGTGAAGGCTCTAAAATCAAAATCCTTATCGTAAATTTAGATGTAAATAAAAAAAGAAAATGAGCCATATCATTTGATGTTAATAACAAAAGAAAGATGAGGCATATCAATTCTACAGTTTCTTCTGTAAAATACACGGTAAAACAATGCCCAAACGTGCCGTAAAATTTGAGAAAATGGCATTAATAATTATAAGAACATTTCTTTTACCCTTTCTCTTTGTGGCCACTACAAGCAAGTGATTATTTGAAGCAAATTTGATATAGTCATCATGGTGATAATGACTTTTAACACAGTCGTAAAAGTAAAAAGAAAAAAATCGGAAAGCTTTTAACACCTTGTTTGGCTTGCATTTGAAAATCGGTCCAAACATCGGGCATGTGAAGCACCCTTCCCAAAAATATCTCAGATAATTCAAACCAGAATGATTTTGTTTTTCTCCTGTAACCGCGTGCACGATAACTTCATCGCCTTCCCAATCTAAGCCGCCCAAGTACCTTCATCTCCTCCACCATGCGGGTCCCCAAACCCAAATCGATGGTCAAAAGTCAAAACCGTGAGTTAACGAAAACAACAGGTTACTCCCTTGGATAAAACCCCTAATTTCCGTGACCCGCAGGTGCACCCAACATTCTCCTCCTCAACGTTCCGTAGTTTTGATAAAACCACCACGTACGAACACGTTAACGCGTGTCTCGTTGTGAACCTCTGCTTCGCTGTACAGCCTGTACGTTATATAAAACCTTCGTAGGGAAAGTTGCTCTAAACCAGATTATAACGCTGAGCCCAATTGTTGTTGAAAGACAGAGAGAGAAGGAGACGAATCCAAATCAAATCAGGTATATCCCTGAAAATGGGTTTGAGGTTTTTTTCATGAAAAACCACCCCATTAATCAAAAAGGGTATTTCTTGATTTGATTTGTTTGTCTCTGTAACCAAATCTCCCCGTTTATGTTATATTTTTCGTGTTATTCTCATTCTTAGATTTGCATTGGCATCTACTAACAAAATGGAGGCGGAGAAGAAGTATGTCACCGTCGAGGAGCTCAAGAAGCACAACAAGCCAGGGGACTTGTGGATCTCCATCCAGAATAAGGTTTACGATGTCTCTGACTGGATTAAGGATCACCCTGGTGGCGACGCCCCTCTCCTCGGTTTGGCTGGCCAAGATGTCACTGACGCTTTCATAGCGTACCATCCTGGCACCGCGTGGCAATACCTCGACAGGTTCTTTACTGGGTATTATCTTAAGGATTTCAAGATCTCAGAGGTGTCCAAGGATTACAGAAAGCTTGCCGCTGAGCTTGCCAAACAGGGCTTGTTTGAAAGGAAAGGGCATGGGACTATGTACTCCCTTTTATGCATTGCTTTAATGATGTCCCTTGTTGTTTATGGTGTCTTGTGCTCTGAGAGCGTCTTGGTTCATTTGGGTTGTGGTATGTTGTTGGGTTTACTTTGGATTGAGGGTGCTTATGTGGGTCATGATTCCGGGCATTACCAAGTAATGTCAAACCCCGTATGCAACAGAGCTGCGCAAATCTTTTCTGGGAATTGCTTAACTGGGATAAGCATTGCTTGGTGGAAATGGACTCATAATGCCCACCACCTTGCTTGCAATAGCCTTGATCATGATCCTGATCTCCAACACATTCCAGTCTTTGCCGTGTCCTCAAAACTGTTTAATTCTGTAACATCCTGCTTTTATGGGAGGGAGATGAAGTTTGATTCTCTGGCTAGATTCCTAGTCAGTTACCAGCATTGGACATATTACCCAGTCTTGAGTGTTTCACGGGTTAATTTGTTTGTTCAGACACTCTTGTTGTTGTTCACTAGGAGGGGAGTCCCTAATAGAGGATTGAACATATTGGGAATTCTAGTATTCTGGACCTGGTTTCCTCTCCTTGTGTCATGCCTGCCCAATTGGAGCGAGAGGGTGATGTTCGTGATGGCGAGTTTTGCTGTGACAGGGATCCAACACAATCAGTTCACTTTGAACCATTTTTCGGCGGATGTTTATCTGGGACATCCTAATGGGAATGATTGGTTTGAGAAGCAGACAGGTGGGACTTTGGATATTGCTTGCTCGCCATGGATGGATTGGTTCTTTGGTGGATTGCAGTTCCAGCTTGAGCACCATTTGTTCCCGCGATTACCGCGGGGCCAGTTGAGGAATGTTTCTCCTATTGTGGAGGCTTTATGCAAGAAGCACAACTTGCCTTACAGAAGTATGTCCTTCTGGGCTGCCAACGTATCCACCATTAGGACCCTCAGGACCGCTGCCCTACAGGCTCGCGACATGACTGGCCCTGTCCCGAAGAACTTGGTGTGGGAGGCTTTTAATACTCATGGCTGAGACAAAGGCCTTGTTTTTTGGTTGGTATTTTCATAAATTTCCCTGGCTTGTGCCTGTGCCAGTGCCAGTAGGATGACTATTACTTCCAAATTTGATATCATATCTCATATACTGTGCTTCTATTTGAGATCCAGATTTTGAGATCCAGATTTATTTTCTTTGTTTTTTTTTTTTTCCTCGTTTAAAACAATATACTAGATGATTTTCCTCCATTACCACAGAGTGCTAAGCTATGCTTGATATTTCTTCACGTTGTGGGAATTCTTAGTACCATAGTGATATTCTCTGACTGGCAGTTTTATATATTCTTCCTAGGAAATTCTACATGTTGATGAGAAGAAAGTTAATTTATTATCTAATATTTACAGTTTTTCTTTAGCATTTTTCCTTCAATACCCTGTGTTAAGATTGATATCTCCAATTGAGCATACTTTGAAATGCTGTTGAGGTGCCAGGCTATTGGATAGTTTATATTGCAGTAAAACAGAGGACGTGCTTATTTCTTATAGATTTATATATTAGGTCAATGCATGTAGAAAATGGAGATAGCTGATACTGAAACCCTTTAGTTTTTTTTTTTTTAATGTTACTACGAGACTATCATATATCTATGCCTGACTGTTGAGGAATGAGTTTTTCACGCCACTTTGTATGATAAGCCCTTGATAGCTGGCAGCACTTGTGAAGTCACATCTATTGTTGGAAGCAACTCCTGAGCGGCTCAGGGGATGGAAGTTTCCTAAAACAGCGCTGTTGACATCTTTTTCGGATGCCTTTCCAAAATTTAACATTCCCCACAATGCCAGGGGTGTACAGCGTACTGCTATCAAAGGATTTTAACAGACTTTGAACCGAAATAACAGGACCTGTCTATCTTATTGCGGCATTCGAAAGGGTAAAGATTGTCCTTGTGTTGTCCGCACATCTGTTAAAAGGGAAAGCTTAATGTATACTCCCCTACCCTCCAATTCTTTCCCCACGTCAATCCATGGCAAGTTGAGACCTGTTTAGCATCCTTTAAGGATCTATGACAGGCTTGACAGCATTGATCCCATCTCCTCGCCTGATAGTACCACCATCACCTTCGTGCCACCTGCTTAACATAAAATTATGTAAAATCTCATGCTAGTTCACCCACAATTATCTAGATCACAATGACAGGCTAGGTTGATTATATCTCAAAAGGTGTGCGACAAGGTGCCTCTGTTCCTTTAAGACCTTCCAAGTATTAGTAGTCATTTGAAAACAGAACCCTTCTGTCGCAGCACTGGCATTTGTAAATAATGTTGGTAATTACTATCTGGACATTAACATGACACCATTTTGACTGATGGCTGTTAGAGTTGATCTACATGGTAGATAAAAGTCTTATTTATATGCGATACTAGGGTTGATCTAAAGATTTCCTTCTACTTTTTTCTTCTTCTACATAGGTGTTTTCTTGTCTACTTCCTGTATACTAGAGTTATGTCTCTCTGCTCTTTTGATATGCATTACACTACTTATCCAAAAAAAAAAAAAAAAAGAATTCTTATTTATATGCAGCAGAGTTAAACAAATGCCTTCTGCCTATACCAGACCACGCCTGATGAAATTATTCTGTGTTTCTTATTTTCATCTTCTGTTTGCTTCCATCTCATCCTAAATATCAACTCAACTTCATCTTATGAAACTAAATGTAAACATATGTGGTCAAGTACTGAAATTCTTCTTGTTCAAATGGGAGGTTGTTGTTTAAGCATGCCATCAAGATCTGAGGGAAAAGATAACCAAAGGGAGAAGAAGGTTGATATGCATTACACTACTTATCCAAAAAAAATAAAAATAAAAAGAATTCTTATTTATATGCAGCAGAGTTAAACAAATGGCTTTCTTATACCAGACCACGCGTGATGAAATTTTTCTGTGTTTCTTATTTTCATCTTCTGTTTGCTTCCATCTCATCCTAAATATCAATTTAACATCATCTTATGAAACCAAATGTAAACATATGTGGTCCAAGTACTGAAATTCTTCTTGTTCAAATGGGAGGTTGTTATTTAAGCATGCCATCAAGATCTGAGGGAAAAGATAACCAAAGGGAGAAAAAGGTAACATTTATCACCAGTACACAATTCTGCTTATTATATTGATAGAACACAAGTGGAAGAGATACAAAAACACCCATCGAGGAAGTGATCCTGGATACAAATATCAGAGTGACCTAGCTATATATTTAGACATGGCTCTTGATGGAAGAACTATATCCAGATTGGTCGTCATAATACTTAGACCACAGCATAACACCTCCATACTTGGAAGAATCCTTAATGGCTGGAAGCACTTGGGAAGTTAGATCAGATGAAGGAATGAAGCCACTTCCAGCTGCTGTAGGAGCAGCAGGTAGTCCAAGGAAAATCTTGGCAGCAGGGATGTCTGAAGTCCACTGCTTCCATGCATCTTCCAGATTGCCAATATTCCCAGGAGTGTACTGGCAAGGAGGGTTATTGTAGAATTGGACCCAGACATAGTCGAAGAGACCAGTTTTCAGAGCACCTCCAATCCAAGCATCAGGAAAAGGACACTGTGGAGCAGCAGTCAAGTACACCTTCTTGCCCTTCTTGCTGTATCCAGAAAGGTACCTTGCCAAGTCATCCCAGTGCTGGTTGGTGCCCCCTTCCATATCAAAGTCAATTCCATCCAAAACAGCAGCACCAAGTGGGCGGGAGGAGGACTTTTCCCCCAAGAGATAAGTAGCAACTTGTCTGGCATCCTCCGACGAGGTAAGGTAGTAGCTCCCCGCCCCTCCACCGATCGAAAGAATTACCTTAATGCCTTTGGCTTGACATGATTCTATGTCGGAGCTTAAGCTGGTGCAACCATTGCTGTATGGATCGCAATGGCCAGCGAGGTTCATCATAGGAGTCTGACCATTTCTAAAGGTTGGTAGGAAAGCTATATTCACAAAGTCATAGTTTCCTGTGGCACAGGTCTCTGCCAAGGTGCCCTCATTTCCATTTTGACCCCAATAGATTGCTATTCCGCCTGCATTTGAACCCATTGTCAGTGTTAGCATTACTAAGCAGAGTAATGCTGCTGAAATTGGTGACTCCAATGCCATTTTTCTGAGACCCGCTGGAATTTGAGCCACTGAGTAGTGTAGAGTTCTTCTTAAGCTCTGTTGCTTTTTTGCTTGGCTATGTTAGTGTAAAACATGCTTTATATAGAGGAATTATGGCCCAATAGTGACATTCATCATCTTGTTCTCTTGCTAAAGAGTGCGTGGCTGAAGGGTTAATTTCTTATGTTTTAATCTTAATAGTCTCTGATAAACGTACACAGTGCTGTAGATTTGAGACAATTCCCATTCTCCTTACTTTTGCCTTGTCTAGTTGTTAACTAATTTTTGTCATTTAAGGCACTTTTTTTTTTCTTTGGAAGGCATGGGTCCCAACATGAACCATATTTAAGTTCCATATCTTGAATTATAATTTGGTGGCCTAGATTTCATTCTTTATGCTGTTTAGCATTGATTAACTAATTCTGACAATAAGATCAGTTTTGCCTCATCTTAAACCTCGTGAGGTTGTATTGTTCTCTAATAGGCTGCAATGACTTGTTAAACTTTTCTAAAAAGTAATGCTATTCTTTATATTTATTTATTAATATTTATTTTATATATGTTGACATGATGTGTTTTAAGTAGTTTTTTTTAAAATAATAATAATAAAAAAATTGTTGGGATGAGAAGTTACTTAAAACACGCAACATCAACCGAATTGAAATAAGTGTGAAGAATAGCATTATTTTTTGCCAAATCACGCTTTTGACTTGCCCTCTTCGTTTTCTTCGGCCCTTGTATATGAGAATATAAGAATAATTATGAAGGGATTCCAAAGGGAAATTAAAATTATAAAATATATAAGTTCCTCTTATAGTTTTCGATATCCAATTTGTTCCTTACAACTTTTGACTCCAGATTAGTAGTTCGTGCAAAAAAAAATAGTCAAGAATCTACTATTCGTGAGATCATGTGCCATTTTTTCTCCTATAATCGCCCTTTGAGAAGAATCGAGTCACTTGTTTGACTTATTTCTTATCATTTATATGTATTTATGCACTATTTTACTTTATGTTGGGTTTGTTGTTGGGGTGTTTATCCTTTTTTTCAGTTTTAAGATTGTCAACCCGCTCTTCATTTTAAATCAAGAGTGAGAATGATCATTCTTGTAATCCTTTTCTTTACTCAATTAAGGAAAAAAAAAAAAAAAAAGGTTTTAGAATGAAGTATTTAATTTTAAAATTGATTGTATTCGAATAAAACAAAAAGATTAAGAATCTTAAATATGCAATTAACGGATAATGCAATATACGGTTCTTTTTCTTCTCTATTTTTTTTTTTAGGGAAGAAGGAAAATATCTCAATATTACACTAATATGACTTACAAAAAGAACACTACTCAACTCAACAGTATCATACTATGTTGACACCCTTAAGATTAGCCGCATGAAAGGTTTTCCAATTTTCAAACCTCCCAAATGCCTTCTCACAAAAACTCTTTTATTTGTCTCCGTTCGTTTCCCTTTGGAAGATGATTATGGTAATACTGATAGTTTTATGAAGAATTGGGTACAAATACAATCGATTACACAATAAAGGAAGCTCCAATGCTTTAGGGATCAAAATCATCTACAATCCTTAAGATATTTTATCCACTGTCATTATTTAAATCCTAACAAATTGTTTATAACGAAAGACCAAGATCTTGTCACATCGTCAATCCACTACAACACTACCAAAAAATGAGTGAAAAATAAAAGAAAAAACAGGCTAACGGGGCTAACAACGTTTGAATGTATTCTATTTTCACACTTTTTTACAACACAGCAACGACTATCATCATTCATCAGCCCCATCCTCTTCTTATACATTAACATGCCATTTCACTCAGGTTTGTTAGAGGTGATCTACATGGTGGATTAGAGTTTTAAGTATCTTGTTTATATGTTCAACAATGCTACACAAATTATGGCTCAATCAGACATGAACGAGTGTTTGAGGTTTTCATCATTTAAACCTTTATTGTGCGGCTTCCAGTGACCAGGTTCTACTATATATGGTCACGCTCAAATAAAATAGCTTCGATTGAATCTCCTCCGTGTGCCCCTTTTTTTTTAGTTGAAAAAAAAAAAAAAAAGGTTAGACAAATGCCTTGGGCCTATGGTGGACAACTTTCAATGAAACTTTTTTGTGTTTATGACTTTTATCTCTTGTTTGCTTCTGCCTCACCTTCAACATCAACTTAACGTCATCTTATTAATTAAACCAAACTTAGACATTTGGCAAAGTGCTGAAACTCTTGTCTCATCTTGACTGATTAACTTGAAAATATCTCCTAGTTATTTTGGAATGGACAAAAAATTTCTCAAAACTGGGTTGGAGGTTTATAAAGCTGTTATCTGTTTTTTAGCATGCGAGAAACACATGTTTTTTTAATAACGTGCGAGAAGCACATGCTTCTTAGTTCTTTTATATAATTTCTCTGAACTCTTTTATAATGCTATTAAAAAAATACATTCTTCTCGCATGCTTAAAGAACACATGACAATTTTATAAGCTAGGTTGAAAGAAGTTTGGAGAAAAAGTAATGCTAAAAACCACACCTTCATCCTACTGGGCCGATGGATACTGCCATGTCAATCCGGATGAGAGCGTGGTTTTTAACGTCTCTGATTTCTCTTGAAGGAAAATTCTGTCGTAGGTGGAGTATGCTCATACAATTATCTGAACTTCAACAAATATGACATGGCTCTTGATAGAAACAGCATTTGATCGTTAGACTTTACAACAATAGTGCTTGCTAAGCCTAAGCATGCCATCAAGAACAGAGGGAGAAGATAGCCAAAGGGAAGAAGAAAACATGTAGCAAAACACACAACGCTGAATATATTATATATATGCATACATGATATTAGTACATATAGAGAGAACACAAGTGAAAAATGCAGAAGCCTTTCATCTAGGAAGTCACTTGGATGCAAATCTCACATAGTGATCTGGATGTTCAAACATGGCTCTTGATGGAAGAACTGTATCCAGATTGGTCGTTGTAATACTTGGACCACAGCATAACACCTCCATACTTGGAAGAATCCTTAATGGCTGGAAGCACTTGGGAAGTTAGATCAGATGAAGGAATGAAGCCACTTCCAGCTGCTGTAGGAGCAGCAGGTAGTCCAAGGAAAATCTTGGCAGCAGGGATGTCTGAAGTCCACTGCTTCCATGCATCTTCCAGATTGCCAATACTTCCAGGAGTGTACTGGCAAGGGGGGTTATTGTAGAATTGGACCCAGACATAGTCGAAGAGACCAGTTTTCAGAGCACCTCCAATCCAAGCATCAGGAAAAGGACACTGTGGAGCAGCAGTCAAGTACACCTTCTTACCCTTCTTGCTGTATCCAGAGAGGTACCTTGCCAAGTCATCCCAGTGCTGGTTGGTGCCCCCTTCAATATCAAAGTCAATTCCATCCAAAACAGCAGCACCAAGTGGGCGAGAGGAGGACTCTCCTCCCAAGAAGTTAATCCAAAGATAAGTAGCAACTTGTCTGGCATCCTCCGACGAGGTAAGGTAGTAGCTCCCCGCCCCTCCGCCGATCGAAAGCATTACCTTAATGCCTTTGGCTTGACATGATTTTATGTCGGAGCTCAAGCTGGTGCAACCATTGCTGTATGGATCGCAATGGCCAGCGAGGTTAATCATAGGAGTCTGACCATTTCCAAAGGTTGGTAGGAAAGCTATATTCACAAAGTCATAGTTTCCTGTGGCACAGGTCTCTGCCAAGGTGCCCTCATTTCCATTTTGACCCCAATAGATTGCTATTCCGCCTGCATTTGAACCCATTGCCAGTGTTAGCATTACTAAGCAGACTAATGCTGCTGAAATTGGTGACTCCAATGCCATTTTGTTGAGACCCGCTGGAATTTGAGTCACTCTCTGTTGCTTTTTGGCTTGACTATGTTAGTGTAAAGCATGCTTTATATAAGGGAGTTATTGCCCAATAGTGACATTCATCGGCTTGTTCTCTTGCTAAAGAGTGCGTGGCTGAAGGGTTACTTGAGTTTCACAATCTTGATAATCACTGTTAAACGCACACGGCGTTGTACATATGCAGACAATTTGTGAGTTCCATATCTTGAAATTTAATTCGCAATTATGTCAGATTTGTCTCATCTTAAACCTTACGGTGTTTGTTCTCTAATAGAGTGCAACGACCTGTAGACTGTCGTGAACCTTTTTCCAAATCACTTCTCTGACTTGCCCACTTCATAATCTTCAGCCCACATTTGTCAGAATACATTAATAATTACAGAACATAATGAGATTTGTGAGAGGAAATTATGGATTACAAGATATATAAGTTCCTGTTCTAATTTTCCATATGCAATTTGCACCTTTCAACTTCTCATTCCACATTCCTAATTCGTGTAAAAGTTAGTCAAGAATCTACTCTTCGTGAGTCCATGTCCTTTGATAGATTATTTAACTTCTAAATTTATTATAGGGTAAATTACAGTTTGTCTTTCCAAACTATCGCAAGATTTTCAAGTTGACCTCTAAACTACACAAAATGTTTGAATTGCCCCGTGTCAAAATTGACCACTATTTTGGATGAAAAACTTTAGCATGTGCCTTGCACTTGCGTCTAAGTTTAACTTACCAAATTAACCTCATTTTTTTAAAAAAAAAAAAAATGATGTAATATTTGTTTAAAGGGATAGTCACACGGCTACCCCCTATGTTTTTAGAAGAGTTGTTGCGCAGCCACCATTCACTTATTTAGAGAGGATTGTTGTGCAACCATCCCCTATCAATTTAGAGGAGTGGCCGTGTGTCCATTCCCTACATGTTCAAAAAGGTGGTTGTGCAACCAACCAACACCATAACAGAAAAATAGTCATGCAACTGCCCCATCTATTCAAAGGGGTAGTCGCACAACCACCCATTTCTCACCTATTTAGAAAGAGTGGTCGCGGGGCCACCTTTACTTATTTAAAGAGGTAGTTGTGTGGCCACCATTCTAGCCACTCGCAACATAATAGAGGGGTGGCCACGTGACTAGCCCATAACTTAACAAAGAGGTTGATCATACGATCACTCCCATCTCTTCAGTGAGATTCCTACGCAACCACTCCTTCATATGGGTGGCCACGCGACCACTCCTCTGTCATGGTAGGGGTGGCCATCATCCCTTGCTTTTTTTAGAGGCAATTTGGTAACTCGGCACACATACAAGGCACAAGGTTTTCAATTCCAAATAATAGCTAATTTTGACACAGGAAACAGCTCAAAACTTTGGTGATAATTTATAAGTTCACATTGTAGTGAGTTACAATTTAGAGATCAATTTGAGAATGTGATGATAGTTTAAGGAGACAAAAGTGTAATTTAACCCTAATTATACTAAAATCCAAAAAATACAACAAGAATCTAAAACAAAATCACTGTCAACTTCAAGACCATTTTGCAGTCTTAAACAGGTTCCTACGCTGATATACACTGAAGAAGACGCAAAGAAGCTCTAGCTTGATATTTGCTTAATTACTAATTGACGAATAAATCAACTTGCGGCTTCCAACCTGCACTATACATTTTCTCTCAATATACAATGCTTAAACACTACTTGACGAAGGATCAAAGTGATCTCTGAGTAATACTCGTTGATACACAATATCGTCTGAAAATATCTTCTTGTTATACACTATACAAAATATAAAAATACCTTATCAATACAATTAGCTCAACCAAGCATACATAAGATAACTGTCAAACCTCAACACCATTTTGCAGACTAAACCAGGTTCCTACACCGATATAGATTCAAGAAGATGCAAAGCTCTAGCTTCATATTTACTTTGTCACTAATTCACAAATAAATGACTGGCATTTAACCTGCACTATACATTTACTCAATATACAATGCTTAAATAACACCTGAGTAAGGCTGAAAGTCATCTCTGAGTAATTACAACATGTCAATATCATATTAGCTAGTGCTAAGAATTAGATCAACCAAACACTACACACTTCGAACTGTCAACTGCAAGAACATTTAGCATTATAAACCAGGTTCTCACACTGATTTACACTGAAGAAGTTGCAAAGCTCTAGCTTGATATTTACTTACATAGCACAATATATACCAAAATTTGTAAAGCACTTCAGTAATGATAAGTTCTTTCTGAAGATGGAGGAGAAGAAATTTCAAAATAAGTTGGTCTCGGGGTTGAGGGACAACCAAGACTTTGGATTAAATCCTCCACAGCCAGCACTCGAAACTTTGAAGGTGAATTGAAAGCGATGTTGTCAACTCGATGCTCAAATATCTTTCCTTTCTTATCGAATTTGTATTCTGAAGTGGCATCAAATTGACCATGACTCTCCCATGGGACTCGTGGGATGCCATGGACAGTCCATCGAACCATTATACTGTTCTCCATGGGCTGCCACACACTAATGATGTCAACCCACAAAGCCTTAAAAAATATCCTGCCATGGAATCGTAGTGCCCAGAAAATTGATTTATAGTTCTGAATGCCACTAAAAGTATTGAGAGGATCTTTAAGTACGATGTCATCCCTGTCCAAAGTACAATGAAAATTATTAGCATATTCTCGAGATAAATTCCATGTGATACTGATAGGCACAAATTTTAATGAGAGCTAGTGAAAATAAAAAATGCATACAAGTCTTGTCTAGGTTACTGGCATGTGCGTTAGACAATCAAATATATCATTCTTGCCATATATATGTGGACATAGATCATAACTGCAAACATTATAACTAAAATAGAGAGAGAGAGAGAGAGAGAGAGAGAGAGAAAAAAAATCAAACATGATAACAAGTTCTACATGATAGCCTAAAACGTTCTTACTTTCATCTCTAGCCTCAACAATGCAAATAAGAACTTCTACACGATAGCCTAAGACGTCCTTACTTTCATTGGCATCTATAGCCTCAACAATGCAAACTCATCCCTCAATAATCTGCAACAGCAATAGTTTGATATAATTTTGGAAAATCAACATACAACTAACTGGAACCTAACTGTTATGCAATATATATATAATCCTTCATTGTCTTCCGTGGTGTCATGCATTGAAAATTGGAACCTATCTGCAATTACACCATGACATGCATGTAGATTCAATGTATATCTCTCTATATATAATACACACAGGTTTGAATTTGAACACTGCAGTCTTTTTCCATGACTATTACCTAGAATTATTGTTCTCATCAAGGATAGTAATGATGTTAATCTGTCTGCTATCGTTGTTGACAAGTAACACCAATAATCTATCAAAAGATGCATGAAAAATACAAGCCCAAGATACAGAATAATGCTACATCTTTTCCATGCTTTCTGTCCATGCACCCTTGTTAAATGAGATGCTCAAAATCACACAGTTATATTTTTTTTATAAGTAACTTTCATTTAAATATCCATATAGAGAAGACAAAGGAAAAAACTCACTACCTATCCTAAATAGCAAAAACTGTAATAAATAAAGTTCAAAAAATCACAGCTAAGCTTTAGTAGCAGCGTATCACAAGTTTTTTGACACAGTCATACCCAGCTCCCTCTCCTCAGAGGAGATCCTAGATCAAATTTTTTTAAAGTGAAATTGACACAAATATCTCAACACATACTTTTGTTGAAGTATCATAGGCTATAGCCTTAAGTAGTGTTACAAAATCAAATGACTAACTTTATAAGGCACAATCTGGGTAAGCAGGCAGGCACTAAGACCATTGTGTCAAACTTATTTGTAGTGATGATACCGAATTAATTATAACAGTACTCCTAACAGATACATAAAGCATCTAATTTCTTAGTAAGTTACATGATGAATAAGTTTTACTATGACATAGAAATTAATCTTAACCCTCCCTGCGATTTTAATTTAACAACAAATGGGGTGGGGGGAATATTTCCAATACAATCACCGATCAAATTCACAAATTTAATTTACTTCTTTTTTCCCATCACATAAACAAGCATGATTCAACTATTTAGTAGTTTTTCTTTTATTTTCCTCCATTCTCAGCAACCAAACAGGCAGATTGCAAATGCAACAAACACAAGATGAAACTAAAATATATATATATAAAAAAAAAAAAAAATCATACCTATAGATATCGAAACTGAGCTCCCTGTAAAAGAGCTCGGGAAACTCCTCTCTCAGAGTCCGAATCGCATAGCCCACATTCACATAGTAACTCTGCTTCTCTTCCTCCTCTTTGCTCGGCTTCGAACCTTGCTTCACCGGAGCCGAGAACTGTCCGTACAAGCTCACACCTTGATCCAGCTCCGAAACCCTAACCCTAACCCTACCCCTAGACCCAGCCTTCCGGTTATTCCTCAAAGTAATGAAGCTTTTGGGATTCCTAGGATTAGGGTTACAGAAGAACTTCGGGAGAGTGGAAATTTCAGGTGAATGCATGAGAAGAGCCATCAAAGAGTAAAATTTTCCAAAAATGAAATTTAGAGGTTTCAAAAAGGAGAGATTAGAGCAAGGTCCAACAAGAAAGTAATTCCATTTCTAATGAAACTTGCCTGGCTGGCGAGGAAATGACAAAGGAAAAGGAAATCTGCTTGGATAATAAGTTTATGTTTTCGGATAATTGGAATTATCCAGTAATTAAAATTAAGAAAAAATGTGATTGGCAGTTGGAATATGTCAGTGCTGAAAATTGACGTTAGGCTAATTTACTCCGATCTGGGCCGTACGTCCGGATAAAGATTAAAGACTAATGAAACGGTCAATATCGCGTCACAGACACTTAAAGTCCGCTTCCACGGCCCACGGTGCTGTTGAAGGCCCAAATAATGTTGATGTTTTGATCTAGGATTACTCAATTTTTTTATTTTTTTAATAATGTTGATGATAGTCATTATTAAAAGAAAATTTTAAAAATTAATTGAGATAATAATGTAACTTCTAGTTCTAACATTACTTTCTCTATATATATAAAGAGAGAATAAATGTATATTTTTTGTCACTTGATTTGAGATTTTGACAAATAGCTATTTGAAAATTACTTATAATAAAAAATTTGACAGAATTCATTAAAATGGCATATCATCACCAATCATAATGTAACACAAATTACTTATAATAAAAAATTTATTAAAGAGCTATATATATATATATATATATATATATATATATATATATATAAACAAAAACAAAATGTAAGGGTGGTCGGACCATCCCTTTAGTTAAGATAGAAGGTAATCAAACCGATGCATGGCCAATAGAGATGGTTAAGCCATTCCAAACAACCAAATCTCGATTGAAATTAATTTTCAAGAGCTGATAATGAGTGCGAAAACCTAAACGGGAGGATCAACTTTGGCACAACCATTGTTTTTAAAGAGATTATCAATTTTCACTACTTTATAGTCGTTTGTCTGTTGAAGGGCCACAAATTTTCCAGGTTCCATAGAATAAAGGTGTCAATTTTACGTAATAATACTAATCCATTGCAATAACCAATCATATTGGGTCCTCCTTATGTTGTGATGGAGCTATATTAGGCTATGGCTCAACCAGAGGATTGAAGCAAAACCATAGCAAGCTTCCAACAAGCAGGTGCTATTATGATTGTTGCTGATGTGGCATGTTAACGTACTCTATCACATTTTTATAATAGTAAACACATTGAGCTATTTTTCAACCCTTCAAGCTATAAGGACCAAAAATGCATTTATCTTTACAAGGAGCAATGCTAAAAATTACATTTTTTATTTTACAATTATTTCACATTGATGACGTGTCAATCTCAACTAACCTTTGAATTTGTTTTTGTTAAAAAAAAAAAATTATACATATAAGGATTGGTTGTGACTACCACATTTACATAATAAGAATAAGTGAATACCTTCAATAAGGATGAGCTGTAAAATCCTCACTTTACAGCAACCAATTATAAGTGGACAACTCATTAAAAACCAAAAAATACAATAAACAGAAAACACCCAATATTTTTCCTACTCATCTCTGTTCTTCTCTAATCTCTCATGGAGCCTCCATCGGATCCTTGCCCAAAGAACCAACAAGGCTGGCTAAAGTTGCCGCCGGAATCCATGGAGCCACCGTTCGAATCCGACAACAGAGACAAATTCGGCGACAAAGAAAGAGAGATCCGTCAGACGACAAATCCCGACCCAGACCCCAACCACCAGCCCGACCCAGATCCAAACCCCAATCACCATTTCCCCCATTTTTGCTCTTCAACCCCTCTTGGTCGGATCTCCGACCAATGCTCATAACAAGATCCGCCTCTTGTGTCGACGAAACTGGCACATATCTGGCCGTTTTGGGCCAAACCGGTGCAGATCTGGCCGCTCCTCGTTCCGGCGTAGATTTGGCCAAAAACGGTAAATGCTCCATTGAGAGAAATGAAAAATTTAAAGGTAAACTCATTTGGCTATGGGTATGGAATTGTGGATATTGTCTGCGGTTTCTATTTGGCGAAAATCAAAGGTTTCTTATTACTATGGGCGACTGGAAATTGGAAAGCACAACTACGTTTCTCCTTTGACAGCAGAACTCCATCCATGATGGCGGTGGCCTTCAACAGAATCTGACGACGCGTGGGGCTGAGGAGGTGGTGGTTTTTTAAGGCCGGTTGGACTCTTGAAATAAAAATTGGAAAGTTTCCCATGATTCAGTGCTTTCATACATATTGTATTTTAGTCATTTAAATGATGTGTCAATTCTTTATTGGAAGCTGTAAAACATCACTTTTACAGCCCATATTTATAGAAGGGGCTCTCATAAAATAATTATGCGATTAAAATGTCATTTCTACATTAGTTATAATTAAATCCAGATTAATGCGATTTTGTGAACCACTCTATGATCCATATGCTTGCTGAAACGGATGGCTCAATCAATTTTGCTCTTGAGGAGCGTTTTCTTTAGGAAATCGGACCAAAGGTATAATTGTAAATGAAATGCGCCATTGAGATGGAATATATCAAGTGGAAACAACGGGCTAAGAGAAATTGGTACCGGCAAGGGGATCAGAATACGCAGTATTTTCATGGGTGGGTGAGCCAAAGACGTCGAGCCAATTTTATTAGCTCAATTAAAGATCTCACGGGGAATATATGGACAGACCAGGATGATATAGGAAATGCTTTTTCCAATTATTTCCAGCAGCTTTATTCTTCAGAGGGAGTCTCTGGAATTGAAGAATGTACCAATTTGGTTACCTCCGGGGTATCCTCGGATATGAATGCCATGTTGTCAGCAGTTTTCACACCTGAAGAGGTTGACCAAGCTCTAGCTCAAATGCATCCTCTCAAGTCACCGGGTCTGGACGGTTTTGGAGCGAGCTTCTACCAAAAACACTGGCAGATCGTTGGTGATGAGGTTAGAAAAGTTGTACTGGATTTTCTTAATTTGGGTGTATTTGATCAATCTATTAATTCTACTTACATAGCCTTAATTCCTAAACTCACAACAGCCTCTTGTGTTAGTGAGTTTAGGCCTATTAGCTTGTGCAATGTTCTTTATAAGCTAATATCAAAAGTGCTAGCAAATAGATTGAAACAGGTGCTGCCTTCTATTATTTCACAATTTCAAAGTGCTTTTGTCTCGGGTCGGCTAATCACCGACAATGTATTGGCGGCGTATGAAGCTCTACACTCGATGAATACGCGCATGAGGGGCAAAAAAGGCTATATGGCGGTGAAACTAGATATGAGCAAGGCCTACGACCGAGTTGAATGGTCGTTTCTCGAAGCGATGATGAGACGGTTGGGATTTACGGAGTGCTGGATTCTGTGATTATGAGATGTGTTTCAAGTGTGTCCTATTCGGTGTTGGTGAACGGTGTCCCTTATGATAATATTAGGCCATCTATGGGACTTCATCAGGGGGATCCACTATCACCCTACCTGTTTTTGTTGGTGGCGGAGGGGCTGAGTACGTTGTTGGTAAGGGCTGAAAGGGAGGGTAAAATTACTGGAGTTCCATTCTCAGGTGGTGGACTTCGGCTTAGTCACTTTTTTTTGCCGACGACAGTCTCCTTTTCTGTAGGGTCAACTTCACTGGATGGGGCCGTCTGTTGGGGATCCTAAGTTCGTATGAGAAAGCATCCGGTCAGAAGCTTAATGTAGCAAAGACTTTGATCTTCTTTAGTAAAAACACTCGAGCAGAATTTAAAGATTTATTGAGGTCCTCCGCTGGGATTTCCACCACTTCAAGTTATGAAAAGTACCTGGGTCTCCCAGCATTGGTAGGTCGTTCTAAGTACAAGACGTTTGCGGGGATTGAAGGTAGAGTGCGTAAGAAGATGGATGGGTGGAAAGAGAAATTTATATCTCAAGCCGGAAAAGAGATTATTATTAAAGCGGTCGTCCAAGCTACTCCTACTTACAGTATGAGTGTTTTCCAGCTACCCAAGAAACTTTGCAACTCACTTAATTCCCTGGTGAGTCGTTTCTGGTGGGGTAAGAATTATGAGAGCAAAAGGGTACCCTGGATGAGCTGGACAAGGTTGGGAGTTTCAAAATTCCAAGGCAGATTGTGGTTTCGGGATTTGGAAGTTTTCAACAAAGCTTTATTAGCAAGACAAGGGTGGAGGTTGATGAAATTTCCAAAACTCTTTAGTTGCTCAAATATTGCAGGACAAATATTATCCAGATGGGGATTTTTTGAAAGCCTGGGTAGGACGGCGTCCTTCTTATGCATGGCGAAGCATAGTTCAAGCTCGAGAAGTATTGGACAGGGGAATTGCTTGGAGGGTGGGAAATGGAGAACTTATTCGGATTTGGGGGATAAATGGCTTCTTCCTCCACAATCCAGGTTGATTCATCATCCTCTCCAAGGCTTAGCATGTGATGCTTGGGTCTGTGAGCTCATAGACCCTCATACGAGATGGTGGAATTATGATCTAATATGAACTCTTTTTGAGCCATGGGAGGCAGGGCAAATCTGCAATTTGGTTTTAAGCCCTTTAGGCAGTGCATATCAAATTGGCAGGCAAGGTACAAAACATGGGCTATTCTCGGTAAAAAGCGCCCATCATTTGGAGATGCAACACAGAAAGCAGTCTAGAGGTGAAAGTTCAAAAACAGGGCAGGTGGAAAGGATTTGGAAGAATTTATGGAATTTGAATGTGCCGCCAGTTGTGAAGCACTTTGCTTGGAATGTGTGTAATAATATTCTTCCAACCAAAGTTAATCTATTTGCTAAGAAAATTGTCCCGGATCCTTTGTGTCAATTTTGCTTTAGGGAAGAGGAAACTATTGTTCATCTCTTATGGTCGTGTTCTTCTTCCATGGCTGTTTGGTAAGAATGCTCGAAAAGAATCCAAAAGATGGCTTTCGAGGTTATTGATGGAAAGGGCCTTGTAGAAGGATGGTGGCAACGGTTAGAAGGGGTGGATTTTGTTTTTACTCTTTCTGTGGCAAGACAACTGTGGCTCAGGCGTAATGCCTATATTTTTGAGAATTCTTTTTATGCCCCCTTCTGGAGGTTATACACAAGGTGAAGGCTATTATTGAAGACTTTGATGGAGCTAGTGCCAAAATGGAGAAGGAAAGGAGGCTCCCAAGTCCTGGACGCGTCAGATGGCAAAAGCCTCCTGTGGGGATAATGAAAATTAACTGGGATGCGGCTTTGCACAAAGAAAATAAACACATGGGAGTGGGGGTGGTTATCCGTGATGATAAGGGAGATGTTGTGGTAGCTCTATCCAAGATTGTTCCCTACATTGTGGATCCTCTCACTGCAGAGACAGTGGCTGTTTGGCACGCTGCTAGGTTGGCTTGTGAGATGGGCTTTTAAAATGTGCTAATAGAAGGTGACTCCCTAAGTGTTATTCAAGAATTGCAAAAGCAGGGTCGTAATGGGAGTGGCTGTGGACAGTTGATTATGGATACAAAGTCTATTATGTCTAGCTTAGATTTTGTTAGTTTTCAACATGTTAAAAGGGATGCTAATAAGGTGGCACATTGTTTGGCAAAATTTGCCCTTTCACAAATGTTAGATAAAGTTTGGGTGGAGGATTGTCCTCCTATCATCCAACCTATTGTACTTGCGGAACAAGCGGAAGATTATTGATTAATGAAATATCCTATTTTCTCAAAAAAAAAAAAAAAAAAAATGAAATGCGCCAAAGAAATGCTGATTTTAACCGTTGGTTTCAGCCGAGGTTTTGTTTCTTAGCCTTTGGATCAAGCTTGTCGTTGTATTGGACTTTTTGGCCCATCTTTCTTGATGGCTCGAGCTTGGGCTGGCTCATTTAGTTATACAGGCCCAAAAAATATATTTGTGTGAATGGGGGCTTAGCTTTGGATCCCCTACAAATTACAATGACGTGATTCAAGATCTACAAATATTCATAAAATTTATATTTAGGAGTAGTTATTTTTTTATGCCTATTTTGAAACATATCTGCTTACAATTTTAAGGTATATTAATGCAAAAGCAAACTTTTGACTCCCATTTTTTTTTTTTAGTATTTTGTATTCTCTTATCGCAATAAACACGTTAATTAAATAACTTAAACATTATTGGGATATGGACCAAGTAGGCAGCCCATATCCTTAGGTTAGCCCTAACGACCCCGGAGCCCATTCAAGTGAGGTGCGGGCCCACCAATCGATCACCCATGAGTGGAAACGACTCACCTCTAGATACATTTGGGTATCCATCATAAATAGGCTAGGGTTGAGTATTTGCCCATTCGTTCAAGGCGAAAGCTAGGAAGGAACAATGTATTAAAACCCCTTCATGATTGAGTTCTATCTACAGCCCTCTATTACAAATGGAGGGTTCCGACTGACAACAAGGGACACGCCTTGGTATATAAGACCTAATAAACAAAATCGATTGATGTGAGTACGAACCCATTGCCTGATAGGTAAGGGAGGCAATGATTGATTTGACAAGACCCGCTCCTTAAAATATATTTAGGCCATACCCTCCTGGAGCCTCGAGATCTATTGTACTCAAGGATTGTTGGACTTCTTCAGACATGATTGATTTGATAGCTAACAACGTCTAATTGGATAGTTAAGCCGCTTAATGTAGGCACAAAGGGGACCAGGGGGCATAGACAGGATTAGCTACCTAAGGCGGGTACAAAGGAAATAGGGTAGACATGGTCACTCAAACGATCGAGGAACTATAAAAGCAAAAATAAAAGATAACGGCAAGGGATCTTTTTTTTTTTTTTTTTTTTTTTTTTTCTAACATTTGAACATTCTACCATTTTTTCTTATGTTTTTTGTTCTTAAACACCATCTGACTTAGGCATCAGAGATATCTCCCGCCGGCCCGCTCTGACAAATCCCTTTGTCTAATTTCATTTCTTTTGCATAAATCAAAGGTTAATGATACCCCTTCCAAAGGGTGTAACCAAACATCAAGAAAAAAAACATAAAAATGGTTTTTCCTTTTATTTATTTATTTTTTTTTTTTAAAAAAACTTCCCACAACACATTAAAAGTTAAAACCTTTTGGTCACAGAAATTCATCTTAACAAAATCAAGAAATAATTCTAAATACAAAATACTTTTACAAACTAGTTCTAACCTTTATACTGCATTTAAAAAATATATATATATTTTCAAAAAAAAACCTTTAAATTGAATCTTGCTGAAGTTCTCCTCGGAGAGACGTTATTTAATCATCATTAACTTCATCATCGTTATCTTCATCATTAATGTCATCATCCATATACGGACTCCCACCTCATAAAGGGGGACAGTTTGGTCATTTCACGGTGTCATAGCTGGACACAGAGGATTGCCGTTGTTCTTTAATCAATGAAATCCACCGTCTCAATAACGCCTATCAACTACCCACGTACAACTCATAATAAAATGATAAATGAATAAAGTAGCTAACTAGCTATATACTCCACCCACTGTCATTTTCGCTTCCCATTAACTCCAAAATCGCATTTGCCGAGATTGCTTCGACCTCACTCTCACTCTCTCTCTCTCTCTCTCTCTCTCTCTCAAACCACTTGCTTATTAGCTCTCCAACCGGAACCTAACCCCAAATCTAACCCTTAATATATTCCTTTCTTTTTTCTTTTTTATTTTATCAATGCTCTCGAGCTCTTGCATTTCGTTCTTGTAGTTGACCGTGAAATTCATAGCGTCGATGATTGGCACTAGAATGGAAGTGGAGCAAGTGAGGCCAGTCAATCCGGCCATGACCTTCGACGAGGTCTCCATGGAGCGCAGCAAAAGCTTCGTCAAAGCTTTGCAGGTTCAGCAACTCTCTTCGCCTTATTTGTATACTAACGCATTTGTAGACGAGTTTGTTGCCGGGTTTTTGGGGCCAGATCTGGATTCTTGTTGTTTCATTGATCAGTTTTGTTATTCTTGGATTTCTTTTGTGGTCAGATTTTGGGCGATTATTTTCTTTACGTTCATGGGTTTGACTTTTATAACTTACGCCCTGTTTGGCTGTTATGAAAGAAATATAAGGAAGAGAAAAGGGGTTGAAATTGATGGAAAATAATCGAGTCAACTGAGTCAAATGATTGTATTAGGTGGACTGGAATTGAGGCCTTTTAACCCATTATTTTTTCTTTATCTATTTTCTTGGCAGTCAGGAGAGGCATTAGTGTAAACTTTCTCATTTTGTGCATTGCATGTGGTGTGTTGTAATCTATGCTTCGTGTCAGTGGCTGCTGGGAAATTACGTGCTAAAATTGATGAATTCTGTTAACGAATAATGAGTGCGTTGCACTACTATGAGGAGATGTAAGGGTTATTTTGGCGCAGAGGGTGGGGCCCGGAGTTTTCCTTGCATACAAAGGATCGATAATTCGAATAGCTAGCCTTTGCAGAAATATTGCATAGATTGGACAAAGGATATATATATATATATATATAACATTAGTGTAGTTCAAGATAGATGAGTGGCATTAGTGATGAATGCATCCATCGAGAGCTGGAGATAGCACACTTATTCAGGGACAAATGAGAGTAGGTGAACTGGAATTGCAAGACTAATTGACTTAAATCCGTTTAATGGCTCCATATATTTGGATGACTCTTCTTTCATTGCTGTGTACTATACCAGAATTTGAACCTTCAACCTTTTGATGTGCTCAGACGAAAAAAGAAAAAAGAAAAAACTCATTTTGCTACTAAAATATTTTACTAGATGAGGTCTATTTATATGTTCCCTTATGTTCGAGTTATTTTCTACGAGGATATTAGAAGATTTTTTTTTTTTTTTTATATATATAAAGGTTAAAAAATACTTGAAGAATTAAATGCAAATAGTACTTTTTTAGAATAAAAAAGCTTTTTTTTTTTTTTAAAAAAAAAATGTAAAAAAAAGAATATCATATGTTTGCTGTTAGGCTGTTAGTTATTCCTTTGTGTACAAGGGCATATTAGATATGTTATATCATTTTGATATTTTTATGTGGCACAATTTCCCAAAATAGATTTTACCCATTTAGGCATTTTTAATTTATCTCACTACATGAGTCCTGAAAGGCAGGAAACTCATAACTTGTATCATTAAATTCATGATACACACACACACACACACACACAAAATATGCTATATGTCAAGCTGTACTTGTTTATGTCACAGCGAGCAATATCAGGTATATGTAATATGGTCAGTTACCTTTCATATTATCTATTTTTTTCTGGGATTGCTTTGATTTCTTCTATTTGTTAAAAGATTTTTGTGCTTATGCCTATTAAACTCTTTCATGTAGTATTCTTATGAATAATTTCTCGTCTGCCAATGTGGTTATGTTGTTTGAAGCAAAATTGTTGCTTTGATTCTAGTCTAATTCTTTTGCTATTATTCCAGGAACTTAAGAACTTAAGACCTCAACTATATTCTGCTGCAGAATATTGTGAAAAATCTTATCTTCACAGTGAGCAGAAACAGATGTAAGACTACCCATTTCATTGTATGAGAGCTTATGTCATTTCTCACACTGCTGTTGTTGTATGAGAAAAACTGATGACCGTATGATCTTAAATATTTGCATGTAACTAAACCAATATCATCGTATCAAAAGAGATTCCTACGTTGCACTCTCCTAGACTAAGAATATGACTGAACTTCTATGATATTATCACAGAAGAAGTCGGGATGTCAATCAAATACTATCTAGCATCTAATGAAAAACTTAGCATAGATGCACTCAATGATTTTCAAAATTTGCATTTGGCATAAGTTTCTCACTAACATTGAAGAGTAGGACCCAAAAGTATATGAATGCCACTTGAAGAAACAACATGGTGAATAGAATAAGGGATAGAATTTTAAAGCATATGGTCTAACAAACATAAACCTTTAGATTGATTTGGAAAATTTTACAAGATAGGGCACAATCGTGGGAATGTAGGAGGGGCTCATGTTATGTTGGTCCTGACCTTTAATTTGCAACTGATATGTACATGCAATATATGTTAAAGATAGTACATACTCATTTTTCTAAATTTTATGATGTGATTCAAAATGTTGAAAATAGACATGATGGTATATCGTTGTCCTAGATAGAGTTGGAGGCTGTGTGGCCAACCCCAAGAACTTAGGACAAGGGATACAAGGCTTTGTTAATTTTTTTGAGAGGGAATCAAAGATATCTTCATGGCAGAAAATTGGTTTTGTCTCAGGGTACTAGACAATCTGAAAGATTATGCTGTTCGAGCCCTGGTAAATGCTGTTGATCACCTTGGCACAGTCGCTTACAAGTTGACTGACCTCCTCGAGCAGCAAACATTAGAAGTCTCAACAATGGAGCTTAGGATTTCTTGTCTAAATCAGGTAAATTCCTCACATTAGTCTAATTGGATGTGCTATTGTCGAGGGATTGTTGAATTGATAGAGCTGAACCAACATGAATTCTTAATAACAGCAACTTCTGACATGTCAAACATACACAAAGAGAGAAGGTCTCAGGCAGCAGCAGTTGCTGGCTTTCATCCCTAGGCATCATAAACACTACATTTTACCAAGTAAGACTAACTATGATTAGCTTCTTTTAGGATTTAGAATTAGTAATATGAGTTTTCTAACTTATTTTTCTAATTTTCTGGCTTCACCTCCAACGTAGATTCTGTCAATAAGAAGGTGCATTTTAGTCCACACATACAGACTGACGCTAGACAAAACCACTTTCAACCTAGAGCTCATCTTCAGCCATCAGGTATGTACTTCATAGTTTTTCAGTATGGATATCTTGCTCTTTCAGTTTTATATTTTGGTTTTGACGCTACTTCTCATTTGGCATTATTTATCATGTGTTTTAAGTAGGTGTCCTTGCATCAAAAACTCTTTCCTGGCATTTAGCCTCAGAAACGAAGTCTACCTTGAAAGGGACCCCCCATGCTTCGACCAGGTAACTATAAAAGGTTCTTGTGTAAAGTTTCAATGGTGGACACGGTATCTCCTTTTCTGTATCTTTTGGTCTTGATATATGAAGAGAGCATAAAGACTTTTCTCTCTTGGGTTTTTGACATTTTCCTTTTTGAACAGCGCTGAAGACCCAAAAATTTCTGGAAAGACTTCTGGGATTTTCCATCTTGTAGGTATGTAGAATTAGTGTCATACCTTGTCATGTTATCTAGTTAGTTGCTATTGGACTATAGATGGATATAATACTTATGCTTAAAGCTCATGTGCTTGCAGATAATGAAGAGACTACCAAGTCTACCATGAATAAATCCCCAGCAGCTCATCTTCAGCTACCAAGTGGAGGTCCTACTTCTAGTGCAGTTATGCAAACATTGACTGCCACGAGAAGGGTAATGTCAAAATCAAAAAGCTCACAGACATGCGCAGCATTCTTTAAAGTGCATTCTTGATTATCGAAATTGAGAGTGGCCGGACTTTTTCTGTTTGCCATGTTATTTGCTTGAATTTCTTTATAAGCATGTTAAGGAGCAAGAGGCGGAAACTGGGGCCTGCCTCTCTGCACTTGATGAGGAGCATAGGCGCTTAGGGGTTGGGTTATTTTGTGGGTTGTGCTTGGGTCAGGTCGGTGTTGAGGTTGTTGCTTCTTGTATACTCCATGTGTACTAGGAAAGCCTTACGCTGTTTTTTAATAAAATTTGCACTTATAAAAAAAAAAGTTGTTAACCATTTGTAATTAACCTGGTCTGGGAAGGGTCATCAGTCATGATTATTTATTAATGTTACATTATATCTTTCATGAAAGTGTCTTAAAAACTTCCATATGTATTAGTATTACCATCTGATAGTGTGGTTACCTGTTATCAATCTTGTTGCCTTTTGTTTTCCTACTTTTCAAATTTATATCTTAATGAAAGTTTCTCACTGTGGGTATTAAACAACACGTATAGTCTTGGCATCATTTTAGGCATGATTCTCACCAATTAATTAGCATGACTATTGCACGTGAATGCAAGCAGAGATGTCAGGTGAAGCCTAAAAGGAAAAATACCTCATATGCACTCTGCTATGTGTTCTTGGAGTATTTCAGCTTTTGTGACAAGCTGATAACTGGGCTGGGTTGGTATGCTTGGTTATCATTTATAGACTGGCTCTGCAGCAGAACTATTCTATCATCTTTGAGGATAGGGCCGGGGCAGGTAGTGTTCTGAATGAATTTGCTTAGGAAGTTTGGGTTTTGAGTGGTCTGGGTCAGTAGGCATCGTGGTTCGGGTTTGCTTATATCCTGGTTCTGCAGAACTATTTCTATCTTATTTGAGTATAGTGCTAAGGCAGATTGTGATGCAGATGGTCGTGTGATAACTGTATTGCAGTGATATTATATAACTGTCTCTGAAACAGTCATGGTTTTACTAATCAAAAAAATTTTGATAGCTTGGCAAGAAACTTCATCAGCATTGATAGATCTGTGGGTGCTAAAATGCCTAACCCGTAAGATGAACTACCAGAATATGTTTTAAATACTGTGCTTTCTGAGTAAGACTAGAAAGCACTGGTTTTTAAGTCTGGAAGCTTTGGTTTGAGCCAGACTGCCTTGCACAGGGCTGAAGAACACATAGTATCTTTACTACAAGAAGATACGGTATATGATGTTTGTCAACAATGTGGAGAATCTTTTTGTTTAATCAAACTGGTGGTAATGTGATGCACTCTTACAAGTGTCTTAGCTTTAGGCATGTGATTAATGATACTCTTGAAATGGACATTGCTTGTGGAATTGGCATCTTTATGAGTTCACAAGACAACATTATGCACATCAAGCAACATAGTTGCTGTGTGCGTGTGCGCAGCAAAATATGTTTCTGGAGACTATTGATTATATATCAATGGGCTGTATACCATGTGAAAGAGGTTTTAAGCTGACTAGAATTTGTTAGATTTCATCAAAGTTCTCCAGCTAAGCATTTCCTTTTTATACTTACTTCTGCAGGTTTGTCTGATATAGTTTTGGGGAACCACTGGACTATGTAGTTCTTTTCTGTCTTTGTGACAATATTTTCTGAAAAAGAATATCTGGTATCTGATAGAAAAATAGCGTTAGATTAATATTTTCCAATGGTGTTTGTGTGTATTATCTAGAATGCATGTATTTCAAACATCAGATTGATCAGATCAGATAATCAGACTATTCAGTTGGCGTAGCTGTCTCTAGAACATGGGTTGCATTTGACCAAAACTAGACATTTGTTGATACAAGTCTGTGTTGACAAGGATTTTTGTTTCTTCATTGCACAGCACACTATTGCTTGTTCTGCTGTACCTGTTACCTAACTTAATATGATGAGTGAAATTAGAAAGCTAACACAAGTTATTTTTTTTTTCCCGTAGGACACCATTGAGAGTTCCAAAGCGTTGACAGCTCACAGGTCATTTGAAAACCAAAATCGACAGATTGTACGTGTCCCTGTTCGCAGCAAGAGTGTACTATCAGCTTTCTTTGTCAAACAGAAAACACCAAAGCTGAAGGCTGGTTCTGTTGCATAAATCTTTTAAAGAAATCGAAGATGCCGCCCTGCAAACCTTCCCCATTATTGGAGTCAAATTGCCGGGAAATGTCTTCTGTGCTTGATAAGCTGTTTTCTTGGCCATTCGTCCAGAAATTGCTTGAAATGAAATTTACTCTACTCCAACCCTTTGATTTGGCTGCTGATAATGAGCAAATTGTGCCGAAAAGCCCGCTAATGAAGACGGTCAGGATCTGCTCGCCCGAGCATTAGCCCTGATCCATGATGTCAATGAATATTCTTTGTCCAGAGTATGTAAGTTCTATGCCATTGCCTGTGATTTATCACTGTTCATACAGTTGTACATGTAACACTGTAGTGAAGTTACTGTAAGAACATTTTGTGTCAATAATGCTGATTGATGATGGTTAGATTCAACTATATTTGGGACCTTACTATCAGTTAGGATCAAGAGCTTCTAGAGTTCCTTAAATTCTAACCATCATTTTTAAATTATTCAAATTTTGCCACCTCAATGTTTACCACTTTTAACATATTCTCAATCCGTAATGTTGAGGTGGTAATATCTGAATTATTTAACATGAAAACAATTATTGAGATTTTAAGAACTCTATAATTATAGAGTCTTAAGGGAACTCTGGAGGATCCAGATGCAATTTTTCAAATCTTGATTGGGAGTACATACCATGGTACCAAGATAGTTGGGATTTGTTCCTAGAACATAAGGACATTGCTTGATATTCTGAGAGCTTTTGCCACCAATGAAAATTTGCCAGATTATAGCTGTACTTCTTTCTGCAGGTATCTTTCCCTTTTCTTTTGATGAGCTATGCCTGCTATACTTTCTACTTTCTAGTGCAGAGTACTTTAGAAAGAAAGTATATTTATCATACTTTCTGCATGTTTCCTGTACATACCTCTATTTTTAATGTCACGTTTGAATAAGGATCCTTTAAAAAAAAATTAAAAAAAATTAGGGCATTATACCATTTAGAGCTTTTTAAATCTCAAAAATCTCAACTTTTATTTTTAAAGTAAATTGCCCAATATTTTACAACTTTTAAAACATATAAGTAATACTATATATATATATATATAAAAAAAGAAAAAAGAAGAAGAAGAAGAAGAAGAAAGATTTTAGGAACTTTACTTGCACGTATTGTTCTTTGATCAACTGAAAAGAGAAAGATCAAAACAAATGAAATGAAAAAAATACTTTAGAACCTCCTTGTCCTTGTATTTTTTTTTTTTTATCTCAAATTTCAATTTGACTAATTTAAGATCGGATTTTACGAAAATTTTAAATTTAAGACTTCTGTATGTTTTTTCTTCAAATAAATAATAAAAATAATTATTACATCATACTCATAAAAAAAATAATAAAAAAAAAAACGAGCCAGGAAGTTGCTCGTTTTAAAAAATAAAAATAAAAATAAAAATAGCATGTGTTTGGCAACATGGTTGAATCAGAATTCTTCTCTACTTTTTTCAAAAACAAATAATATTTTATTCAACTTTTTCTAATTTTTTTTAAATTTTATCTCACAAAGTTGAACCTCAAAATTCGCACAATAAATTAAATTAAATTCAAATTCCAGAAAACTCAATTGCCAAACATACATAAAATTGACAGAATGTTAAATTTAAAATACTAAAAAGAAAATTAAGGTCCAAAACATAAAATCCGAAAAAGGGAGAAATCAAAACCTCAAACACGTATTTATTTATTTTAAAGTAGTACCTCAAACCCGCACATATGCATTTCGATCCGCCACATCGAACATCGACACCCCCCTCTTAAACGGAGGAGAAGCACTCATCACTCTCATTAGTCTCGCTCTTACTCCCTCAGATCTCCGGTCTTTCAAAGATTTCAGCAAACCCAAAACTCTCTACTCGACTCAAAGCGTTCAAAATCTATCTTGTTCAATTCCCTTTTCCTTCCGAGCTGAGATTCCCCGAGAAATCCCGAATTCCCATATCAAACTGAATCCCAGTTCCCCAGATAATGTCAACGTTATTGCACCAAAGACCTATTCATAACCCTTTACAGATCCATATCCGATATCCCCTCGCTCTTCCTCAACTTCCCAAAGACCCATTTCGATTTTCAACCGGACCGCGCTTCTAGTTCTCCTGTCTCTTCTGGTAGTCCTTGGGGTCTTCTTGCCCTGGGCGGGCATGCCCGACTTCATCTTCTCGAGCACCAGACCTTCACTTTCGAAGTGGCGCGACTACACGCTGGCACAAGCGGCGTCTTTTGTGGCCAAGAATGGGACTGTGATCGTTTGCGCTGTGAGCCAGCCTTACTTGCCGTTTCTTAACAACTGGTTGATTAGCATTGCCAGGCAAAAGCATCATGATAAGGTGCTTGTGATCGCCGAGGACTATGCCACGCTCTATAAGGTGAACGAGCGGTGGCCCGGACACGCCGTGCTTGTCCCACCGGCGCCCGATGCTCAAACTGCCCATAAGTTTGGTTCTCAGGTACAATTTTGGTTTTAACAACTGGGTTTGATTTATTTTGTCATTACATGTGCGTTTAAGATTATATATTATGTGATCGATCAATTCAAGTCTTTGTAACCGGAATTTATTTTGCTTCTTGATTTTTTTTTTTTTTTCTCATCTGCTTTGGCACTTGCTCTTTGATGCTACATTGGTAATTAAAGACTTGCGATTGGTAGTTATGTGATAATCCTTATCGACCGTGAGGCGATTTTGGTAAATATTGAATTGATTTTTGAGCTAAAAACTACTATTCTAGCTGTTGAGGACCCAATCAATGTAATTGCAATGGCTGTGCTTGAATTGTAGGGTGGGCACACCACTTATTAGTCCTTCTTGTTCACTTGAAGAGGATTTGGGATTGAAGTTAAAAAATGATTGCTGTTATGTTTATTCTTGACTTCTTTCTTTCTTTGTAACTCCCTTTTCTGTTGTGTTTTCAGCTTGATTCTGATAAATAATATGAACAGAAGATGAATTGCTGCCAAGATTTTAAGGACATGTTTTCTTTAGCAATTTGTTTTTCCCTTTGATGTGCTCTTGTAGTAAGGACTGAGTTTTGTCTTTTCACTTAAATGTTTCCTTTTTGTCCTGCCAACTTGTATAGATTTGGAAATGTTATCCCCATGGTTTATTGAGTTAATTGCATTTTGGAAGTAATCCTTGTTGGTTTCATTGTACAGGGATTCTTCAATTTTACCTCCCGAAGGCCGCGCCACTTACTGCACATTTTGGACCTTGGATATAATGTCATGTACAATGACGTTGATATGGTCTGGTTAGCTGATCCGTTTCCTTATTTGCAAGGGCATCACGATGTGTACTTCACAGATGATATGGCGGCAGTAGGTGCACCAATTTGCTTCTTGCCTTTGCTGTCTGCCATTTATGTTAGATTAAGACCAATCCATTCCACATGAACCCAGATAGATAATGAAATTAGAATATGCTGGACATCAGTTGATATTTCTGTGTCTTCTGGATTCCAGTTGAAATTTTCTTTTGTTAATATCTTTTTGTCTTGCGACATCATAACAATGAACACGCTACAATTCCATTATATAGGAGCCTGCCTTGAAAAGTTGATATCTTGTTGCTGAGATCTTTCAAATGCCCTCTAGATGCCAACTGAATGGCTGCCTTTTCCTGTTCTTTCCCTAGCCCCTGGCTCAAAAAAGCAGAGGAAAACTGCAGTAAAAAAAGAAAAGACATTTAATTCCAAAATCTACCAAGATTCCCACCCCACCTCCCCGGGCTAAGTCATTGAAAGTCATTTGGTGGGTTCTAAGCTGAGTCAATATGGCTGGAGAGGAACTCAGAATTCAGTTATCCGATTTCTTTAGTATTCCAATGTATGCTTTGGACTTAAGCAGTAAATTATAATAAGAACATATCAATCTGGCTATGAAACTTCTTGAATGTAATCTTTTCTTATTGTTCATAACTGCAAAAACACATGTTCACATCATCAATAATTTTTTCTTTCTGGATGACCAGGTAAAACCACTGAACCACTCCCATGAGTTGCCACCTCCAGGGAAAAAAGGGCGCACTTACATATGTAGCTGCATGATTTTCCTTCGACCTTCTAGTGGAGCAAAACTGGTTATGAAGAAGTGGATTGAGGAACTCCAAGTACAGCCATGGTCCAAAGCGAAGAAATCAAATGATCAGCCTGCTTTTAATTGGGCATTGAACAAAACTGCTGGAGAGGTTTGTTGTCTTTGCATTCTATTATCGCCTTGCTAATTTGTTTCATGATCCGGACTTCCTGGAGGAAAAAAAAAAAGTGAAACTTTCTCATTTTAATATTTCCATGAAAATTGAATATGAAAAGGCCTCTTGAGGATTTTCTGCTTCTATTGACAGCATTGCCATGTATTGTTCAAAATATATAATGATGAAATCTTGATATAGTGGGTTTTCTGCATGATTTGGTTGATTTAGCTGTACAGAATATGTTCTAGGTTGGGCAATGTTTGGTGTGAAAACTTGTGCTTTTTAAGGTCTTGGTTCCAAGCCTCCTGTAAGGCATACTGCAATAATTTTCGCTAAATCTATGCCGCATACAGTGAGAATTATTGGATTTTTTTTTTATGAATTAAATTTCTGAGATGTCTATATAAGTTGTATTGTTTGGAATCTTCAGATAATGTGTACCTGGGTTGCGCTTTGCACTTCTAATGATAATCCACTTATAAAAAAATAATCTTCAGATAATGTGATGTTTGAAAGTTTTTCTGCAGGTGGATCTCTACTTGCTTCCCCAGGCAGCATTTCCAACAGGAGGATTATACTTCAAGAACCAGACATGGGTGCAGGAAACCAAGGGAATGCATGTTATAATTCATAACAATTATATCACAGGGTTCGAGAAGAAGATAAAGCGCTTCCACGACTTTGACCTCTGGTTGGTGGATGATCATGCCCTTGAGTCCCCTCTAGGCAGACTAAGATAAAGTGAAAACTTCTATCTCCATGTAGAACCAAGCACACTCTTGTTAGTGATTGTCTATTGCTCCTAGCCAGTGACCCCCACCTTCTTGCACAATTACTACTCCCGTGAACTCTGTGGAAGGAAACCTGGCATTAGCAGCTAACTTCCTTATGTGCTGATGGATTCTTCAAGAATTTAAAGAATATCAATGATCCGAAATTTCCTATGGCTTCTTTGGTGTTTTGGCAGGGCAGGTGGTCCAGTCAGCATAAAGGAGATGTCATCAACCGGTTACACCACTTAGATAGATGTGATATTGTCCATTATTTTCATTTTCAAAAAAGTTTACTTTTTTCTTTTGAAATTCAATTATTAACAATTTATTACTCTATGTTATGGACGTCATTTTGTTGTGTAATCTTCACCACACAAGTCATTATCTTCAAGATTTTATTTGATGTTTTTGGTTACTTGTATAAACCACCAAAATGTAGAAAATTGATAGATCCGGCAGTAATTGCTCTTAAGGTTTTTATTTTCTTTTCCTTTTGGTTTCTTTCTTTTTCTCTTTTTGTTTTAGGGACAACCAAGTGTCATGTGAATTAAAGCTCTGACCAAATTTGAATAACCTACTTGTTCTGATACTGTTTAGAAAACATACTCAAACAACATGATCAAGGATAGAGTTTTTCCTTTAAATTGGGTTGAAAGAATTTTTGTTTTAATTCAATCTATAAAATTATAATGTTTTATTAAAATATATTAAAAATATATACTTTTTTAATAGCATATGAAAAGCATACGACTTTGCATTATTAGATTAGGTCTTACCTTAAAATATAGATGCAAGATTACTTAAAAAAAATATGCCCCCACTCATTTCTGACGTCAAACCTGCACCAACCCAATAAGATATTTTGAGCACTCGCGAAAAAAAAAAAGGTTAAAATAAAAATCCATGCGTCTGCCGGGAGTCGAACCCGGGTCTATTGCTTGGAAGGCAATTATCCTAACCGTTGGACTACAAACGCCTATATGACAAAAGGCTGTAGCATTTGTATTTATAATAAAACAGAGAGTGCAAACAATAAAATAAGTAGATAGCTTGGTTTATTTTATTTTTATGAAATTTCAAAATTAGTCGTGCATTTAAGGCTGTGACAAATAATGTACCAGTTATTAACAAAAAAAAAAAAAAACCGTAATTGCATAATCGATTAAACCGGTTACAATCAGCAGTTTTAGGAATAAATAAAAGCGATTTTTACATGGATGAAGTATTATAAAGAGAGTAATGCTACATATCATCCCATTGTCCTTATTTTATCCTCCTAAAATTGATGTGGCTCTTCAAATTACCATTGAATTTATGATAGATCGTTATTAGATTTTGATCCAATGGTAATTTTAAGAGTCACATCAATTTTAAAGGATAAAAAATGACAAATGAATGATACGTCTTATAAAGAAGCGTGTATCTATCAACATCATTGCCACCGAATATTGGGTTTTGGATGAGTTGGAATTTTCTGAAATTGAGTCTATGTATATTTATACAGTGACGAGATAAGCATGCGGCGTGCGGCGCGGCTATCAGAATCAAAAGAGCATATAAAAGATGATCAAATTTAGGAGGGCAGTGGTTTGTTGCAGTGACTGTCAGTCTGTCACGGACACCCCCCTTCTTGTAATTGTAGCAGTGTACCCACAAGCTCCTCCTGCAGGCAGACAATTGTTCATCCATACTCATTACTCACCCTTCAAAAATTATGAAAAATAACTCGGGTTGGCAGACTGATGCCTCATAAATCTAAGGTTCGATCTCTTTTGTATTGCAAACAATTTCAAGTAATAATAGGTACTATTGTAAGCAATGTTACCACAGTAATATACAGAAAACTTTTGATAGTAATAAGAGGAATTGTTCTAAGTCTACGGATTATAATGTTTGAAAATACTAAAATAGGCCCAAAACAGTCTAATAATCGGCATAATCGCTAGTTAGTGGTTAACTGCTAACTGCTTTAGCGGTTTCGGTTGCGATTACTTAAAAATGATAATAACTTAACGCGGTTGTGGTTAAGAGGGGATAACCACAATCGTTTGTAGACGCATAATTACGACAAATAACCTCCAATGGCTTAGGATTGATTCGACTGACCACCCCAACTAGGGTTGTACAAACTAATCGCCCCGTAACTGCTAACAACTTATAATCGTTAAACGCATAACTGCTTTTGAAGGCAGTTATAAATAATCACTAATCGTCTAGAGCAGCTAGCAGTTTTAGGGTTATTGGTAGGCGGTGGTTAATAACCGCTAACCGCCTACCCTTATATATAAATAATAAAAATATTTATATTATATATTTAATATCAAAAATAACTTCGATACACAAAGTTATGTATTTAATTTTATTAACAAAAAAAAAATTCTATCCGCTCTAAAATTTTTATTCTCTTTGATAACAAGCAAATATTATATTTGGGATTACAATTTATTATCAGTATCTTAAAATTTGCAAAAAAAAAAAAAAAGGTTCAAATCACCACCTTTTAGCCTTTAAATCTATGATTCTGGTGCATTATTCAATTTTTTCCAAGGTTCTACGATTCCTCTTTAAGGTAACAAATCAAGGGGATTTGATGGAAATCTTATCGGCCAAATGGATATTTGAATTGGTAAGCTTTTAGGCAACTTATAATCTTATACCGTTTTCTTTTTTCAAGTTCATTTTGTATATGAATATATAATTATTTACACTTTTCTTGGTATATATTGTTTAATTTTATAGGGAATGAAGGATTACAGTACCAATAGATACAACATGGATTATTTCGATTACTTATTTGATAAGCCTTTTAAAAAAAAAAAAAAAAAACCAGCCCAAAAGTCCACATATAAAAAACGATTATCAACTGTCGGTTATAGGATTTAATAACCGCTAACCATCTAAGCGGTGTGGTTGTGGTTGTTAACATTTAATAACCGTTTTAGGCAGTTGTGGTTAGTGGTTATATCCAATAACCACTAACTGCAACAGCTTGTACAGCCCTACCCTCAAGGTCTGGGGTGGTTCGGCCACCCCCTTTTATTAATTTAGGGGTGGCCAATCACTCCTCAATAACTCATTTTTTTTTTTTTAAAAAAATAAATTTATAATATTTTAAAAAAGTTCATATACCTCACTCAAATTGTCACTTTATTGCTAATATCCATTCTAAACTATAGATTGAGTCAATGTCATTTCTTAACTACCAAAAAATTGTCACTGGCCATTCATAATTGGTTTTTAAAGAAAAATAAAAATAAAAACTAAACTTAAAACAAAAAAGAAAAAGAAGAAGATGGAGACCGTGGTTGGCCATGAGGGTGATTCGTCCGCCTTCCATTTGAGCAGGGACGGAGCCATAAGTTCTTATGGGCAAGGGTCAATGACAAAAAAAAAGAAAATTTGGTAGGGGCCAATAGGCTTAATTTTTATTTTTTACCTTATATTTTTTAATTTTTTAGGAATTTTTTTTCTTCTCACCTCATAATTTTTATTTATTTATTTATAAGAATACTTTTATCTTATTAAAAAGCTTTACAGTTGGAAATACTCTTAAAGAATTATTTGTCACCCCTTGAAACTCTGCTAACTAATTTTACAAATTTTTTTTTCTTGGACAAAGACGATTAAAATATTAGAAGCTGTGAACTAATTCCCAAGTCAAACTGCAGTTTTTTTTTTTTTTTTTTTTTTTTTTTTGAGATGATTTGTCCAATAAATTAAGAAGTTGTACTATATATATATATATATGTCTTATCCCTTATGTTAAGCGGTTTGAGATTTGAATAAAATATAGAGGAGATATAATTGGCCAATATTCAATTAATCGTAGATTTTTAGAATCTACGAAATTGGTCAGAATCAGAGACCTTAAGCGGAAAAGGAGTAGTGTAGGAGGCCCAGCCAAAAAGAGAAAACTACAGAGGGGAAATAGCAAATAAATACGGAAAGTTCCTATCTTCGTCGCTATGACACGTGAAGGCATCAAATCCAGTTGTCACACTGTTCGGATACTCCAATTTTTTTTATCGCTATTTCTTTTGTTCTTTCATGAGAAAGCAGCTGCTTCTTCAGTTCTTCTTCTAAACTATACACAATGATCCAAGTTTGTTGTTATGCAAATAATAATAATAATTATTCATCGAAAAAAAAATATAATAATTATCTTTTTTTTTTTTTTTTTTTTTTTTTTTTTGCGTTTCATATACTCCAGATGGTTATAATAATTGACCACAATTTGGTTATAATCTAAAAGGTTAAAATTTGAGCTTGAATTTTTACTCCATAGATGGAGTGAAGCATGTTGAGATGGTATTAAATTGTTTAGAAAGAGAGGGCAGGGCATATTTGTGTGAAGAACCAGAAAGATTCTTTCAGACATTTAGAAGCAATAAATCAGGGCGTGCAGATGAGGCCGAGTTTTTAGCCCGCAAAGTATCTCTTTTTCCAACATCACAAAAAACCCATTTTCTTAAAGTTGACAATTAATGGCAACGACCAAATACACACACACGTCATCATCATCCCCATAATCCAATCGCTTTCTGACCTTTCACTGTTCTTATCTTTCCTCTGCTGAAACTCGCTAGTCCCATACCTGCCCTGTTCCTCGCTCTGTAGATAAAACACCCATTAGAAGAACTTGGTCTTAAGTCCCTTATTTTTTATTTATTTTTATTTTTTTATTTTTATGTTTGTTTGTATTTTTTTTTTTTTTCCCCTGATATGAATTTGATGTGTTTGGGTCAAGTTTGAAGCTCGTGAAGTAAAATCTGTAATTTGGATGGAACTCTAAATGGGTTCTCTGGAAACCGGGCTTACGTTGAAGAGAGACAACCTTTTCCGGTCTTCATCAGCTGGTAGAACCGAGAGGCACCCATTTCCACAGAGACCCAGATCGAGGTTCTCAAAGTTTTTGCTTTTCAAGAAGCTAGATTACGTCCAATGGATTTGTACTGTGGCTGTGTTCCTCTTCTTTGTGGTGCTCTTCCAGATGTTTCTGCCTGGTTCTGTGGTAGAAAAGTCTGGGGCATCATTTGAAGAGGATGTGGAAGTGAGTTATGGTGATTTTAAGCTTTTGAAAGAGATGGGTGTGCTTGAATTTGGGGAGGATGTTAGATTTGAGCCTACTAAGCTTTTGAAGAAGTTTCAGAAAGAAGCTAGAGAAGCAAATATGTATTCTTCTGCTTTCAACAGGACACTACAGCGTTTTGGGTACAGAAAACCCCAGCTTGCATTGGTCAGTAATCATTTATTATCAGGAGTATCTGTGCGTTCTTAATTTCAACATATTGCATTTCCTTTGTTTATGCATGTAAGATGTATATACATATATACATTCAAGTCTGTGTTGATTTTTGCGTTTTGCTTGGTTGATGTTTACTTGGAGGATAGCTTTTGTTTTTTTTTTGGTATGTGCGTGACTATCTGTTTGATTTCATTTTCTACTTGAAGGTTTTTGCAGATCTGCTGGTCGATTCACACAAATTACTGATGGTGACAGTTGGAGCTGCATTGCAGGAGATCGGCTACGAAACTCAGGTAGTTTCCTTCGCATAATTTTTTTTTGGTAATTTTTACGTCTAGAGTTGGGCTGTGAAGAAAGTGAAAAATGTTTCTTAGAGTATGGCTTTCTACTTATGGGATGAGGGCGACATCATTCGGCTAGGAACTGTCATAGTGGGTACTGTGGACGCGTGGTGTAAACTTTTAACCAGGTGTTACAGATGGTGCATTCGGGCTTGAAATTCAAATTTCCATCTCAAATTATCACTTGAAGTTTGCTTTGGCAACGGCAACCCTCCCCTAGTTTTCCTATGTTGTATTTAGTATTCTGCTGTTCCTTGTAACCTGTCATTTGTAGGAACTAGAAGCGAATTAGACCAATATTAGGGTTTTTGAACTTGGACCAATTTTATGTGAGGGAACTTGCGTTTTTCATTTTCTCTCAATGGATGCTGAGATCAGATGGGGGATAAGCAATTTTACTTGAACTGACATGAAATGTAGGATTTGTACCCCAGCTCCCTTATGTCTCGGTGAAAAAAAATAGAATTTGATGGAAGGCATATCATTTTGTGTCATTATTATATGTTGTTAAAGAATTTCCATCTTCATTTAAAGAGTTATACCAGTAGCGCTGGATGCAAATGACTAAAAGACATCTCTCTCTCTCTCTTTCATCAGCAGACTTGTCACCAGAGACTTGCTCGTCTCCTGAATTACCTGAATCATCTGTTAGCTAAAAGCATTTACCTTTAGTTTTCTGATCATTGCATCAAATTTCTTATAATTTTGCAGGTTTACTCTCTTGAAGATGGCCCTGTGCATGATGTTTGGAGAAAAATAGGAATTCCAGTCACCATTATTCGAACGTGTGATAAGACAGAGATCGTTGTAGATTGGTTAAAGTATGTGTATTATACTAGTTTTCTGACATGCCTCAAACATTCAAGATAATATTTATCTAGGGGATTGTTTGGATTGAAGCAAAATTGAGGATCTTCTCACTCCAGCTCGCTCAGTCTGTTCATTTAATATAATTAATAACAAACTCTCTGCTCTAACTAACTAGATCCTTGACTCATTGGCAATATGTCAGAGATGTTTCAATACAATTGGCATTTGATTGGCTGTGTTGGGACAAAATCTATGTTGACATCATGATTTGATTTCTCTGAATTGGTGATCAATTTAGTAGTTTTTTGATCTGGCATCAAGATTCTCGTGCAAATAGAATTGATAATACATGCATTATGATTCAGTTTTATAAGTAATATTAAGCTATAAATAAATATATTCTGTGTAATTTATGAGTTGTTGGTCACAGTATTTGAGCGTGGTTCAGTTTATTGGATCTGATAAATGTTGGATATGTATAACAAACTGTATGTTTTTTCGCAGCTATGATGGCATACTCGTGAGCTCTTTTGAAGCCAAATGCATCTTTTCATGGTAAGATTAGTTATTTCATATAAGTTTTTAGCGCAATAAACTTCCAACTTCTTGTTGTCACATGAAGTCTTTGCTCTCCTCTCTCCCCTCTCTAAATTGTCTTCAGTATACAAATTAGTTTGGGAAACTATTGGATCTGATGATACTGTTTTACTACAATGGCATCAGATTTAAAGGAATGAAGAGTGAAATGTACACTCATATTATTTGGGAACAGCTTCCAGTATCTTCTATTCATCTTGGTTTATATGTTGGGCGGATAGTTGTCTGGTTCTGCCACATTGTTGTGGTCTTGCCATTGTCGTGGTCTTGCCAATGAGGCATAGGTTGTGAGCCGAGTTGGGAGAGATACATGAAGGACCAGAGGCTATAACATAGGACAGGAGGCATGGCATTGTGGTGCCTAGGGGCACCATTGGTGCTAGTAACTTTCATTTAAGAGCTTAGTTTTGGAAAACATTGTTCAAGATGCTGGCATGAAGGATTAGAGAGCCTATGTGATGTAGCGTGTGTAGTGGATCGCAAGATTAACAAACACAAGATTCACAATTCTTCTCAAACCAAGAAAAATCAAGTATTTGTAGGGAAAACTGAAGAAAACTCACTCCAATAGTTTTTATTTTTATTTTTTATTTATTGAAAACTGATGAAAATACAACATAACATGGAGGCTAAGTCGTCCTTATTTAGCCTATTTAGAGAAAGACTCGTAACCCTACTAAAAATGTAATGAAAAATGATCAATGCGATCTTGTTCGAAGGAGACTTGCGAGGAAGCCCTTAAAACCCTTAAAACCATCCTCGGTCGACCGAGTCATCTATCGAGTGTCTCGAGTTTTTTGTATGGAGACCTTATGCAGCATCCTTGCTCGATTGAGCATCTATTGAGGGTCTATCGTGCTTCCTAAAACAGTCTTTCGTATTTCTATTGATGACCCGTTTTGACCTAGTAAATGTTGATATTGGAAATCTTAATGAAATATGAATTTGTAGCCCTTTGAGTAAGCTTTCCAACTCTATCAAGATTGTCTTCATCCGATCTTGAGATCTCAAGATACGGCCAATTTAGTATGATTGGTCTGGTCGTAAACTGCCCGGCATCATCCTCCTCGGGATGGAGAGAATTCGTCCTCGAATTCGAGTCGTCCTTGCCTTGATTTTTCGAATGCCCAATCAATTCCTTCCTTCTCGTCCTCAAGCAAAACAACTTGATACCATAAGAGAAACAACTTGCGATCAATCACAAGATAATTATGAATAACAATGCTGAAATCCTCCACACCAACTTAAGAAAACTCAATCTTCACACGTTCCTTATTTATTTTCTCAAACTTCATAAATTTGTTCCAAAAAGTATCAATTATTTCTTGCCCACTAGAAATAAAATTTTCTTTCAACATGATGAAACGAGCATCAAAATTTTGACTAGGAAAACTTGATTGAAAATTTTCAACCCCAAGAAAATCAACAAAATTAATTTCCTCAAAACCCAAACTGAGATACTTCACTATTTGGACTTTCATCAAACATATGATAGACATCATTCTCTTCCACAATTTTTATGGTATCAACTGAAGAACTTACCTTCTCCAATAGATCCTCTTCGTCATGATAGGTGTCATAGGTCGGTGGGGAGTCCCAATCTACTGAAGAATTTCCCTAAACAACTTCATCTTCCTCCACTTGAGATGGATTTAGTAAATGGACTTAAGGCTTGCTAAGAATAGTCAAGGCGGCGAGTAGCTGATTATGCACATCAAGCCTTACCTCCTTCTGTTGAAATCGCGGCTCTTCAACAGTAAACTCGTCATCTTCCATGTAATGTGGATTTGGTTCTCAGTGACTTGTTTAGTTGGTTCACCAATTTGAGTACCAATTTGGTCAACAAATCGCTCCTCCAAGTGTTGCAAACGTGTCATCAGTTGCTCCTCATGTGTTACCTCTTCATGCTCATGCAAATTTGTTTCCTCATCTGCATCCTCTTTGCGCCGTGGCAGGAAAGAAACCTTGCGCTCTCGTACCAACTAATGCAGTGTAGTGTATTGGATCACAAGATTAACAAACACAAGATTCACAACTCTTCCACAAACCAAGAAAAACAAGAATTGTTAGGGAAAATTGAAGAAAACTCACTCCAAGATGCTTCTTATTAAAATGTGATGAAAATACAACATAGCATGGAGGCCAGGGGCGGAACTAGGATTTGAGATGAAGGAGGACGAAACTAAAAATTGAAGATCTTCAAGGTTAAAAAATTAACTTTCGGGGGGGGGGGGGGTCAAACTCATAAAAAAACATAAAATTTAGGAGAATTTCTAAAAAATTTGGGGGGGCTTCGTCCCCCAAGCTCAGGGGCAGTTCCGCCCCAAATGGAGGTTAAGCCATCGTTATTTAGTTTATATAGAGAAAGAGTCTTAACCTTACTAAAAACAAAATAAAAATCGATCAGTCGCGATCTCGTTTGAATGAGATTAAGTCTCGTTTGACTTGCAATGAAGCCTTATAAACCCATCCTCAGTTGATTGAGTATCAACCGAGTCATCTACTGAGTGTCTTAGGTTTTTTATGGAGACATGATGCAACATCCTCGGTTGATTTAGCATCTACCGAGCTTCCTGGAATTGCTTTTCGTATTTCTATTGACGACCCATTTGACCTAGTAAACGTTGGAATTTAGAAATCTTCATGAAATATGAATTTGTAGCCCTTTGAATAAGCTTTCTAACGCTACAAAGATTGGTTTTAAAAAAAAATAACGCGACCAAGATTGTCTTCATCCGATCTTGGAATCTCAAGATATGGCTAATTTAGTATGACTGGTTTGCCCATAAATCACCTTGCACCACTATGAGTCATGAACTATATGTGTCATATTCAGTAGTGGAGCCAGAGATAAAATTTTATTGGGTAAAGAAAATTTGACCATTTGAAAGTATTTTATTACATTAAATTGGTGTAATTTTATATTTCAGTTTGACCCATTTATTACATTAATTTTTTTTCCTTTTAAAGTTGGTGTAATTTAGAAAATTTCATAAAAAAATATCAATATTCCTTTAGCAATCCCATTAATTATTGATATGTTAGTGAAGGCAATTTGTCTCCACTGAACATGTTAATTTGTATATGATATGTGCATTGTTGGCACAGGCACAAGGTCATATCTTTTTTTTTTTTTTTTTTTTTTGATAATTAATTTCATTAAAAGCGCAAGGGGCACAACCCAAGTACATATGAAGTGTATAAGAGAAAAACACCCAGCAAAATCAAGAACGAGAAAAGAGAGCACAAAATTATCCTTAGAGATATTGAGAAGGGCGTTAGTAGAGATCCACTCAAAGAGGGATTTAAGAAAACAAAGTTGTAGATCCAAACTCGTATTCTCATAATCATCGAAACTTCAATGGTTCCTTTTCTCTCCAAAGGCACTACATTAAACAAATGGATTACATTCCAAAGAGTTTTAAAATCATTCCGACTAAAACATCTTTTCCAACACGCCAAGAGATCCACCACCTTTTTGGGCATAACCCACTCTACTCCAAACATCTGAAAATCAAAATCCACAAGTCTCTTGCAATATCATAGCGAAGGAGATGATCAGGAGTTTGCCCACTATTTTTACAAATATGACACCAATCCATCACTATGATGTGTCGTATGTGAAGATTATCCATTGTAAGAATTTTTCTT
The DNA here is from genome assembly GCA_028654335.1 of Alnus rubra. Taxonomy (NCBI): domain Eukaryota; kingdom Viridiplantae; phylum Streptophyta; class Magnoliopsida; order Fagales; family Betulaceae; genus Alnus; species Alnus rubra. The sequence continues at coordinate 379,980 of JAJPGS010001031.1, read as the reverse complement.
AAAGATGTTGTCCAAGTGAAGAAGGCCACCCTCAAAGGAGTCTTAGACCTCCAGATGCTGTTCCAAGGGAATGAAGAGTTGATGTTGAAAAGGAGAACATTGTAAAAAGTTAACCTCAAAAATCAAGTTTTCGAAGGAATCCAACAAAACTTATCTTCACTTCCCCGATTCATCTTAATGGAATACAAAGCATTGAAAAAAGAAGACACATAATCCACCTCCCAATCATGCTCCAATTTTATAAAATTCATGTCCCAATGCACCTCGTCATTGTGAGCAAAAACATTAGCCACTAGAGCATTCCTATCCCTTGCAATGCAAAATAATTTCGTAAAGGTTTCCTTTATAGAAAAATCCCCATGCCAAATGTCATGCCAAAACATGGTTCAAGAGCCATCACCTACCTCAATTACTAACAAAACTATAGATTGCATTTGAATCCCTCCTAACATGTTTCCATAGACTCACCCCATGTGACCTAGTGACAACACTAGGGCACCAACCACCTGCCAAACTACCATATATTTTATCCACTACCTGTCACCAAAAAGCACCTCTCTCAACAACATACCTCCATAACCACTTTCCCAGAAGAGCCTAATTGAAAGTGAGCGAACTTCTAATCCCCAAACCTCCAAGATGAAGGGGAGTATAAACCTTCTTCCGATTAACTAGATGGAACTTAGACTCGATATCCAAACCACCCCACAAGAAATCCCTCTGCAAATTTTCTATCTGATTAGCAACACCAATCAGGATAGGGAAGAGAGAGGAAATATCTAGGAAAGTTGGAAAGCCTGCTTTTGATCAATGTTAAACGACCCTTAGATAAATAGAGCCTTTTTCACCCCTCTAATATTCTCTCAATTTTCTCAACAATTGTATCCCAAATAAATTTGGCTTTCAATGGAGCATCCAGAGGGAGGCCCAAATATTTCTGGGGCAAAAACGCAACCCTACAACTCAGAATACGAGCCAAAACATTCACATTCGACACATTACCAACAAGAACCAATTCAGATTTATCCATATTAATCTTTAACATGGAAACAACTTCAAAACAAGAGAGAACATATCTCAAATAACGAAAATAATGGGGTTCCCACCAGAAAACTAGAAATATGACCCCCATTTACAACGGCTGACATCATTCGACTCATAGCCTCCATAACAATTACATATAGGACCCGGGGGGGGGGGGGGGTGGGGTCATCTTGACTACGAGAGCTATTGAGAAAACCCTTGGGAGTACTGTTATCATAATAGAGAATCGAGCAATGGATATGCAGAACGCAATCCAAATCCGCCATTTTCCCCCAAAGCCACATCTCCTTAACATGTATAAAAGATCATCTTTGGCAAGCTATTGAGAAAACCCCTGGGAGTACTATTAATCATAATAGAGAACCGAGTAATGGATATGCAGAACGCAATCCAAATCCGCCATTTTTCTCCAAAACCACATCTCCTTAACATGTATAAAAGATCATCTTTGACAATTTGTTGCTACGTAGAGATTACTTTCAGCGTAGCTTGTAGGGAGACCAAAATCTTGGTGTCACAATAGCCTTTAAAAAAGTTGTTTCTTGAGAAGACTAGTAACATGGTGAGAATGTGATTGCTCGATAAGATCTTTGGTATCTCGTTGTGTTTCTAAGAAGCATTAGTACTGACTCGAGACTCGGATAGATACAATACAGATGTGGTGATATACAACATCTTGAAAAAACTAGGATCTGAGATGTTAGTGACAATTTGATTAACTCATCAATAAATATAGATTTGTATCTATATAGTATATATTACATCAACTTCTGAATTTGCAAAGCTCCATCAATTATGGCAACTTCTAGGTGTAGAAAAGGCAAGGCCCAAATGATGTAGGGTCGTATGCCTTGGTGGTTTTTGTGGGTTGTATCTCGGGTCCTTGGGTGTTTTTCCTTTTGTTCTTGTTTGGGTTCTTTTGTGGGTTGTTTTTGGGTGTTCTTTCGGTTCCTAGGGTTTTTTTTGTGGTTTTTGTTGGGTTTTTCGGGTTAGCTTTGGTTTCTCCTGTGTATACTTGTGTACTTATGGGCGCCTTACGTTTTTTTTTTTCAATAATATTCTTGCTTACTTGTCAAAAAAATATTCAAGGAATAATAGATATGAAAGAAGCGCATAATTTGTGCATAAGGTAACCATAATCCATATTTAATGTTTTAGAGATCCTTGAAATACACTATTCATAATATCCACAAAATATTAATTTTGCTATGTGGTCATTCAAATGTTCAAAATAAAGCATCTAGATCCTTTGTTTTTTGAATTTGAACCCAAAATATTTTAAAAATACATTTTGAACCTCATTTTTAGTAAGAATTTTATTTGACCTTAAACGTGTCCCTACCTTATTGCCAAAGTATCTTGCCATGTCCTGAAGGTATCTGACTTTAAATTTTAGTTTTTTTAATTCATGGACACATATTAGACATATGGTGCCATGTCCAAGCCATATCTGTGTCCGATATGCGTCAGACATGGATACCTCAGCCCTTTTGAAGTACCTATGCTTCCTAGTATGAGTGCTTTTTCATTTGATCATCAGGAATCGAGTGTGGAAGCTTTGTTAATGAAATGCATGTGTAATTAAATCTCTTAAACTGTTTTGCTAGCTGTAATCACTATGATTATGTTCCATATGAGCTCCCTTCGTATATGATGTATGTGTGTTTTTTTAGTCTTGTTAAGATATTAATTAAATGATTAAAGTCACTTTTTCCTATCAACTTAAATTTTTGGGATAAGCAGTGATTTAACATGATATCAGAATAAAAGTCATAAGTTTGAACCCTGACTTTATAGTTTAGCCACAATTTTTAGTTAAATATTCTACTTGTTAGGTCTTACTTCTTGAGGGAGAGTTGTCCACACGTGAGTGTGAGGAGATTGTTAAAGTATTAATTAAATGATTAAATTCATTATTTTCTTTCAGTTTAAGCTTTTGGATAAATGAGAATTTAACATGTCTATTTAGTTAAAAAAAAAAAAATTATATATGTTTTTTTTTTTTTTTGGTTTTTTGTTTTTGTTTCAATGAATATGTTGCCAATTATGCTTAGGAATTCCAGTCATCAGCGTTGTCCTTATCCAGTTAAATTGAATGATTTTACTTGTTACAGTTTTGAGCAGGAACCTTTCAAGTCGTTACCTCTTATATGGACCATCCATGAAAGATCGCTTGCTACTCGTTCAAGACAATATATTTCAAGTGGTCAGATTGACCTTTTAAATGATTGGAAAAGAGTCTTCAACCGTTCTACCGTCGTTGTCTTCCCAAACTATGTCCTGCCGGTAATATTTAATGGACTGTTCTTTTCTTTTAGACGCCCATGAACATCGTATGTAATGATTTATCACATTTGGTACACATGGAAAGGGTGCTTCACTGTATTCAGTTAAAACATCTCCTGTGTGTAACATCCGCACATTCTTCATTTTTTAATTCCCTATATATTACATTCTTTATCAATTAGGAAAGAGTATATCTGATTCAGGAGATATAAGTAATGTGCAGATTGGAAACCATAATCTGATAAATAAATGTTATATTGTGAGAACATTCTAGTTACAAATAGTATGATGGGATGATAAATTGTTATTATCTAATTAATTAAGCTTTTAAACTACGAGCTGAAGCCGGCACTTATTTCTAGTGGTCTGATTTCTTTCTGTTCTTTCAACAGATGATTTACTTCACATTTGATGTCGGAAACTTTTTTGTTATTCCGGGTTCTCCTGCTGAAGCATTGGAAGCAGACACTGTAATTGCCTTGCACAAAGATAATATGCATGTCCAGATGGGTTACGAGCCTGAAGATGCTATTATAGCAATTGTGGGAAGCCAATTTTTGTACAGGGGTTTGTGGCTGGAGCATGCCATTGTTTTACAGGCTTTATTACCAGTTCTTTCAGACTTCCCGTCAGATAATAATTCCAATTCTCAACTCAAAATCATCGTTCTAAGTGGGGATTCAACAAGTAACTATGGTGTGGTTGTGGAGGTACATATCTGCAGAAGTTTGGTTCTATCTATTAGTGGGTGTATTAGTTTAAGCTTCTTATAGTTATCTGGTTGTCCCTAGGCAATTGCTCTTGAATTGAAATATCCAAGTGGCGTTGTGAAGCATAAAGCTCTTGATGTGGATGCAGACAATGTCTTAAGCATGGCTGATCTTGTGATATATGGATCCTTCCTTGAAGAGCAATCTTTTCCAGACAGTTTGATGAAAGCCATGTGCTTCGGGAAACCCATCATTGCCCCAGATCTCTCCATGATAAGGAAATATGTATGCCCTTCTAAATACTGGCCTCTTCTCTTGGCACACACTAATTCTGACCAACACAAACACGTGTCAAAGTAACATAGTGTAATACAACAAGAGAAGTTTCATGGGAGGGAAAATGCATTCATTATCTTCATTCAATTCTGCAAAGTCCTATCCCCAGGCATGGAAATCTTTTTTGGCCGTTGAGCTTTTTCTAGGACCTTATCTTAAAAATGATTCCATGTTCCACCCAGACTTGAACCCTGCTCTTTTCCATCTTCTTGTTCTTTTTTATGCCTTTTACTTAAAGCAGAATATCCTCTTTACTGGTGTTGTAGCTCCTCATGCATTCATCTCTTATTTCATTTTATTTTTATTTTTCTCCTTGCTACCCATCTATCAACATCCTCATTTGTGGTCTGCAACTTCATGGACATGTATTCTTTTATTTCGCCCTGGCTGGCCTTACAGTCTTATGAAATTTTATCCCCTACATGGTGTGAAAAGTCCTCAAAGAAGTGGTTCCATGCCCTTTTTTTTTTTTGACGAAAATTAATTTTCTACCTTAAGGCTTCTTATAACTAGTCGGCTTGGAGACCCTTAAGGAAGGTCCTCTTAGATCTTAAGTTTATTTTAGTATTAAAATTCACCTTCAGTTGTTTATCTTAGTATCGTGCGGCTGAGCCTATTTAGCAACATCAGAATTTTTTACATAAGGAATCTCATATGTGGGAACTAACTGAAATGTAGGTATCAATTTCCTGTCTGTTGCCTGTGCTAGAGTGACTGCTTATAAGGCATCTCAGACATCTTCCCAATCTTATTGTTTTCTTATTTTGAATTATTAGTATGTTGCATATGTTTTTCTAATCAAACTACTAACTGCATTGGCAATAACTACTAGGTTGATGACAGGGTGAATGGCTATCTTTTCCCTAAGGATAATACTAGGGTTCTGACACAAATCTTAAGACAAGTGTTCTCAAAAGGAAAATTATCACCACTAGCTCGCAATATTGCCTCAATAGGAAGAAGTACGGCGAAAAACCTGATGGTTTTGGAAACTGTTGAGGGATATGCTTCGCTCCTTGTAAATGTTTTGAACCTCCCATCAGATGTTGCGCCTCTTAAGGCTATTGCAGAAATCCCTCCCAAGTTTAAGGAAAAGTGGCAATGGCATTTATTTGAAGGAATATCAGATTCGACATATATGAACAGTACTTTGAAAAGTTACACATTTTTAGAAAAGTTTGAGCAGCACCGGAACCATACTCAAAGAGATAGATCTGGTGCTATAAATGCTGATGATGGATCATTTTTATACAGCATTTGGGAGGAAGAGAAAAACTTTGAGATGGCTAATACCAGAAGAAGAAGAGAGGAAGAAGAGGTAAGTGATGTGCTGGACAATAGTATATTTCTGTCTAAGATATGGATTGAATCTTCTGATGACCTTGACTAAACATCTGTTCTTTGCGTAAAAACTAACCTAATTTGGAATTTGATGCAGTTAAAGGATAGAACTGATCAGTCTCATGGAACCTGGGAGGAAGTGTATCGAAATGCCAAAAGGGCTGATAGATCTAAGCACGATTTGCATGAAAGGGATGATGGGGAGCTTGAAAGGACTGGCCAACCGTTGTGCATTTATGAACCTTACTTCGGGGAGGGTACCTGGCCTTTCCTACACATCTCTTCTCTTTATCGCGGGATTGGGCTGGTGAGTTACCAAACTCACTCTTCACCTTTGTTTTTGTAAGGCAGACACAGTTGTAGACAGTTGTAGATCATACCTCTATATAAATATGCAATTACAATACTCCTTTTTCCGAAAAGTATGTTGATTTCCGAAAAGTATGTCAATCTTAGAAATGGCATGCTAGGAAAAAATTGTATATTCATTCCTCTACACAATGAGGTACTATTTCTTTTCCTAATAGTCTCATTTTTTTGCTGTCAGTATTACATATATCTTGTTTAGCAAAATAACATTCAGAGTTCAGTGTGTGGTTTTAATTGCTGGTGACAATTTTAAAATGATATATACTTTTTTTGTTTGTGTTTTTTAATTTCTTTGTACCCTAAAAGGTTGACAGAAATAATGAATTATTAGTATGCTGTGTGTTATAAAGAGGACAGCAGTTCAGTATGCTATGCCTTTATCATGGAGATTGGTTGGTCTACAGGCTGCTCTTCATCTTATATATGCTTCTGCAGTTCTTGCTATGACAACCCTTTGTAGTATGCACATTTTCTTTCAAGATGGGTTCCTTGTGGCTGTGGTCGCTTGTTTTGGTATTCTGGTTCTTTTGTGTGTGTGTGTGTTGTGTTCCTTGGCACCTTTCTGTTATACTTGAGGGTGCCTTGATACTAATCTAATAGTTATTGTACTTGTTTCTCTTAAGTTGGAATTTGGATGAGATGAGCTATATTGCCTTCAATCTCATGTGGATACATGGACTGGGTACTTGCAGTCCAGTAAAGGCCGGAGACCTGGAGTGGAAGATGTTGATGCACCTTCTCGGCTTCCGCTTCTTAATAGCCCTTACTATCGAGATATACTTAGTGAATATGGAGCCTTTTTTGCAATTGCAAATCGGATTGACCGCATACACAAGAATGCTTGGATAGGTTTTCAGTCTTGGAGAGCAACAGCAAGGAAGGTATGTGGTTGCTCTTCATATTGCTTTATCCAAGGTTTTGTTCCTCTGATCTGCTTTAAAGTACTTTTTCTTAAAAATAAAAATAAAAAATTCTATTACCTCTCTTCAAGCGAAAATGATTTCAAAATATTTGAATACCAACTAATGAGCCTCACAGATCTTTCCTTCTGATGTACAAAATATGGGATTTACTAAATCAAATCACAAGAAATCTCGAATCAGACCATTTGTATTTACTTCAACAAAAGAAGTGTGGGCCTCTTCCACAGGCCATTTCAAATGCCAACTACTGCCCATCTGTCCTTTTGTTTGACTCTTATTGATCTTTTCGGAAGTTAAAACAGTATCATGTGATGATGTTATGGGGAAAGTTATTCCTGCTCTCTTGATGTGGAGCATTTGGAGAGAAAGGAATCGGCATCTCTTTGAGGATAGCGATGTGCTTTTCCTTAAATTCTGATTTCTGAGATCTCTTTTGAATTGGGTTATTGTATATGTTCCTAATTTTGCCTCAGGGAATCTGGTAGATTTGATTTGTTTTTTATATTGTAGTAGCATCTAGGGCTTCGGCTCTCTTGTATACTCTTCGTGTATGAGGGCTTTGCCCCCCCACCCCCCTTTTTTTTTCTTCTATAAAATTATTTTTATTCATCAAAAAATGTTATGGGGCATGTCACAAGATGGCACTCCCCCTGCAGAACAGGCCTTGCAACCACTGAACCTATTGGCCTTGCAAAGATAGCGATGTGGATCACTTGATGTCAATCAAACTCGCTTGTATCATGCGATTTATATTTGTCTTAAAATTCCATATTGATTAAAAAAAGTGTATTGAACCTTCAACATTTTGTTTTGTTTTGTTTTTTTGTTTTTTTTTTTTTTTCGGAGCCCTTAACTCTTGCTGTATATCTAATGTGGGTGCTTAAACAGGCGTCTTTGTCTAGAATCGCTGAAAATGCATTATTAGATTCTATCCAAGCACGGAAGCATGGGGATGCACTCTACTTTTGGGTGCGCTTGGATTTGGATCCACGAAATCCTTTGCAGCTGGATTTTTGGTCATTCTGTGATGCTATAAATGCTGGAAATTGCAAGTAAGACCAGTTAAAAAATCTTTGACATGATTTGTGGTATAAAATAATGGTTTATAAATCCTCTCTCTCTCTCTCTCCTCTCTCTCTCTCTCGTTTAAATTCTTAACCTGATTTTCGCCATATTGCTGACAATTGAAGGTTCGCATTTTCTGAGGCTCTTAAGAGGATGTACGGTGTTAGGTATAATTTGGATTCGTTACCTTCCATGCCTGTAGATGGCGGCACTTGGTCTGTGATGCAGAGCTGGGCTTTGCCAACTAGGTCCTTCCTAGAGTTCACGATGTTTTCTAGGTAGGAGAGATTGACAACTTAGTTTCTCTAGCACTATAAGCTTATCTCATGTATTGAGAAAGTAATCTACTGAGAGTTCATTCACTTTTTAACCTGTTGATATGATCCTGTGTGCAGAATGTTCGTTGATGCATTGGATGGGCTTATGTATGACGAGCACCATTCAAGTGGACGCTGTTATCTGAGTTTGTCCAAAGTAACTTGCTCACTTGATCAAATTGTTATGTTTGTCTCTGTCAAGAAATTTTATTTCAAACTGCTTTCAAGTTTCATTCATTAAACACACAAAAATGGGCTCATCATTTCAACAGAGGTCATCTGAAGGAACCTTTCCATGGCCAGATGTATCCAAATTTAAGTTGAGTTCAGTCAACTACTTGATTAATAGAAGTTCATCAGTTATTGAGTGCATTTTTGTTCAAAGTCTCATGGGAGAGTTAGGAGCCGTGTGTAAATGGGATGATCCTATCGGTTTATATATAATTTGGATACACAAAATTTGTCTTGATAATTTAGTGTATAACAGCTTAACTCAATTGAGTTATGAAGTGTCCTTATTCCAAATCACTGTTAGACATTCAAAATATTAGTTTTTGAGAAGGGAAATGGTTTTCTTGGGAAGAATATGGATGACATCTCCTGTGAAATGGTATGAAAGACACCATTACGCATGCATATGCTTTTTGTTAGTATAGCGGACTTATTTCTTGAATTCTGGATTCGCTGCTTGACTTGCCCTAAAGCTAAAAGAAAAATAAAATAAAATAAAATAGTTCTATACCCTTTAGAATAAAAAATTGTTTGGATTGACATTCTTAAATTTTAGTTTTCCAAATTATATGGCTTGCTATTGGTCTATTTTATGGTAATTGAATTGAGTGTATTTATATTTGCAGGATAAACATTGCTATTCGCGGCTTCTCGAGCTACTCATAAATGTTTGGGCTTACCACAGTGCAAGGCGGATGGTGTATGTGAACCCTGAGACAGGTGCAATGCAGGAACACCACAGATTTAAGAGCCGGAAAGGTCAAATGTGGATACGATGGTTCTCATACACCACACTTAAGAGCATGGATGAAGATTTGGCGGAGGAGTTCGATACTGATCGCTCTACTAGACGGTGGTTGTGGCCATCAACTGGTGAGGTCTTCTGGCAAGGTGTATATGAGCGAGAACGGAATTTAAGGCATCGGCAAAAAGAAAATAGGAAGCAAAGAAGTAGGGAAAAAATTGATAGAATTAGGAAGCGAACACACCAAAAAGTAATAGGGAAGTATGTGAAGCCCCCACCAGATTCAAACACGACTGTGGTTACAGAAACGATTTCAGGATCAAACTAAAATATCATGGGGTATTTGCATCATTTAAAGTAGAGTGTAATTTGCAAATTCTTTTCTTTTTGTAGATTTTTTTTTTTTTTTTTTGATTGGAAGGATGCATAAATGTGTTCGGTATTAGGGTTTTGTATGTAAAACTGCATCCTTCTGGCCATTGATCTTGTTTAATGGCTAAAAATGTATTATAGTACCTTTTTAGCTTTTCCTTAACCCATTTTTTGAGATGATACATTCTTTGGAGTTTGGAGGACAGAAATTGGAGAGGCTGAGACATTTCTAACCATCGAGCACTCTTCACTGTCTTCTGTGGGTAAATAGGATTTAGATTCTTTGCCAGCAACTTTGTATTCAATTCATATGTACGGATGCAAGCATATAATATATTCGTAAATTGTGATTTTATGAGAGATATCAGAGGAAATAAAAAGTTCTCTAAAAAGTGTGGTGTTTTATTTTTTGAAAATTGTTTTGTTTTGTGTATTGAAAATTTTATTTTTTCTTAAATATTTTGAGAAAAGAGTTTTTTTTTTTTTTTTAAAGGTTTTCATCTGATTGATAATCTAGTAAAATACTCGGATAGGTAAATAAAACCTGGATAATTGGTGTAAAAGAAGCATCTATTGGATTCGGTGTGTCCTGGCTGTTTCTGCTTCCTCTCGTCCCTTAATTATCTATTCATTTAAATCAAATGATGATTGCATGTGCCTCGAACTAGAAATATTGCTGCGATTATTGAAAACCTAAGAAAATAATTGACGGAATGTGGTGATCGTAATCAGCCAGTTATCACCAAGTAGGGCAATTTGATGGAATGTGGTGATCATAATCAGCCTGTTATCACCAAGTAGGGCTTCCTAACGACTCAGGTTACTTGAAATGAAGAGCCCTGCAGGTGACTTCATTACCATGCTCACAATGATAGGACAACCATAATCAATTTCAACAATAGGACTCAAATATTAATACAAACAACTTGGTGTTCATACAACCATAAAAGATCCAAACTCCAAATGAACAATATTCTGTATCAACAAAATAATTGAATAAATCTTAAGATTTTTTTTTTTATTACAACACAAGTTTACAGTTTTATATATCATTTGGGAATGGGCTTTGTAAAAAATTGTAATTTGAAATCGTAGAATCGTTTTGAAAAATGTATAATTTTAGAGGCTAAAAAACTACGATTTTACCGAACAGTTAATTATGTTTTAAAAATTCACGTTTTCAAATCACTATTTTTTAGTTGTACCTTTTGAAATCGCAAACCTAAATAGACCCTTAGTCAATGCCATTTTCCTCAGCCAAAAACTTTTGAATCCTTCTGTTAACCTCGATCATACTATACATCCAGCAGTCTTAGCAATGCCCAAGCCATTCATCTTGTCTCTCATCTCTTTGCTTCCTCCTATTTACCACATGATGCATACAAGTTAGCAAACATCATAAACTCCCCATCACTAAACTGACAAGCCCTGCCAAAATAGAGCTTCATTACTTTCTCCCCGGTGTCAAGGTCTCGATGAGTGACACAGGCACTAAGCAAAGCACCCAAGATAGACTCCCCCGGTTCATACGGCATGGCTTGGATGAGCTGAAATGCACGGTCAAGAAGCTTGGCTCTGCTGAGCAGATCAACCATGCAGTACTCATAGTGCTCTATCTTGGGAGTGATCCCAAAGTCCTTTTCGATGCAATCGAATAATCGACATCCGTCTTCCATCAATCCTGCATGGCTGCAAGCACTAAGCAGGCCAATGAAGGTAATGTCATCAGGCCTTATGCAGCTCTCTCTCATCTTGTCAAATAATTTGAGAGCAGCATAGCCATAGCCATGGAGAGCGAGTCCAGAGATTATGGCATTCCAGCAGTAAATATCCTTAACTTGGGATTTAAAGAATACCTGTAAGTCGTTCAATATGCTTCCACACTTGGCATACATGACTATCAGTGCTGTTGTGACATGAGGACTTGAGCACTCAAGGCAGTTATCTTTAGCATAAATGTGTATTACCATAAATGTGTATTTTAGTGCCTCTTTCAAGAGAACCCAGATGAGCACAGCCAGATAAAACAGCAGCCATCGTTAGAAAATCAGGCTTTACATTTCCAGCCTGCATTTCATCGAAAAGACCAACAGCCTCGGTGTAAAGTTGATTGCATATGTAGCCTCTCACCATTGTGTTCCATGCATGTTATAACATTTTTTGCTGGCATCTCCTTGAATAATCTATGTGCTTCAACCACATCTCCAGCATTAGTATACGCCAGTATCATAGAGTTGCACGAGACAGTATGTTTCGCAGGAATCTTATCAAAGATAATTCTAGCAGATACTGTTCTTCCCATACTTGCATACCCAGAGACCATGATATTGAAAGATGTTAGGTTCTTTTAAGGCATGGAATTAAAAAGCTCCACTGCAGTACCCATCTGGCCACCGGACACATGCATCTAACATGGAATTCCAAGCAACCACATCTTTGACAGGCATATTATCAAACACTTTACAAGCATCACCAACGAATCCTAGAGAGGAATACATGTTAAGCAAGGCAGTTTGGACAAAAACATGGCTGCAGAAGCCAGTTTTTATTGTCTGTCCGTGGAGTGGGAATCCAATGCAAGACCCAGAAAGGTCTCCTGCTGCTTTAAGTAGAATGGGAAATGTATAGTTATCAGCTCTGCAACCAAGTTCCTGCATGTTTGTATGTGTTAGAATTGCTTTCCTTGCATTGCCCTTGAGCACTTGTTCCTTAATATTCTTAATTATTCCAACTTAGTGGGGAATCAGGCACCGTCGACAGGCTGAACTTGCAGGCCAAGAAAGCCATTTCAGTTCAGAAAATTCATTGGACAGAGATATAAGGGCTTTCTAATATGGATAAAGGGTTTTTTTTTTTTTTTTTTTTTTTAAAAAAAAAGAAAAGAATCTTTCAATTCTGCCATATACTTAAAATGCATGTAATTCTTATATACATTTAAAAAAAATTAATGTTTGGAAGAAAATTTTATCCTTCTAATATGGCAAGTCCCAAACAGGGCCGACTTGATATATTTTGGGGCCTTAAGAAAGACGTTTAAATGATGCCTTTTTTTTAAAAAAAAATTAAATACAAATTAAATATTATCTAATTTAAAATTCATTATTCTCGCTTTTTGGGATGCAAAATTACTTTTTAAGTTTTTATATTCAAGTTTTTTTTAACATTTCATTTTCTTCATTAAAAAAAAAAAATCATTTTCAATTGATAATATGGCTAATCTATTTAATCTTTCTTGTGACATTTTTTATCTTTATGATTGGATTATTTAACACTTTTAACCGCACAAAGAAAGGTAAACTAGTGTAAAAATGTTTCCAAAAATCGAATAAAAAAAATTATTGCAATTGATCATTGATTGAGTTTTTGGTAATTAACCTTTTATTATTATTATTATTATTATTATTATTATTATTATTATTATTATTATTATTTTATCACTGATCAGATATGGAATGATTTTAAAGACTTGAATAGTTAGTTATTGGTATTATTATTTTATCACTGATCAGATATGGAATGATTTTAAAGACTTGAATAGTTAGTTATTGGGAAATAATGAAAATGGAGAAGAAGAGATAAATTCAAATTCAAATAAGACTTGAATAGGAAAATTGAGTTAAAAAATAAAAACTTACAAAGAGTATGATTTGAAATGAAAACTTAGAGACTTTTCGTCTTTTTAAAAGTTTAAGTACATGTAACATTTATCTTTTATTTTGAACGTTGGTAATTAAGGCTTTCAATTTAGAAACTTTCCATCTTCTTAGCTGACTTAACATTTATTTATTTATTTTTTCATTCTATTTTGATTCTTGAATGTTGGACTTAAGGCATGAGGCCTTCAATTTTTTGAACGTTAATTGGACAGTTGGACTTAATGCATTCAATTTTGAACGTTGATAATTAATTAAGGCCTTCAATTTAGAAACTTTTCATATCTCATTCTATTTTGAACGTTGATAATTAAGGCCTTCAATTTAGAGACTTTCCATATCTCATCCTATTTTGAACGTTGGTAATTAAGGCCTTCAATTTTATTTTTATTTTTTGGAAATAAATCTCCATTAATATTTTGTAATTGGGGCCTTGCATTATATTAATGCATTTCTTAATTTATTTTTACCATAATTTGGGGCGTTATTAAAGTGTATTGATGGTAATTAAGGCCTTAATTTTTTTTTAGAAATAAATCTTTATCAATATTTTTTAATTGGGGGCCTTAGGCAGCCACCTAATCCGCCCAAGGCTCCAACTGGCCTTGATCCCAAAGAACATTGTTCAAAGGATATACTATAATGTTGTGTTGGACAGAGAATAAATTGGATTGTAATTAAAATTAGGGATAAATACCCCATTGGTACCTGAGTTTTACGTGTTTTTAAATTTAGTACTTCAGTTTTATTTGGTATCATAGGTGGTACCTGAATTAAGGGTAAAAACCCATTTGGTACCTCTGTTAGATTTTCCGTCCGAATTTTAACGGCTCGCCACGTGTCAACCGCTGAGGTTGACACGTGGCACTACATTAAAAAAAATTAAAAATTAAAAATTAAAATCTTTAGAAAATGATTAAAAATAATAAAATTTAAAAAAAAAAAATTAAAAAAAGAAAAAAGAAGAGCCACCCCCCTTGGCCACCATGGGGGTGGCCGGCCACCCCCATTTTGGCCAAGGAGGTGGCCCAGCCAACCCCTTGGCCGGTCTGACCGGTTTGGGGTGGCCGAACCACCCCATAGGGGGTGGTTCGGCCACCCCACAGTTGAAAAAAAAAAAAAAAAATTTTTTTTTGAAGGGTTTTGGCCCTAGGGGGTGGCCGAACCACCCCCTAGGGCCACGGGGGTGGTTCGGCCACCCCCTAGGGCCAAAATCCATCAAAAAAAAATTGAGGGTTTGCCCTTGGGGGTGGCCGAACCACCCTCTAGGGCCACGGGGGTGGTTCGGCCACCCCCATACAGGCCGGACTGGGGTTGCCGAACCACCCCCGTGGCCCATGGGGGTGGTTTGGCCACCCCAAGGGCAAACCCTCAATTTCTTTTTGGATGGGTTTTGATCATATCTTTAGTATCCTTCGCTTCAAACCTCGATCACAAGTAGCTACAATGTAGCATTTATGCTGTTTCCAACAAACCAGTTCAAGTATGTCACAAGAAAGAAATAGCACAAAATGCAACCGACAGAATTCGTAATTTACAAGTGCATTTCTTAAAAGACCGCAACAACTTGGCTCACCATTTGCTATGAATCACAAACATGATACTTAATTGATACCGGCCAGCAATAATGCTGAAATATATGCGTATTCATATCATGAAATAGATCAACTTTGAAACCCTAGATTATATACATGACAGTAGGAAAACAAAAGCTCCATCAAGGCCACCACATTGTTCTGTCAGAATTTTAATCTGAACACCGACTAAGTGATCGAGAACGACATATAAAGTGAATATTATAACGGAAATGAGGCCTAAATCCAGACTGATAATTGATCTAGCATTGGCTCAATCCGCAATCTTCTCTCAAGGCATTTAACCAACATTATAAACACACTAACACATCATCCAACAGTCTTGAACCTCTTCACACTAACACATCATAAAGCTTTCTTGGGAAATGTTGCAGAGTAAGTAAGACATTCAGAGGATACCTCAAAGCAACTCGATATTTTTGACCTAGCTTCTCAAGCTCTGCCATCACACAATCGGTGATGCAAGGAGTGCCGTCAATCCAAAAGGTAAACCAAATCAATAAAAGCAGAATAAAAAAAAATGATTCTATTTTCATCACTAAGCATTCTCATAGACATCCATACAAACGGTTTTTCTTTGTGAAAGTGGTTTTTCTCCTCTTCTTCTTTGTGTCTTTCCTTTAGTTTTTTTTAAAAAAAAACAAAAACAAACGGTTAGCAGAGGCTGTTACGTCTGTGGAGTTTTGTTTCACCCGGGCTTGGTCCTGTGGTGGAGTTGTGTTTTCTCCTAGCCTTTAGAGCTATGGAGCTATGGAGCTGGCTTTTATTTATTTTTTTCTGTTGCTTTCTTTTTTGGTTTTCTCTTGGCAGAAGCTTCATACCCAAAATTTCCAACCACCCCAGACAATAACTGTAATCGTCTTTTCATCTCGAGGTTGTCTTATTCAACTATAAATAGAGACATATATATTGCAAACAATTAAGTTTATGAGCACAATGTAGCCTAAGGATCATTCGGAGTGGTGGACGTATGTATCTAACATTGAAACACCCACAATTCTTTGTTTCTCTTTTATCTCTCTTACGTACTTCCACTATTATTCTCCATAATTTAGGTTTACCCACAAACTTCAACATAACCTTTGTTTCTAATCTTTAGAATTTTCTATCATAGCTATGATTATTGATTAGTGGATATCCATCCTATCACGACTATTCCATTACGGAATTATAATTCAGAATAATGTCTTTGAAATTCTCTTCCCCAATAAGTAAAACCGGCTTCACCGGAAACTTCACCAAACGATGTTCACAAAATCGACAATAAAGTTAAAAAAAGAAAAAGAAAAGAAAGTGGTTGATCATCCCTCGTGAATTTTATGAATGACCGAGGCACCTTTCAAAGATTTTAGGATCGCCGAATCACTTGCTCAACCTTAAGGGGTGGCTCAACTACCCGGTCCACCCCTCAATCCTTCCTCCCTTCCTCTTTTTTTAATTTGACTTTTTGCATTTTTCTTATTTTTTGTTTTTCTACATGTCCACAAATTTAACAAAAAAGATCAAATAGAGAAAAGAAAAAAAAAAGAAAAAAGAAGGTGTATATTTTTTTTTTTGAACAAATTTCCAATCTTACAAATACGAGACCCAAAGGTCAAAAGTTAGGGGCCCAAAGACTCCATAAGAACAATATCAGAGAGTCAGAGACTGGAGGTGGAGTTTCCTCCAACCATGTTGAGTCCCTGACATAAAACACAGCTGCCTTAGCTAAAACATGAGCAGCAAAATTTGCCTATCTTTTTACATGAATTACACGAAAAGATCTAAGAGAGTGCAGTACTGATCTAATATCATCAGTGAAGTGTCCAATTTTGCTCAAAGAAGGAATGACCAAATTAATCTCATTTACTACCTACAAAGCATCTCCTTCCAAAATGATATCAAGCAAACCTGATTCTTTTGCCAAGACAATAGCATGAAGAGCAGCCCATGCCTCAGCAACAAGAGAATCTGTATGATCATGTAATGTAAGACTGCATGCTGCCACTACTAAACCCTGATAATCACGAGCAATAATCCCAACTCCCATCCTTCTGTTCTTCATGTCAATTGCAGCATCCCAATTGATTTTATAAAGACCTAGAGAAAGGGCCTTCCATTGGACTGGGGGAACAGGTATAGCCTGAAAATCATTCTCCTTTTCAGTTGGCACATTAGCTCTTTTGAAATCCTCAATGGAAATAACTACTTCCCTCATTAGTTGATTTGGCGATGTGAAAACCCCACCAAACACTACAGAATTTCTTCTCAGCCATAATTTCCTAGCCAGAACTGCCCAAATCTCAATATACATAGAAGAGCATCTCTTTATCAAAGTTTCTAGAACGCTACTCAAACTGACAGCTCCACCACTACATTTTTGCAAGCTTCTGGGTCCCGAGCTCCACACATCCACTGCAGCCGGGCACTCCCATAGAATGTGCAAAACTGACTCAATCTCAATAGTGCAAATAGGGCAGATTTGGTCTCCCACAACTCGCCTATGGAAGAGGTTTTCCTCAGTAGGAAGTAAATTGTTGCAGGCTTTCCAAAGAAACATCTTTGTAGCATTGGGAACATTAAGGCCCCAAATAACCTTCCATATTTCAGCCCCTGTGTTGATGTTTGAACACCCATTTCTTTGGCTAGCTTGAATATCCTTCTCCATATAATAGGCACTCCGCACAGAAAAATGGCCATTCTTCGTACACCTCCATATCATCTTATCCGGTGGCTGGAGAGGACTCAAAGGGATATTGCAGATGAGTTGAGCTTCCTCCTCCATAAAGATATCAGAAATCAAAGATGAATTCCAGCTTTTTGTATCTGGATCAATGAGATTGGATACTGTAACATCCACGGAGAGAATTCTACAAGGGGTTTGGATAACAAAGGTGGAGGGGTTAGGCAGCCACCTATCACCCCATATTTTGATATCTCTCCCATTCCCCACTCGCCAGATCAGACCATTTAAAATCACAAACCGAGCACCCAAAATGCTTCTCCATGCATAGGAGGGATTTCTCCCCAAACTGGCCTCCCCAATAACACCCTAATTGTAGTATTTGGCTTGATAGATCCGAGCTGTAAGGGAAGTTGGATTCTGTAAAAGCCTCCATACTTGTTTAGCTAGGAGTGCTTGATTGAAAATTGTTAAGTCTCTGAATCCAAGGCCTCCTTGGCTCTTAGAGAACCCCATTTTATCCCAACCCAACCAATGAATCTTCGAAGTATTCTCCTTGTGCCCACACCATAAATTCTGTATTAAACCATTAATCTCCTTGCACAATTTTTGGGAAAGTTTAAAGACACTCATGCTATATGTAGGAATAGATTGAATGACTACTTTTAGAAGAATTTCTTTTCTAGATTGAGAAAGAAATTTTACCTTCCAATTGTTTAGTCGATTCCATACTTTATCCTTAATACACTGGAAAGCTTGGGTTCGAGACTTCCCCACAAGAGTAGGTAAACCAAGGTATTTGTCATACCTTTGTGTAGCTTGTAGCCTTGACAGGGAGATAATTTCTTGTCTTCTAGAATTTGCAGTGTTACGGTTGAAGAATAGTGATGTTTTGTGCATATTCAGTTTCTGGCCTCAAGCTGTTTCATAGCGTTCCAGAATCCTCATAAGCCTCATCCACTCAACTGAGTTAGCCTTACAAAATAAAAGGTTGTCATTTGCAAAAAAAAAAATGGCTCACACTGGGTCCGTGCTTAGACATTGGAACCCCTGTAATACTTCCTCTTTGTTCAGCTTGCTGGAGAAGGGAACTTAAAGCTTCTGCACAAATAAGAAATAAATAGGGGGATAAGGGATCTCCCTGACGAAGCCCTCTCCTAGGCTTAATATCCCCCACCGTTCGGCCATTGATCACTATAGCATAAGATACACTTCTAACACAAGTCATTACCAAATTAATCCACCTATTTGCAAACCCCATCTTACACATAAAAACATCCAGGAAAACCCATTCCACTCTATCATAGAATTTGTTCATATCCAACTTTAGACCCATAAACCCCACTCGACTCCACATGCGAGTATGCATAGAATGTAAAATTTCAAAAGCAGTTAAGACATTATCCGTGATTAGCCGTCCCGGGATAGAAGCACTTTGTTGAGGGGAAATGATAACAGGAAAAAATTCCTTAAGTCGATTGGCTAAAACTTTGGCTGCTAGCTTATAAATAACATTGCATAAGCTAATGGGTTGAAAGTCTGAGACATTGACTGACTCTTTTAACTTAGGAATAAGAGCAATATTTGTAGTATTTATATGATCATCCATTTGCCCATAATTGAGGAATAAAGGAAGATCACTGCATACCTCATCCTGCACTGTCTCCCAATTTTGCTGATAGAAATCAGTCGTGAAGCCATCAGGTCCAGGTGCTTTGAAAGGTGGCATCTGACTCAAAGCTAGGTTAATTTCTGTGACGATGAAGTCTGCCACCAACCTATGATTCATCACCATTGTTACCGAGCTGGAAATAGCTTGAGTGCACTGATCAACATTTTGAGGCCTAGTTGAAGTAAACAGGTCATGATAATAATGGATAAAAGCTTGTTCAATAGTTTCCTGGGAGGAACAGAGATTACGATTGCCATCCACGTACAACTTGAGAGATCATATTACTGCGACTTCTTTGGTTAGCACAAGCATGGAAGAATTTTGTATTGCGATCTCCAAGCTTTAACCAATTTTCCTTTGCACGTTGTCTCCACTTCAAGTCTTCTTCTTCCAAAAGGGTGTGCAATTCATCCTTAACCAGCTTCTCAGCCTCTATATTCTGGCCAGAGAGATCCTTTTGGATATTTTCTAACTCACAAGTTTTCTGCCGTATTTGCTCATCCGCCTTATGGACTGTTTTACGCACCCATTGTTGCAAGGAGCGTTGACAGCCTTTGAGTTCGAATATTCTTTCACTTATCATCCATCCTCACCTTATCACGCCACACCTTTCGAACAATACCTTTGTAGTCTTTACACTTACTCCAACTAGCCTCCACATGAAATCTCTTGCACCGTAGCCATTTGATGTCGTCTTTGTGTTGAAAAGAGACTAATACCGGATTGTGATCCGAATTTAAGTTAGCTAGAACCTGTACCTCCACACTACCATAAATATCATGCCACACATCATTTGCTAGCCCACGATCTAGTCTCTCCTTTGTAAACGCACCCCCGCTTCTACCATTTGTCCATGTGTATTTAGGTCCAGAGAAACCAAGATCACAGAGCTTACAAACCTCCAAAGCTCTCTGAAAAGCTTCAATCTGTCGGCATGGTTTTTGAGCTGCCCCTCTTTTTTCTGTCTGAGAGACTATCTCATTATAGTCTCCCACACAAAGCCAAGGAATTGGCTGGAACATGGAGAGATGCCTTAACAAGGCCCATGGTTCTTCTCTTTTTGCCGGCTCTGGATGACCATAGAAGCCAGTGAACTTCCATTCCCGATTAGCCATTCTTGATTTAAAGACAACACTAATGTGACGGACACTGTAACTTTGAACCTCCAAATGAACCGTATTCTTCCAAAAAAGATCTACGCCACCGCTTAGCCCTCTACAATCCGCTGCAAACAAATTATCCAGACCAAGTTTATTTTTTAGAAAACCCAGCCTACCATTCGTCATCTTGGTTTCCATAAGGAACACCACTGTGGGCGTCTTATCTTTAACCATTTGGCAAAGATCCCGCACTGTCCAGGGGTTCCCAACCCCCCGGCAGTTCTAGCTCAGAACATTCATTGGGGGTGGCGGGTCTGATTTCCAACCTCCACCAAATCATCCTTGTGAAGTAAGGAAGCCTGAATCACCTTCTTGCCTTTTTTCCCAACCCCTCCATTGCTACGAGCACCGACCTCTGCATCCTTCCTCTTGCCCAGCTGAAGGGTAGCATCACCATCCCCACTGTTTGTAGATCCTCCTGCTCTAGCTCTTCATTTCCATCCTGCTACTATAGTTCCTGCCCGAGCCACACTCTCCTTACTCGCAGGACTAATATATTGTAGTTCTGCCACATAGTTAGGAGAAAACACATGGGCAAAATCACTCATCTTAATTCTTTGAGAGTCAAGTCGTGGTGTACTTGATTTAACTATAGGCACGTGTGAAAGGGTGGCAGTCTCCCCTCTACGTGGCAAAGCCTCAACTTCACATTTTTTATTGTTGTTAACCAGAGTATTGAGACAAGAATTACAAGTACTTAAAAGACAAGAGTTATAAGATAATAAATTATATTTATTGTTGTTGATGTAAAAGTAAAAGAGACTTGTAACGCCAAACTATTTCTCTATAAATAGAGTCTTGTATATAAATCAAATGAATCAATGAAAGATGTAGTCAAGAAAATGCTTTGACGTGTTGAAGTAGGCCATAGGCCATAGGGGTGTACAAGCGGTTATAACCGGCGGTTATTGGCTAAAACCGCTAACCGCCTAGCGGTTATTTTTTTTTACCAACCGCAACCGCTAACCGCCTAGGCGGAGGCGGTTATTTTTATAACCGCCGGTTAGCGGTTATAACCGGCGGTTTGAAACCGCTTTCAAATTTTGGTTTTGGGCCGGGTTTAGACCGGTTTTGGGCCGGGTTAAAATCAGTTTTGGGCTACTTTTTATACCAGTTTTGGGCCGGTTTTGGGCCCTTTTTTGTACAAATTTTAATTTTTTCAAGAAAAAAATTTAATACTTTTTGGGCCTTTTGTCCTTTGTTACAAAATTAACAAATCTAAATACAAAATTACAAATCCAAAACACATAACCAAATTCAAATCTAATTTTTCAAATCCAAATAACCAAATTCAAAACCAAAAAATTACTAATCCAAACATATTCTAAATTCCAAAACCAAACAAATCCTGGAAATCCAAATAATCAAATACTCAAAGACATTACAAATCCAAAATAACCAAATTCAAAAGCAAAATATTACAAATCCAAATAACCACATAGGCACATACTCTAAATTCTAAAACCAAACAAATCCAAATAAACAAAACAAATACTCCAAGACATTACAAATCCAAAATAACCACATAGGCACATACTCCAAATTCTAAAACCAAACAAATCCAAATAAACAAATACTCCAAGACATTACAAATCCAAAATAACCACATAGAGG
Organism: Alnus rubra; assembly: GCA_028654335.1. NCBI lineage: Eukaryota > Viridiplantae > Streptophyta > Magnoliopsida > Fagales > Betulaceae > Alnus > Alnus rubra. Next base: position 357,885 of record JAJPGS010001031.1, on the reverse strand, counting down.
CACATACTCCAAATTCCAAACCAAACAATCCAAATAACCAAATACTCCAAGATTACAAATCCAAAATTCAAAAATTACAAATCCTTCTAGATATTAGATCAAGTCCAAGGATGCTTCGTTCCTTGATTGAGCGCCATCTACAAAAGAAGAAGCTTTAGTTAATTGAAAAGTAACTAAGTAAGTTTCGAACAAAACACACTTGTAAATCCTAAAAACAGTTTAACTCAAATCAATATCTCAGTTAGAACCACAAAACATCAAAGCTCCGTTTATTAAAGTTTTTGTTTTCTCTGTCAAAACAAAAATACCAACAAACAATTCAAACACAAAACAAGATTACTTGAGCAGCATAAATGTCTTTTATTAGCAGTAAGACCAAAATCAACTGAACCACACATTGGCATACAGAAAAGCATAGACACTCCTAATTCTAAGCGAACACAAGATCCAGGATTCAGAAAAAATCCACATCTTGAAGCCAAAATCTGGTATATTTGTGCCTCACAGCGAAATAAGAAATAAGGGCAAAAAGTTCAGTTCTTGCAAAGCAAACAAAAGAGAAATACCCACAATAAAAGAAGTAGACTACTCCAAATCAAAATCCAAGAATATATCCAAGAAATACCCAAATCAGAATACAATAACCTCTAATATATCTATATACAGTTTTTTTTTTTTATCATTTTACACGAATAAGGGGTTGAGTAGATATGACTAGATGGAGAAACTTACAGTGTAGTGGTGGCGGAGACGACAAGAAGCGGAGACGAGCGGCGGCGGAGACGACAGGAAGCGGAGACGAGAGACACGAGAGGGCAGAGACGAGAGAGACGAGAGGGCAGAGACGAGAGAGACGAGAGGGCAGAGATGAGAGGGCAGAGAGTCTAAGGTCAGACGGCGTCGGCGACAACAAAAATGAAATGGGAAAGGAAAATGGAAACCTAAACCTAAAAGAGAAAATATGGTTTATATATATTACCAAAACGGCGTCGTTTTGGGCATTCAGCAATGCCCAAAACGACGCCCCTCTACCTCTAGGCTCTAAGGTCAGTTTTTTTTTTTTTTTTTTTTTTTTTTTTTTTTTTTAATATATATATATATATAAAAGCGGTTAGCGGTTATTTATAACCGCCTTTAAAACCCTATAACCGCTAACCTCCTCCGCTAGGCGGTTAGCGGTTATTTATAACCGCTTTTAAAAGCGGTTAGCGGTTATAAGCGGTTAGCGGTTTTAATCGGTTAGCGGTTTTAAAGCGGTTATAACCGCTCCGTTTGAACACCCCTAATAGGCCAAACCATCTTAATTCTGTCTCTCTCATCTATTTCCTAAATTATGTGGAAATATTTTTTATCTTTATATCATGTGGAAATATTTTTTCAAAATTAAAAACCTTGAAACAAGCAAACACACATTAAATCAATCAAGATTCAATAAAAAAAAGAAAGTTGAAGAGAGTATTTTCAGAGATAAGAATGAAAACGAGTCGTTTAATTAGACTGTGACAGAAAAATTATGATGTTCTGAAATGTTTTTTTTTTTTTTTTTTGGCTAAAATAGACTGAAATATTATTTTAAAAATGGCTAAAAACATTTTAATTAAGTCAAAAATATAGGCCAAATATCTAAGATATGCTCAAAAACTTGTTTTTTTTTTTTTTTTTTAAATTTTCAGTACCCAGTCCAAATAACCGGGTACCAACCAATAATCGTCGATTATTAAAAAAAGAACGTGGTACTGATAATACTTACAAAGAAAAAACAGATCCTATCCTGATAATACTTGCATGAAAAAACCTGATCCTGATCTGATAATACTTACGAAAAAAATAAAAAACTGATCCTGACAATACTTATAGAAAAAAAAGTGGCACTTTTTTTCTTTTCTTTTTTGTCCTGATAATACTTATAAAAAAAAAAAAGTTGTACTTCTAATACTTATAAAAAATAAAGAAAAAGAAGAAGAGTGGTCCCGATAATACTTACAAAAAAACAAGTGGTCCTAATAATACTTAAAAATAAAATAAAAAATAAAAAAAATCTGGTGGTGATAAAGAAAGGAAATCCTTGCTCTTCGACAATGATCTATTTCATGGTTAGAATTTAAAGTTGGTGTATCTAACAATATATTTTATTTTATATATATATTTTTAAAAGACTTGCTAATGTTAACTTCATATACACTGTTAAATGTACTAATTTTAAATTCTTACCAAGATATTAATTTTATTTAAAATGAAAATAATCGTAATAATACTTAAAATAAATCTGGATGCTGCTGTCAATAAAAATGAGGGTCGTCTAGGCATCGGTATCATAGCACGCGACATCAACAAGTGTATTCTGGCAGCCAGAAGCATTACCAAAAGAATTGAAGTGGAACCCGATGTTGTAGAAGCAATAGCAGCATTAAATGTTGTAATCCTCATTAAGGAGATGGGCTATCGGGATGTAACTTTGGAAGGAGATGCGTGCATTGACCATTGTGAAGGCGATCGATTCTGAAAGCTGGCCTTCTTTTAAGCAGATCTGGTCACTTTGTGGAGAGTATCAAACAATAACCAGGCTTATCGTGTTGTATTATGATTGTACATGTTAAGCAGAAAGCCAATTCAACAACACATGATTTAGCTCAAGAAGCTGCCACCTGATGTGTGTTTTAAATAGTACTCGCAAGCGCACGAATCGTTTGCAATATAGTGTGTGCAAGTGCGAGGTCGAATCCACAGGGAAATGGTCAAATATTGGTGTCTTGTTCAATCAACCTCATTTTAACCTAGTTCCAAAGGTTTGAGAATTGATTCAAGAACAAAAGACTAAATAAAAGAGATGGAATGAAATATGCAAATTAAAAGGAACTAAGGCTAAGGAATCTACCAAACCAAATCCTACAACTCACACTCTTGGTTTCCACTTGAACACCCAAAGAACATTAAGCTTAAGGTGTCATTCAAGTTTCTTAACCATAAACCCCAAGAACCATTAAATGAATCCAACACATAGACAAATCACAAAGAGTACCAATTGAAATCAAAACATCCAATGTATCATTCAATCACAATGGATATCATCATTCAAACCGATAAAACAATGTATTCATCGGTTGAAACAAATAAAATGTCCTCTTTCCACCACTAACCACATTCATTGCAAAAGATAAAGTTTTAAATGAATGGAACTTGAACAACTAATATGATATATCATTAAATGTGCAAGTGGTACACCAAGATTGTGAGTGTCATCAATGGAAAGGTTTCATCCTCAACCCTAGTTGAGGTTACTAGCCTTCCATGACTAAGAACACCACAAGAAAATGATGAACAACCATGGAAATGAAAGAAAAAAAGCTTTACAAAGAGAAAGTATCTGAAAATAAAACTACTGAAATACACTACAAGATGCACGAAATTAAACCTATCTACTGAATTTCTGCTCTACACTACTCTATTCTCTCCTCCTCCAACAAGGAAGCATGGCTATGGCTTTTATAGAGGAAAGCTAGGGCTAGAAATGACTCCTCTACCCTCCTCTAGGGTTCCTCTGCTGCTAGAGACAACCAAAAACACGAAACCAGCGTGTTCTGCAGCGAAAATCAGAGGGAAGACTGCTTTTTGGCTTCTGATTGGGCGTTCTGGCGCGCTCTGAAAAGCAGTTTCTGGGAAATTTCGATCGATCGACTTTTATTTCGATCGATCGACTTCGGGCAAAATTTCGATCGATCGAATTTTAAGTTCGATCGATCTACTTTTCAGGATCTCCGAATTTCCAGTCATTTCCTTATGAAATTTGTCATTCCTCTCTTATTGTCTTACAGAAACAGAAAACACAAAAACTAACCAAAACATTATAAAATAACAAGGCTAAAGGTCTAACTAGTGAAAATTAAGGGGTCCAAATACACAATATTTGGCACTCATCACCACCCATAACATAAGTAGGTTTTGGTTGGAAGAAATTCCACCGAGCATTTATGCCATTGTAATTAGGGAATATTCTGTCTCTATTTGATCTTAGATCTGTTCTTTTGGAGTTATATAAGTAGATGATTTTATCAAAAAAAAAAAAAAAAAAAGTTGTGTGGTCCTGTAATACTTACAACAACAACAAAAAGTGGTCATGATAATACTTACAAAAAAGAAAACACCTGGCACTGATCATAATACTTTAAAAAAGTGGTCCTAATAATACTTCCAAAATAAATAAATAAAACGTGGTTGTGATAAAGAACGGAAGTACTTGCTCTCCGATACGAATCCTCTTAATTTTAAATCAAACTATGTATTTTATGGTTAGGACTTAATAGATGAAATTCGTACATCTACAAGCAAATGGCTTATAATAGTCAATAAAATAGGTAGAATATAATTTTTTTTATTCACTATTTACCCTACAAACAATTTTTTTTTTTTCCTTCCTTTCCTTCTTTCATACACTCTCTTTCTCTCTTTCTTTCGCTCTCTTCCACATAAAATAATATTTAAAAAAAATAAAAAATAGAATAAAGAATTTGTTAGAGAGAGTATAGAACAAACAGTAGCCAAGGACGGAGGGAAGGGGAGCTGGCAAGGGCCTTGCCCCCCCCCCCCCTCCCTGTCCCAATTTACTAGGAAAAAAATATAAAAGGTGAGGAAAAAATTATAAAATATTAAAAAATATAAGGTAAAAAAATAAAAATTTAGCTTATTGGCTCCTACTAAATTTTTTTTTGGCCATTGGCCCCTGCCCGTAAGAACTTCTGGCTCCGTCCCTGACAGTAGCTAAAGTAGAGAGCTGTATTTTTTCAATAGCTACTTTGACTATTATTGCCGGAGATGCTCTTAAATGCACTAACTTTAAATTATTACCATGATATCAATTTCAATTGAAATGGATAGGATTTTAATAATACTTAAAAAAAATTGTGGTCCTGATAATACTTACAAAAAAAAAATGGTATTAATAAGGCTAATGATTGTTGTACATCAAAGTGATGTGCAAATAACACATCTCGATTGATAATATTTACAAAATAGAAAACACGTGGTCCTGATAATACCTAAAAAAATAAGTGGTGCATATAACACATTTCGATTGATAATACTTACAAAATAGAAAACACGTGGTCCTGATAATACCTAAAAAAATAAGTGGTGCATATAACACATTTCGATTGATAATACTTGCAAAATAGAAAACACGTGGTTCTGATAATACCTAAAAAAAATAAGTGGTGCGAATAACACATCTCGATTGATAATACTTACGAAAAAGAAAACACGTGATCCTGATAATACCTAAAAAAATTAAGAAGTGGTCCTAATAATACTTCCAAAAAAAAAAAAAAACATGGCCGTGATAAAGAAATGAAGTCCTTGCTCTCGCATAAGGATCCTCTCAATTTTAAATGAAATTGATGTAATTTATTTTATTGTTAGAATTTAAAGTTAATTTGTGCATTGAACAAAGTACATGATTGTAATTTTTTTTTTTAAAAAAAATGTGTTAATATCGACTTCATATACACCATTAAATACACCAGCTTTAAATTATGACCATAAAATTAATACAAATCAAAAATTGAGAGGATGATGTTCCTTACTCTCCATCACGCGGATCTTGCTCAAGAAGTTGCAGTATGTTTCCACTCATGACATTCACACAAAAAAAATCTTTGCTCCACCTTGGCTATAGCATATTTTCCTCTCTAATTAATTGCAATGAATAAAAAAATTTCTTAATACAATTTCTCTATATTAAATTATTAATCAGTCCACATAAATACCACATAAACGGCATATGACAGAAAAAAAATAAATAATAAAGCAATAAAATTTAATTATTTAATAACCAACATAATAAACAATTATTAACTAGCTATTACGTTAATTTATATTAAAATAACAATAAAATTTAATTATTTAATAACCAACATTATAAACAATTATTTACTGCCGCGTCAATTTATAATAAACAAGTACTACAAAAAAAATTGTTTTTGGCCACTTGCAGTTAGCCATGTGTATTGTCAACATACACGTGGCTAACGGTTCGCCACGTGCAATTAATCACGTGGGTTCTGCGTAGTTAATCCGGGTGTTACTAAATGTCAATTAGCCACGTGTCTTTTCACATATGTGGTTATTTAGCCACACATAATTTAGCCACGTGGAACACCCACATGGCTAAATGCATTTTTTTAAAAAAAAAAATAAAAAAAAACCAAAAAAACAAAAGAAAAATAGGTATTTTTAGCCACCTACCCTAAACCCACGTCGCCAAAAACCAGATTAAGAAAAAAAAAAAAAGAGAGAGAAGAAAAAAGAACAGATATTTCTGTTCTTTTTTCTTCTTCTTCTTCTTCTTATTTTTTAATATCAATCGTATACGATATACGTATACGTACGTATATCACTATATCTCACTGGATCTCCGGCGACGAAAAACAATAACCGGCATAGAGATTCAACAAAAAAAAAACAATTTCCGTTCCCCTTCCTCCCCCTTGAAATTCAACCCAAAATTAACATCCGGCCAACACAGAGTTCCAAGAGAGTTCAAAAAGGGAAAAAAGTGGAAGATCGATTGGACCCGATCTTCCATGGGTCACCGGTGAGATCGGGTTTGGAGTGGAGCTCTACGCCTAAATCTCTGTCACTGACGACGCAAACGACCTTCTCCAGGTGGTGGCGACCGAGTCGTGCGGCCGGTGGGTGAGTCGTCACCTTCTGAAACAAAAAAAAAAACAAACGAACAAAAGAGAGTGAGACGAGGAAGAAGAAGAGAGAGAAAGAGAGATATGTAAGAAAAAGAAAAGAAAAGAAGGCAACATGTGGTCAAGATACTCGTTCACGTTGAGAGAGAGGGAAGAAACCTCAAATTTGAATTTTAAGATAACTCCCGTTTACGTTCCTTCCCTCCGCTTGCAGTTGGCAACGTGGTTTATTTGCCACGTGGCTAGTTGGCAACGTGGCCTATAAAATACATCGTTAAAATTTTATATTTAAAAAAAAGGAAGAAACCTCAAATTTGAATTTTAAGATAACTCCCGCTTACGTTCCATCCCTCCGCTTGCAGTTGGCAACGTGGTTTATTTGCCACGTGGCTAGTTGGCAACGTGGCCTATAAAATACATCGCTAAAATTTTATATTTTAAAAAAAAAAAATTAAAAAAATGTTAATTCTTAAAAAAAAAAAATTAAAAAATGAATATTTTAGCCATGTGGCTAATTGGCGATGTGGCAATAAGCCACGTGGCCAATTGGCAACGTGGCCAATAGAACATGTGACTAAAATTTTAAATCGTTAAAAAAAAAAAAATTGAAAAAATTTCAATTCCTAAAAAAATTATGCAAAATATAAATATTTTAGCCACGTGTAATTTGTACACGTGGCTATGTGGCCACGCGTAATTAATACGCGTGACCACATGGACACGTGGAATAAATACACGGGGCCATATGGCCACGTGTACAAATTACATGCGGCCGTATGGCCACGTGTACAAATTACACGTGGCCAAATACTTACCTCGGCTTTTCTCTTACATATAGCAACGTGTTTTTGAAAACACGTTGCTATATGGCCACGTGGCTACAGTAATTGTTACTGTAACCACGTGGCGAATCCCCTGTTTTTTTGTAGTGTTATTTATCACATTTGTGTCTTCCTTTTGTGTCTTCAAAATTGCTCCTACAATAATTGCTACTCGAGTAATGTTTTTTATCACCTTTGTGTCTTCCTTTTGTCCCTTCAAAATTGATCTGACTCTTAAAATTATTATTGAATCAAAATTCAATAGGAATTTTAAGAATTACATCAATTTTGAGGGGATAAAAATAAAACACAAGGTAACACGTCGTAATACACGTTACACACAACACAAGACTCTTAAAACTTTTAAGGTTTACGTTTGCTTTACAGCAAGCAAATGCAAATTTGATTTTCTTAAAATTATTTCTACCCGGCGGAAACCGAATACATATTGCACCTGTCGCCACCACCGCCGGCCACACCACTCAGGCGACCCTCCACCTCCGCCATATTATCAGCTTGTTCTGCAGTCCGGTAAAAGAGATGGGGAAAGCGAAGAAAGCACCTAAATTTGCAGTCCATGAAAAAGCTCGGCACCCAAAGAGCCATTAAAAAGTAAGTCTCCATTTTTATTTCTCTCTTGATTTTTTCTCCTCTACGTTATTTCTTTTATAAATTTTATGATTTATGTTATTCGTAGTAAATTCCGGTCTATGTATTTTATGCAGTTACAAATATCAGGTTCTGGACCCCAAAAAGGAAGACAATAACGCCAAAAAGCTCCCAAGAAATGTGTAAGGATTACATTGTCTTTGAATGTGATTTATCTTGAATCTTCAAGCATTCAAAAAGTGTTCAGTTTTTATTTGTAATGTACGTAAATATTTGGAATTGTAGGGATTTATCTTTTTCTTTTTTTTGTTACGTTCTTTTAATATGTGTAATTTAGGCCGAATGTATCGTCAGTGCTTTTCTTCAATTACAACACCTCTCTGGGACCACCGTATCGGGTTCTAATAGATACCAACTTTTTTAATTTTTCTATCCAGAATAAAGTGAGTGATTAATAGTATTCTCGTTTAGGTTTTATTAGATTTGATTACAAATGAGTTCAGCTCTGTTAAACCAGTTTAATTCCAGTTTTGTGACACAAGCTTTAGAAACTGGCGATGATCTCCTTTTGCAAAATCAGAGAAGCAATAAAAGTGCTTGTTAGGGTTGCTAGCTGCATACACTCCGATGCTTAAGTCAATTTTCTTTTAATATAATGAGGGTATAGTCTTAATAACAATGATTTCAAACCTCCGAATACCTGGATGTTGATCTGTATTTATACTGAAGGGTTAAGACGGTTAATCCCTTGAAATGAGGGAGAACGTCTCTTTGATCATGGTTTGTGGATTATTGCACGTTGCAGAACGTGTGCTTTATGATAAACCGGAACGTGGGCCTCAACGTCTGGATTGGGAGCAGCTTTATAGAACGTGGCCTGAGCATCCGAAATACGCCCGGGTATCTTGGGTTCTCACGGCTTCTCGCATATGACTAGAAATGGGCTAGACCTTACTTGAATCAGACTCGGTATGTTGACGGGGCCTTTTTCTTGTAAGATGATGAGTCTCGGCTGTTGAGCATTTTCTTCATTATCTGTAAACTGTGGGTGGGCTCTAGTTGGATTTTCAGGCCCACCCTCTATCTGTGAGGGTCATTCCAGATTCTGAACACTGTGGAGTCGATTTATGTAGGTCGGATACACCGACTGTTGTGGGTTTACTCGGGCCGGATAAACCGCTTGAGCCCGAGATTCTATAATGAGCTTGTTTGGGCTTTCAGGATGATGATTTTCCCTAACAAGCTCAAAATGCCAAATTTGAGAAAGTCTTATTCCTATCATAGGAGGAAAAAAAAAATCTGAAAAAAAAAATTAAGAATTAAATTGAAGTAATTCTCGATTTTAGAGCTAATTCTTTGCCCACTACTGTATTTGCAGGATAAGTTCTGGAAGTGGGAATAATATATTATAGGGAAAAATATAAAAAACTCCCCCAAACTACCATCGATTTTTCGGATGGCATCCCAAACTACCAAAGCTTGGATTCCGGCCCCCCAAATTACCTGACGCTTGTATTTTGGCCTCATCCGTTAGTTTGTGCCGTTTATATGGATGTAAATTAGTCATGTGCCGTGCACGTGACTCTTAAGTACAAAAAAAATTCGAAAATGCCCTTCATTTTAACATTGGAATTACTGGATCGCCCATACTTCAAAAAAACACGTGTGAGAGTGATTTAGGGGCAGAAATTACGGAAATGCCATTCATCTTCTTCGATGGCGTAGCATGCTCTGTTTTACTACAAAACCGTAACAAACAAAGAGAGGGAGAGTGAGTGACTTTTTCTGGCTTCCTTCTATGTCCTGATGGGTGAAGAGATAAGAGAAAGTGGAGCTTTTATGCACTAAAACGCGTTTGACGTCCCAACTCCGGCAACTCCCAACTCTGGCAAGAAGACCGTGAAAGCCTCCCCGACTTTCTCGCTCTTTCTCCTTCTTATGGCTTGCTTTTCCTCCTGCTTTTTTCAGCCTTTTGTATTTTGTGCTTACTGCTATTTTTGCAAAAATGTGAGGAACCTGAGTGCCACGTCCTTGTGGTGCTCGGCTTTGCCGTCGAGTTTGCAGAGGAGGACGAGAATCAACCACACGATCTGTACGGAAATCAGACTATCGTCTGACTCGAGGCTCTCGAAGTAGGATTCCAGTAATGGAGCTTGCACCAGATTCAAGAGGAACAATAGTGATGTGCAAGCCAAGGCAATGGCAAGAGAGAGAGACCAGTCCTGAGAGAAACAAAATATGGTTTGAACCAAAGTGAGCAAAAAGTTCCCGTCGTTTACTACCTCTCTCGGAATGGCCAGCTTAAGCATCCTCATTTCATAGAGGATGGAGTGAAACTGGGATCCGGATCCTCTCTATCTCTCTCTCTTTTGCGCCGGTGTTCCAGATGGCCGGCCATCATTACCCTGGGTTTTTCTGGAGCTCCAGATCTCATGGGTGGTGGAAGAACAGTAACAACTTCTTATAATGCTCTGTTTCTTGGCGGTGCTGACAGTCTCCTCCAAGTTATGCAAAAAAGCTTTCCGGAATTGGGTTTGATGCGAAACGATTGTAAAGAGACGAGCTGGATTAAATCCGTGCTCTACATTGCCGGATACCCAAGTGGAACAGCCCCTGAAGTTCTTCTCCAACAGAAATCCCTGTTCAAGAACTATTTCAAAGCAAAATCAGACTTTGTCAGAGAGCCGATACCGGAGACAGCGCTGGAGGGGCTCTGGAAAAGGCTACTAAAAGAAAAGAGCCCGTTGACGATATGGAATCCGTACGGGGGATTGATGAGTAGGATTCCAGAGTCTGCGATTCCATTTACTCACAGAAACGGAACGTTGTTCAAAATCCAGTGCCTAAGCTTGTGGCAAGATCCGAAGGAGAATGCAGAGCCGCATATGAACTGGATCAGGAGCCTTTACCGTTACATGGGTCCTTATGTTTCGGGGCATCCGAGGGAAGCGTACGTGAATTACAGGGATCTTGATCTGGGGATGAACAAGAACAAGAACGCCAGCTTCGTAAAGGCAAGCTTTTGGGGCAGCAAGTACTTCAAGAATAACTTCAACAGACTGGTGAGAGTGAAGACTAAAGTTGATCCAGATAACTTCTTCAGGCATGAACAGAGCATCCCACCTTTTCCACACGTACAGTGAAAGTCTTCACTACAACACACCTCTCTATTTCTATCTCATGTTTTTTTTGTTGTTGTGTGTTTTTGGTGGAAGATAAATCTATAACAAATATTATCCTATTTGTAGAGTTTGTCACCAAGCTAGAGCTGAAATGGTCTGCCTAACGTGCACTATTAAGTCACGTATATGAAGCCACGTATCTGAAGAGAAGGGCATTTTGGAGAGTTTGTGTAATGTTAAGTCACGTGCACGGCATGTGATTCATTTTCATCCATTTAGACGGCTCAAGCTGACGGATGGGGCCAAAATACAAGCGTCAGGGAATTTGGGGGGCCGGAATCCAAGCTTTGGTAGTTTGGGGTGCCATCCGGAGAATCGATGGTAGTTTGGGGGGCTTTTTTGTATTTTTCCCTTGATTATACTTTAACTCAGTAACTTTGATGTTTTAATCTTAAGTTAAGCAATTTCTTTCGTTGTTGTGTAGTTGGACCTGGAGAAGGGAATGGAGTGCTTAATTGCAAAATGTGAGTTTAGAATTACTGATTTCTTCGATTATGTATGAATCACACTTTGCTGCTTGTTTGTCTTTCCTTTGGTTTTGGTTTCCGATGCGACAATTGTACTGTGTTGATGAGCTATTCTAACTTCAACATATATAGTGAGTGCGAGTATATTGGGGTCATGTCTCATCCGTAAACAGATGGTGCTTTATCAGTTGCTTATAACAATATCTCTCAAAATATTACTCTTAGCTGTGTGGATGTCTATGAGAATGCTTTAGTGATGAAAATATAATCATTTTTTTTTATTCTGCTTTTATTGATTTGGTTTACCTTTCGGATTGAAGGCACTCCTTGCATCACACGGATTGTATGATGGCAGAGCTTGAGAAGCTAGGTCAAAAATATCGAGTTGCTTTGAGGTATCCTCTGAATGTTTTACTTACTCTGCAACATTTCCCAAGAAAGCTTTATACTGTGTTAGTGTGAAGAGGTTCAAGACTGTTGGATGATGTGTTAGTGTGTTTGTAGGAATGGGATCAGTGATCGATGGATCTTATTTTGATGTTATTATAGTAATCGTTTTTCATTTGTTTGGATGATGAAATTTATATATCCAAATGAAAGAGTACAAAATAACTTATTTTTTAATCCTATGGTTAATTTGATGCAATCAAATTTTTGAACCTTGCCTTTTTCTTCTGCCATTCTCATGCATCATATGGGCCAACAACTAGTGCTGCACTATTTTTCTTCCATTGGGATTTAATCGCGTGAAGAATATCCTGGTCTATTCTCATAACCTTTGGTGGTTTAGCTAATTAATGACATTATCCCCCCTCCTCCCCGTCTCTTTTCTTGACAGGATTGCTACGGATCCTCGTTTTGAAAGACTAGTTTGTTCTCATAAAGGGACGTATGCTGATTACTGTATTGTCGATAGAGTACACTTACTGAGGTATGACTTGAATTAATTTGATGTGAAATTTCTTGTGTGCATTACCCATTTAGTTATCTTTATCTTTTCCTCCTGAGCATTACAACTATCTTCACTAGTATGGATTGTTATGGGCATACCGGTGGTAGGGGTGGAGCTGCCACTCACTCACGGTGGAATCCCATAGATGACGTGTATGGTAGAGCTGGATTCTATCTCCAGTAGTAGAAGAGGGTAGAAGCTTCTAGAAGAACAATGAGCTGGTTTACTTCTTTGCGTTTTGGTTATTTTAGCTGTCGTTTCATTTGTTTTCCTTTATGTATTCGGTTATAGGCGTTTGATATCCTGTATATATAGCATTCGCCTATGCTGGAAAACCGTTTCGTTATTCGAATTTCTGTTAGGACAGCTGTGTTTTGGTTGATGATAGATTCTTATTCGATACCATCTCAGCGGGTATTTAGGAAGAGAGCTATGGGGGGGAATGTAAGAAGAGAATATTGAGATAGCTGTAATTTCAGAGAGATTGGGCCTCTCCCAAGAGCCTGTAGCTACCAGTAGTGATTATCCAGTGTATTTTCTTCATTGTCTTCCCTGATTTTTCCTCCATTTTCACCTGCGTGAGTTGTTATTTCCACCATTTGAGACCTTTAACCTTACAAGTGGTATCAGAGCCACCGACCCTTTCCTTTCATCCTTCTTCGCTGCCCTAATTTTTTTTTTTTTTTGTTGCTCTCTGTTCCTCATGGCCGAAGGTACCCGTCTCGCCCAACTTCAAGACTCTGTCAAAGAGTTCAATGATTTTCATGCCCATCAACAAACTGTCAACGCCCAACAGCAGACCTTTAATATCCGGCTAGAACAGAAACTTGATAATTTCACCGACCTCCTTCATACCGTTCTATAAGCTCAGCCTGGTCCTTTTCCGGAACAGGCTCCTGACGGTCAGGACAGGGGCCATCCCCCTCATCTTGTGCACGAGCGACAGGACCGTTTCCATCGAGGCCCTGAACGGCGTGATGATCGGGAGGACCGTCACCGTTTTGACCAGGACCGCTGTGATGACCATCCGGAATGAGAGGAACGTCACCGTTTTGACCAGGATCGCCGGGATGACCACAACGACCATTGGTATCAGGAGGAGGATGTGGTTGATAATCCTCGGGGTGACCGGCACATGCATCCCCGACCCGTCCACTTGGATTTCCCTAGCTTTGATGGTGAGAATCCGGCGGCCTGGACGTACAAGGTGAACCAGTTTTTTGATTACTATAATACTCCTCTCTACCAACGTGTTCGCATGGCCTCTTTTCATATGGAGGGCGAGGCCCTCGTATGGTTCCAGGATGCAGATGAGGATGGCCAGTTCCCTACATGGGCTGCATTTACGCAGGCTTTGCTGGTTCGGTTTGGGCATGCTTACGATGACCCAATGGAATCCTTGGTCAAATTGCGCCAATCTTCAATGGTGGGGGACTATACGGCTCGGTTTGAGTCCCTTTCGAACAGACTTTGGGGTCTCTCCGATAAATATAAACTGAGCTGTTTCCTCAGTGGTCTCAAGGATGAGATTCGGTTGCCTTTAAATACAATAATTTATATACATAGTGTACAAAACGAGTCATTATGCATGTATATAGTAATATTATTATGCATAGTGTACAAAACCCTAACTATATTTGTGTTTTTTTTTTTTTTTTTTTTTTTTTAAAAAAAATAAAAAATAAAAAATTGGCCACGTGGCATATTGACACGTGGCGGACATATGGCCATGTGCCCAAATTACACATGTCCAGTTGGCCACGCACATTGTAACAAGTGGCCATGTGGACATGTGTAATAAATACACGTGTCCGAACAGCCACATGTATTAATACACGTGTTCTAACGGCAACGTGTATTAATACATGTGGCCATTCGGCCACGTGTATTTACTACACGTGTCCACATGACTGCGTGGATCTCTTACACGCGGCCCTGTGGCAATGTGTAATAAATACACGTCGCCACATGTTATCCAGCGGCACTCTGCCATGTTGTCATTAAGACACGTGACTATCTGACCACGTGGCTACAGTAACCGCTACTGTAACCATGTGGCGAGTTGCTGCTTTTTTTGTAGTGCCACCCCAAGTGGCTAAATGCAATTTTATTTTTTAAAAAAATTGGGCACTTATAGCCACTTGTAATTAAAGCCACGTGGCTATAATTTTATTTTTTTATTTTTTGTTTTTTTCTCCCAATATCGTATATATACGATATTTCCGGCGTACATCTAGGCTAGGACCGGCAATCACCCAGTCGCCGGATTCGAACCCATCAAACCAAAAATACAAAAACCCAAAATGGGAAAAACCTAATCACGTATATTAGATTCAATAAACCAAAACAACAACAATCCAGTCACAGGAAATCAAACAAAAAAAAAACCAATTCGCCGGCCATCAAACCTAAACAACAAAACCCAGTCGCCCACTCGACCACTCGCTGGAAATCATCAAACCAAAACAACAAAAACCCAAAATCAGATTCAAAATCCGGCCGGTCGTCTAATCCTTGCATCACCGAAACATCAAAGGATAAGAGAGAGAGATCAGCACAAGAGAGAGAGAGAGAGATAGAGAGAGAGTACTTGTGGTCGACGGAGATCCGCGGCCGGTGAGTGTGAGTCGGCCGAATCTCCTCCATCTCTGAGAGTCGGTCGATCTCGATCTCTACCTCTCGGGCCGTGACCCTCCGGACTCCAGCTCCGTTGTCGACCACGGATCTATCTTAGAATCGCGCTAGTTCTCTCTCTCCATCTCTCTTGGTCTCCCTCTTCCATCTCCCTCTCTGTGTGAAGAAAAGAAAGAAAAAAAGGAGAAGGAACTGCGAGCGTGAGAAAAAGGAAGAAAATATAACGAAATGAAAAAGAATAGTTAAAAAAGGGGGCGGGGGAACTGATAAAAAAAAGGGGAAAAATTGAAAAAAAAAAATAAAGAAGGAGCTAGAGAGATAAAGAGGAGGGAGATTAGAAATGGGTTGGAAGGAAGTTTTAGCAATTAATGATAATTAGCCACGTGGTTGATTTTCCACGTGGCCAATAAATAAGTGGCTAAAATTCTAAATCTTAAAATAAATTAAAATAATTTTAATAAATTAGCCATGTGGATAACTTGATGCAGTGGATGACTTGATGCAAAGGATAACTTGCTGCAGAGATCTTTATTCTCTAACAAACGGGTCTTTTTGACTACGTTTGGGGTTCAATTTTACAACAATCCTCCTTGTGAGTGTACCTCTGGCAACCCCAACAATTTTCAGAACTCATGGAACCAATGGACGTCGTCTATCCAGGCGCGACAGTTCTTTATAGGGCTTCCGGCTTCCCATGCAGCTGCAGGCAATGGCTATGCATGTGCCTACACAAGATCTCATATCACAAGTTTTACCTTTTACTAAGAAGTCTTCTAAGTATGGATCGAGGTGTCATATATATAAGTACGAAGATGACCAGAGTGGTTACGGTTCCAAAATCAAAAGCAGTGTTTGAATCTCCAACTATATGTCAAGTTGCCATGCATAATATGATAAGTAAATAAAAACCTGCTCTTTTAATTCTGTTTTTTTTTTTTTTTTTGAGAAATTTCAAGATGATAATAAGTTTATGTTATTTCATTTCATGATGATAATTATGAAGATAGAAGTAGATGTCTTTTGGGTGAAATTTATGGCTAACTACAATTTGTATCTCATCATCTAATTCAGATGAATATTGCTTCTAACTTTTTAGTGAAATTTATATTTTTCTTATTGTCTAAACTGAGAAGCATTCAATATTCTTTATTCGTTAATTTCTTGTGCTCTTATTAATTTGTTTTCTTCCCTGGACACTAACTGACAAAATGGTAAAAATTATAATATTATAAAATAAAAATAGAACAAATTCTAGATGTTTTATTTTAGAGAGATGTTACGTACGCATTCATTCATTTCTTACCCATTTTTTACTCTCTTTTTTTTTTTTTTTTTTCAAATTTACTATTAAATTTGTGGAACTACATGTTAGTCTTGCATATTCAATAGTGATTTTGCTCATTTATCTTATGAAGATAGACAAAAATAAAAACCAAACATTTATCTTTATTTTATAGATACACTTTATTTTATTATTACATCCTCCAAAGCGGAGTCTCTCACCATCTAATAAGAGGAATGATGCAGCAACACGACAACTGATAGAAAACTTGGGAATTTAAAAGCACAACACACACGTGAACAGTATCATTAACAATGTCTTTTTTTGGAGAAATACAGAATTAACGAATAAAGAACAGATCGCACACGTCAATGGAGTCTCGATCACCATTGATTAATGAGAAGTCTCATATCTCTCACAAGTTTGGTAGAAAGGCTAATAAATCCAAAGAACTGGAATTAATACATCAACTTATATAACGATAAACTTTTATTCTACCTGCTTATTGAAGATAACGATAAACTTTAAAGGATTTCAAAGGAAATGATAAAGATAACTCGTGTACAGGACTCCAATACACGATGGAACAGTCATCTTGAAATACAGAGCACTTCTCTTCTCTTCCACGGTAGTAACGTAAGGCAGAGTAGACAGTACTGCTTATTCATCCAAAAAAACGAAGATAACTAACAGAAAAACTAATGCAGGTAGTTGTTAATGTCAAGGAGTTCAAACATAGGGCTTAATGATTCGCTATAGTTAGTCATTTTGTCATAATACCTACTCCAAAGCATAACACCCCCGTATTTTGGAGAAATCTTAATTTCAGGTAACACCTCACTAATAAGCACAGTGGGCTTGATGTAGCCACTCCCAGCTGCCTCAGGGGATGCAGGTAACCCTAAAAATATTTGACCAGCTTGAATAGTGGTCCAGTAATCATTCCAATATCTCTTAAGGTTGATAGCATTGCCAGAATACTCACACGGAGCATTGTTGTAAAATTGGACCCAAACGTAGTCAAATAGGCCAGTGTTTAGCGCAACTCCTAGCCGAGCGTCTGGAAAAGGACATTGTGGAGCCGCTGTTAAGTAGACCTTATTCTGTTGGCTATACTTTGACAGGGCCTTTGCGAGCTCGTCCCAGTGCTCGGTTGTGCCTCCCTCGATATCGAAGTCAATGCCATCTAGGACCGCATCACCTAATGGACGGGACTCACGGGAGTCTGGTTGGCCCCCAAGAAAATTGTGCCATAAGTATTTTGCAACACACCTGCATGCACAATACCAAATAACATTAAATCCAATCGAAATTAGTAAATTATAGTAGAGAGATTTGGCCCGTTTAATTAAAAAAGGTCGGGTTAATTATGGTTGGCTTATATAGTCTTATACCTATGATTCGACTTCAACACAAACCCAACATGAAATTAGCGAGTTAGGATTGAGTGGTCTAACCGGCACGTTTAATTAAATGAGTTAGGGTGTGATTGACCTATATAGTCTTATATATACACATGCGTCAATACGACGTAAATTCGACATGCAGACAAGAATTGTCACCCCCTAGCTTTCACTCAGTGACAAACTATTAAAACATGCATGTGTACCCATATATATTTATAGAGTAATGCTAAAAATTACATTTTTATTCCATAACTAACCCAAAATGTGGACATATCGCAATTTCAACTAACACTTGGCGGGATGAGTCATTTATATATATTTGAAAAAAGAAAGGAAAAACTGAAACTTCATATTTGAAATATAATATATATCATTCGACTCATTCTATGTTAAATTACTGTTATTTCAAAAACTTAATTTTATAATATTTTCAAAAAATAAGATGGAAAGTTAATAATGAAAGCTAAGCCATGCTTGCCTGGCGTCATCAGCTGAGGAAAGGGTGTAGGTACCAGCAGCACCTCCAATAGAAAGCATGACTTTGATACCCTGGTTTTGGCAAGCTTTGATGTCGTTGCTTAAACCGGTGCACCCATTAATGCAGTGGCCGGCTAGGTTGATCGAGGGGGTCTGACCATTGCCAAATGTGGATAGGAAAGCTATGTTCACAATACCATAATTGCCTGTGGCGCAGGTATCAGCCAAACTGCCCTCGTATCCATTCTGGCCCCAGTACACCGCGATTACGCCGGCTTGTGAGCCATTGATCATCAGGACAATGAGCAAAAGGTAGAACAAGCCTACTGGGGTTTGTAATTGCCGACCCATTACTAGTGTGCTTTGCTTACTTGCCGCTTGGCTTGAGAGTTGAGAATCAATGGTGAAGGAACATCTACTTAATTTATATAGGCATATGTATGTGAGAAAACACCAGAAGACTACTTAAGCCCAGGACTCAACACGTTTGTGGAAGAGTATTCCCCCCAAAATGCTAGCATTCACATCATATCCTGTACGTTCTACAAATGTTTTTTTTTTTGAAAAATCTTCCTTACAACTTCTAAACTCACCTATTTTGAAAGAAGGTATATAAACTTTAAAACGTTTCAATTTAGAGTATTCATTGTTCAAAAAGTTTCAATCTCAGTCATCCGTTACAATTTTTCGTTAAATCTTATCAAAATTCTTGAAATATCCTGTGTATATATTTTTTTAAAAAAATTTATAAATTTTTCTAAAGATTCATGCATGCGTATTTTTACAAATTTTATTAAATTCTAACTTAACACCTAAATCCTAACAATTTTTTTTTTTTTTTTTCTAGAAAGGTAGGGGTATTTTGATAATTTTAAGAGGATTTAACGAAAAAAATCTAACAGATGATTGAGATTAAGACCTTTTAAAAAATGGGTACTTTAAATTAAGACGTTTTAAAATTTAGGTACCTTCTTTCGAAAGAGGTGAAAGTTTAGGAGTTATAAATGATATTTTTTTTCTTTTTTTCTTTTAACTACTCACTTTTTCAAAATATTACGTAGCGACATTTAATAATTTGTCTTCTGGTATTTCCCACATGTGCCCATAAACGGATGTTCTTTCACCAAGCCAAGCGGCAAGTAAGAATAGCGCACTAGTCATGGCTAGGCAATTACAAACCCCATTATATATTAAGCCCAGTCAATACATTTGTGGAAGAAGAATATTCCCGCAAAATTTTGTTAGTCACATTCCGTTCATCAAATGTTTGTCTAAAAGATCACAATTTTTTTAGCTACCCATTTTTCTTTTTCTTTTTTAAAAGCATTTATATCCGGCTTATCATTTTATTTATCCACTTTCACTATTATTTTTTAAATATTTTTTCTCCAACAATTATACGAGGGGAGAGAATCATATTATATTATTACTTGTAACCCAGACTAAGAATGCATTTAGTATGAAAATCGTTTTGTTTACTAGGCATATCCGTACACCTCATGTGCTTCCCACAGGAAAAATTTATGCATGTTGGATTAATTTTATGAATGTAAAAATAGGGCTTTTAAAAATAGTAAATAAGTGGAACTTTTCAAGAATTTATGGATTTTTTTTTTTTAATGTGAATAATGAGACTTTCAATTTATAATTACTTTTACCATGATTGAGAGACTAAATTAAAAATTATTTATTAAATTTTTACCATATTAAAATCTTAAAATTTGTTTTGCAAATAACCTTTATTGGGATCCGGATCCTCTCCAATTCACTTGAATTGGAGAGGAGCCGGTTAATGGTGAGGATGCTTTCAAAAGAAATCTAAGGTTTTAAATTTGCCACGTAGCTAATTGCTACTTAACGGGGATGCAAGCTCATTTGAGTATAATGAAATATCAAGATGGGCGAAAATACCCTCCCTCTGTGTCCATTGTCCACTGTCCTCCATAGCCTTCTGCCTCCATTCCCATCTCCTGGTCTCCAGTGAGATGAACTTGCAAAAATACCCATCCCTCTCTGTGTCCACTGTCCACCACTCGTTAAAACCCACGAGCATTCTCAACACCCGTTGTCGTATGAGCCTAGCCGAACTCCGGCAACCTACCGCTCACGCGCAAGATAGTGGACACAAAGAGAGATGGGTATTTTCGCAAGTTCATCTCACCGGAGACCAGGAGATGGGAATGGAGGTAGAAGGCTACGGAGGACAGTAGACACAGAGGGAGGGGTATTTTCGCCCCTTTTAAGATTTCATTAAACGCAAATGAGCTTGCGTCCCCGTTAAGTAGCTGTTTGCTACATGGCGAATTTAAAACCTTATATTTCTTTTGAAAGCATTCTCACCATTAATCGACTCTTCTTCAGTTCAAGTGGACTAGAGAGGATTCGGATCCATTATCGTACATGTAATTATTAATTGGGAGTCTTAATTAAAGAGTATTTTATTAACTTTTTATCATATTAGAGCCCTATAATGTTTTTTAGCCTTAATTTTTTTTTTTCTAAAAAGTATATATTTATTATATAATTATTAGTTGAGGGCTTTATTTAATTAGAGGCTTTAGGCCACGTAAGCTGAGCCACCATGATGATAATACTCATGACCAAAAAAAACAAAAAAGTGGTCCTCATAATAATTACCAAAAAAAAAAAAAAAAATCGTGGTCTTGATAATGACCAAAAGCCTTTTTAAAAAAAAAATAAAAAAACGTGGTCGTGATAAAGAATAGGAAGTCCTTTCCCTCCGTGGGTCTTGCTCAAAAAATCTTTGCATCATTCAAAACATATCAACATCACGTGGCCGGGTCTTGCTCAAGATCTTATCTTTTCATTATTAGATAAAAATAAGGGGGGTGATTGCTGCATTTCAACATGTGCACTCACCCCACACGAGGGTTGGGTTTACATATTGAGCCTCACCTTCATGTGAGGGGGGTGAGTGCACATGTTGTGTACTTAAAGTGCAGCAAACATTTCTATAAAAATAAATAAATAAATTTCAAAAAATAGGGCAAATTACTCCTTTTTTTATTGAAAAATTTATTTTTTATTTATTTCTCTTTTTACGTGACATTAATTGTTTTTTAACAATTTATTTTTTATTTTTCATATCACATCATCTACTTTTTAATAAATTTTTTTTTTTTTCACTTTTTCATACAAAAAATTGAAAATTTTTCTCTACATTATATCAATCACTTCTTATTACTATTTAAAAAAAAAAAAAAAGGTTAAATATTCCACATGTATTTGTGGTTAGGGCCGAAATCAAAAACCCGCTTCCGTTTCAAAAAGTATCACAAGTGGAATCTGTCCCTAATGAAAATAATCATCTGTCCCGATTGCCACATATTGAAGCCAACTCATATTATCATCCTACGTGGCGGTGTATCACATGTGATACTCATACCTTTACTGCCACATAAGACAAAGAAAATATTAAAAAATTACCTAATTTGAAAAGAAAAACTGTTTGGTCTGGGGTGGCTCGGCCAACCCTCATATATTTTTATTTTTTTATTTTTAACTTTTCCTTTGGCCTTTTGGGGTGGTTAAACCACTCACAACGGCCATGGGGTTGGTTCGGTCACCCTAAGGGCCAACCCTCAATTTTTTTTTTCCTTTGACCTTTTGGGGGTGACCGAGCCCACTCCAGGCCAAACGGGGGTGGCCAGCCATTGCCATTTTGTGACAGTGGTTTTTCCCCTCTTCTTCTTTGTGTGTTTACTTTCTTTCTTTTTTTTTTAAAAAAAAAAACAGTTAGCAAAGGCGGTTACCCAAAATTTCTGACCACCCTAAACAATAACCGCAACCGTCTTTTCACCCTGAGTTCATCTTATTCAACTATAAATAGAGACATATATATGTATATCCCGAGCCCACTCCAAGCCAAAAGGGGGCGGCCAGTCATCGCCATTTTGTGAAAGTGGTTTTTCTCCTCTTCTTCTTTGCATGTTTACTTTTTCTTTTTTCTTTTCTTTTTTTTTTTTTAAAAAAAACAGTTAGCAAAGGTGGTTACCCAAAATTTCTGACCACCCTGGCCTAAGCAATAACCGCAACCGTCTTTTCAACCTGAGTTCATCTTATTCAACTATAAATAGAGACATATATATATATTGTAAACAAATCTAATACTGAACAACCCGTAACTCTTTATCTTTCATTTATCTCTCTTGCTTTCGCTGTTATTCTCCATAATTTAGGTTTACCCACAAAATTCAACATAACCCTTTTTTCTAATCTTTAGTATTCGATCATGTGCCAATTCTTTTTTTTATTATTCACTCATTCGTTTGCATCTTCAATCATAACCAAAATCAAAATGCTCACAAATATATCCATCGTGTGCCAATTTTTTTTCTTCTTGTGTTTTTTCATCCTGTGCCTGAACTATTTCTCTTCCCACACCACGTGAGTCTTTACCAGCAAATACCACCTACCCAATACTCTCTTGTGGACAAAAAAAAAAAAAAAAATGCCAAAAGAGGTTTCATACCCATAGTTGGCCCAATTCCGGCCATAGTAGCTGCTTTCGACCAAAGTTGTCGATGTCCAAATTCTAGCAGTAGTATCTGATGCTAGCCAAAGTTGTCAATGTCCAAGTCTCGGCCATAGTAGCCCATGCTGGCCAGAGTCGCCAAAGTCCAAGTTTCGGTCATAAAAATAGATTGTTTTAATTCAGGCCATAGGCTTTGACATGTGAATGTAGGCGATAGGCCAAACCACCTTAATTCTGTCTCTCTTTATTATCTCGTCTCTTTCCTAAATTATGTGATTTTATACAAAGTGGTTACAGTACCAAAATCAAAAGCAGTGTTTTATAAATCTGTCTTTTTCCATAACATGTGAAGAGCAAGTAAAAGAGATAAACATACCTCCATTGTTAGATGGCCGAGTTTTCCATTTGTTATAGGCTTAATTTCTCAAGTACATAACAGATAGAATAAAGGTAGTTCGAGGAACCCTAACATTTTCCAAATCAACATTAGAGCTGAATAATATTAATCTTTGCTTTGCTTAATTTTATTAATAAACTTATGATGTCTTTAAATAGACACTTACAATCAGGGGCGGAGCCAGGGGGGTCGAGAAGGGGCACATGCCCCCCTCAACCCCCAAAATTTGTCCTTAGTCCCGGTAGATTTTTCTTGGATATCTTGGTTGCCCACCCTCAACCACACATGAAGTAACATCTACATTAAACTGGCAAAGCTTTTCCAAGACTCAGAGAACTAGTGTTTAGTCTTTCAAGCTTTTACCATTTTAGATCTTCCAGCTTCAGACATTCTTAGGTTAAAGGTCCTGACTCTTATCGAGAAGAAGACGAACATTGTGCAAAACACTGGGTTAATTATTTGAGACAATACGCCATGTTTTAATAACTCTAGTTCGAGTCCAAAACGCCCAAAACGCGTGTTGTGTGTACAGTCTTTCAATTGGGTGTGTATTAACTTTTAGACTTTTAAAGTTGTGTAATTGTGTTTTGCAGCTTTTATTGACTTGCTTACTTTTAAAATTGCATGTTGCATGTAATTAGTGTACTTTAGTTTATATTTATATACTTTATTTTTTTTTTTGAAAGTTTATATACTTTAGTTAGTTTTAGTTGCTAAGTCCTTGATGCGTGTTTCAAAGTTGCAATTCTTTTTCTTTCTTTTTTTCTCCTTTTTTTTTTTTTTATTTAAAGTGAAAATTTGCGATTATTAAGTGAAAAGTCTTGATTTATTAGTGTAATGATATTTAATAAATTCTTATATGATTGTCATACAAATTGATGACAGTAAAATTTAGCCTTTAGATCAATACTTACAAAATAAAATAAAAATTTAAGGACCGACTCTCGTAGCCACAACATCTTAGTCATATAATAGTCGTATAGTATTTTACTAAATAACATTATTCTTGATATTATGTTTTAACTCCGCCAACATAATAACATTTTAATTGTATGAAATATAGAACTATAGTTATCTGTACTTATAGAGAGCAACAATGATTCCATTGAACTTCAATCAAACTTTAAATGAGCCCGTGTTGAGGTAGATTTAGCAAATATGCCAGTAGATGCTTGCTTAAGAAAAAAATTTCAAATTATCATCATAATGATAGAGACCAAATTCAAAGAGCATATCTACAAAAACAACATTGTCAAATTATTTTTATTGAATTGTTTATTTATTTCGTTAATTACATTCTTTAATATTTTCAATTAATTTTGGGTCACTTTCATTGTTTAATTTTGCCCCCCTAACCAAAATTTTGGCTCCACCACTGCTTACAATGCATAGTAAAAGTAAAAGACTAATTAGAATAAACCACTTCTAATGTTATCAATAATGATAACATATTATCTGTAATATTTAAATCCTAATGTAATCCTAATTCTAATGTTATCAATAAAGATAACTTATTATTTCTAAGTTATTCTAATCTTAAACTCCTAATGAAATTATACGTTCTCATTCTAAATTAGAAGAGTCTTGCTACTACAAGACTTCTTCTGCCATAAGATGTAGAGTTGTAACACCATCTCTGCCGGATAGCCTTGTCTTTGTTTGGATACATGAGTAGAGAATATGTACCTCAACTCTAAAATTTAATGAAATCTAATGGTTTGACTTCATTATAATGCTTTTTTAGCCTTAATTTTTAATCTAAATTATATATATATAGATATATTTATTGTATAATTATTAATTGAGGCCTTATTTAATTGGGAGTATTAGGCAACCGTCTAAATCGTTTAAGGCTCAAGTGGCTCTATGATAATACTGACAAAAAAAAAAAAGAAAAAAAAAAAAGTGGTCCTCACAATAATTACCAACCAAAAAAAAAAAAAACGTGGCCTTGATAATGACCAAAAGTTTTTTTTGGAAGGAAGTCCTTTCCCTCCTTATCTTTGCATCAATTCAAAACAGATCTCCATCACGGTCGCGGGGGTCTTGCTCAAGATCTTATCTTTGCATTATTTTTTTTTTTTTGATGTAATCTGTTTCTTATGTATCTATAAAAAATAAAAAATAAAAAGGAAAGATCTTTGCTATGTCCGGCAAATCACTCTATTTTTTTTATTGAAAAATTAATTCCTAATTTTTTTTTTCACTTTTTATATCACATTAATAGCTTTTTAACAATTATTGTTATTATTATTATTATTATTTTATATCCTATCAACTACTTTTTAATAATTTTTTTTTCTTCACTTTTTCATACAAAAACTTCAAATTTTATCTCTACCTTATATTAATCACATCAATTACTTCTTATTACTATAAATAAATAAATAAAAAAATTAAATATCTCATAGGTACTTGCGGTTAAGGCTGAAATCAAAAAGCCGCCTCAATTTAAAAAAGTATCACAAGTGGTACCTGTCATTAATGAAAAAACCACTTGATACTTCTGTCTAGATTTCATTAATTTTTTTTACGATCATCCACATCACCATGCTTGAAATGTTGATCCCAGTCCCGATTGTCACATATTGAAGCCAGCTCAGATTATTATCCTACATGGCGCGCGGTGTATCACAGGTGATACTCATACCTTTACTACCACATAAGACGAAGAAAATATTAAAAAATTACATAATTTTTTTTTGTTAAAAAAAAAATGAAAAAGAAAAAATTGGGGGTGGCTCAGCCCCTCCTGTCTGGCCTTGGGTGGCTTAGCCAACCCTCAATTTTTTTTTTGTTTTTTTCTTTGACCTTTTGTGGTGGTTGAGCCCAATGGTCATGGGGTGGGTTCAGCTAGCCATCCCAAGGGTATGGGCTAACCCTCAATTTTTTATTTTTTTATTATTTTTTTTGGGTGGCTGAAACCCACCCCAAGACAAACGGGGGTGGTCGGGCCACCCCCATTTTGTGAAAGTGATTTTTCTCCTCTTCTTCTTTGTGTCTTTCCTTTAGTGTTTTTCAAAAAAAAAAAACAAAAACAAACGGTTAGCGGAGGCTATTACGTTTGTGGAGTTTTGTTTCCACCCGGGCTTGGTCCG
This sequence comes from Alnus rubra, assembly GCA_028654335.1. Classification (NCBI taxonomy): domain Eukaryota; kingdom Viridiplantae; phylum Streptophyta; class Magnoliopsida; order Fagales; family Betulaceae; genus Alnus; species Alnus rubra. The sequence continues at coordinate 331,376 of JAJPGS010001031.1, read as the reverse complement.
GTGGTGGAGTTGTGTTTTCTCCTAGCCTTTAGAGCTATGGAGCTGGCTTTTATTTATTTTCTGTTGCTTTTTGTTTTGCTTTCCTCTTGGCAGAAGCTTCATATCCAAAATTTCAAACCACCTTAGGCAATAACAGCAACCATCTTTTCATTTTGAGGTCGTCTTATTCAACTATAAATAGAGACATATATATTGTAAACAATTAAGTTTATGAGCACAATGTAGCCCTAAGGATCATTCGGAGTGGTAGACGTATGTATCTAACATCGAAACACCCGCAATTCTTTGTTTCTCTTTTATCTCTCTTACTTCTACTATTATTCTCCATAATTTAAGTTTACCCACAAACTTCAACATAACCTTTGCTTCTAATCTTTAGAATTTTCTATCATAGTTATGATTATTGATTAGTGGATATCTATCCTATCACGACTATTCCATTACGGAATTATAATTAAGAATAATGTCTTTGAAATTCTCTTCCCCAATAAGTAAAACCGGCTTCACTGGAAACTTCACCATACGATGTTCACAAAATCGACAATAAAGTCAAAAAAGAAAGAAAGAAGCTAAGTGGCCAAGATTTAGGGGAGTGCCCAAATTACTCTCTTAAAGTTGAGAAAGTGGTTGATCATCCCTCGTGAATTTTATATGACCGAGTCACCCTTCAAAGATTTTAGGATGGCCGAATCACCTACTCAACCTTAAGGGGTATTGGCTTAACCACCCGGTCCACCCCTCAATCCTTCCCTCCTCTTTTTTTTTTAATTTAACTTTTTGCATTTTTCTCATTTTTTGTTTTTTTACATGTCCACAAATTTAACAAAACAGATCAAATAGGGGTAAAAAAAAAAAAAAAGAGGAAAAAAAGGAGTATATATAAGTCAATTTAACATCCAAAATTAAGGCATTTTGGGTATTTCGATCAACAATTCAACATAATTTTGTACATATATATATATATGTGCACCATTTTTTTTTTTTCAGTCCATTTTAACATCAATATCTAACTGAAGAGTCTAATCGCAATGAAGCGATAGTTTTGAAAAAAAAATAAAAAATCATGAAACATGTGCGAGGGATTTGAAATTTTATAGATTAGACGTAAAGTCACGTAATGAAAGAAAATAAAGAAATATATATATATATATAAGAAAAGAAGGTCGTACGTGCTCTAATTTGAAATTTTTTAAAATTTTAAATGTTTTTTTTTTTTGTTGAAGCTTTTTATTTTTATATATATGAATTTAATATAAACAGCTAGCTTTTTAGGGGCCTTTTATTATTTTATAAATTAGGACCTTAATTTGTGTAACAATCCATGCAGCCAGCCTTGCGTAAGGGTCAAATCCAAATTGCAACGAAAATGACAATATGAACAAATTGTTAGATAATATATTTTTCATATAATTATGATTGAACATGACAGAAAAGTGTATGATTTGATTATAATTAATTGTAATCAAACCAAAATTAAATACATTCAATTTTAATTTGATTTGATCTACTTACATATACACTTTTTTTTTGGTATTTTTCATCCATTCTTATAAATAAAGATAATTTGTAATGTAGATCTTTAGACTTTATTTTGTGAATGTAAATCATAAATCGAACTACGTAAAATTTATTATCTCTATTCTATTATTCTGCATTTTATTTTTATTTCATTATTATTTTCTTCAAAAATCAAGAAACATGTGCAACCGGAAAAATATGGACACGTCAACATCATATGTTCCTGCAAAATTTGGCAGTGACCAAAAAAAACCTCAACTCATTTTTTGAGAACTCATTTGCCAATTCTTCTCATGCAACTGCAAGCAATGGCTATGTGCCAACTGCCTAAAGAAGCTCTCATAACACAAGTTTAATTTACCTTTTACTAAGACGTCTTTCGAGCATATATGGAGGGGTCATGCTCTAGAACAAGTATGAAGATGACTAGAGTATTGAGACTAGAGTTACAAGTACTCAAAAGACAATAATTATAATATGATAAATTATATTTATTATTGTTAATGTAAAAGTAAAAAAGATTTGTAACGTCAAACTATTTCTCTATAAATAGAGTCTTGTATATAAATTAAATGAATTTATGAAAGATGTAATAAAAAAAAAGGCTTTAACGTATTGACGTAGGCCAGAGGCCAAATGAACCATCTTAATTCTGTCTCTCTTTCTTTTCTCATCTATTTCCTAAATTATGTGGAAATATTTTTTTTATCTTTATATCCTGTGACAACTGCAAGCAATGGCTATGTGCCAACTGCCTACAGAGCTCTCATAAAACAAGTTTAATAAAATTTATTTATTGAGACAAGAGTTATAAGTACTCAAAAGACAAGAATTATAAGATGATAAATTATATTTATTGTTGTTAATGTAAAAGTAAAAGAGATTTGTAACGTCAAACTATTTCTCTATAAATAGAGTCTTGTATATAAATTAAATGAATTAATGAAAGATGTAATAAAAAAAAGGCTTTAACGTATTGACGTAGGCCAGAGGCCAGACCATCTTAATTCTGTCTCTCTCATCTATTTCCTAAATTACGTGGAAATATTTTTTTATCTTTATATCATGTGGAAATATTTTTTCAAAATTAAAAACCTTGAAACAAGCAAACACATTAAATCAATCAAGATTCAATAAAAAAAAGAAAGTTGAAGAGAGTATTTTCAAAGATAAGAATGAAAACGAGTCGTTTAATTAGACTGTGACAAAAAAATTATGATGTTCTGAAATGTTTTTTTTGGCTAAAATAGACTGAAATATTATTTTAAAAATGGCTAAAAACATTTTAATTAAGTCAAAAAAATAGGCCCAATATCTAAAATATGTTCAAAAACTTGTTTATTTTTTTTAATTTTCAGTACCCAGTCCGAATAACCGGGTACCAACCAATAATCGTCGATTATTAAAAAAAGAACGTGGTACTGATAATACTTACAAAGAAAAAACAGATCCTATCCTGATAATACTTGCATGAAAAAACCTGATCCTGATCTGATAATACTTCCAAAAAAAATAAAAAACTGATCCTGACAATACTTATAGAAAAAAACGTGGCCCTTTATTTTTTCTTTTTTGTCCTGATAATACCTATCAAAAAAAAAAAAAGTTGTACTTATAATACTTATAAAAAATAAAGAAAATGAAGAAGAGTGGTCCCATAATACAAAAAGAGTAATGATTCACTACCACCTAAATATACAACTTTTCACCATCTTGCCTATGTGGCAAGGTGGTTCCCCACTACTTTTTGAGTTTTTTTATTTTTTAAAAATAAATTAAGGTGGGGGACCACCTTGCCACATAGGCAAGGTGGTGAAAAGTTGTATATTTAGGTGGTAGTGAATCATTACTCATACAAAAAAACAAGTGGTCCTAATAATACTTAAAAATAAAATAAAAAATAAAAAATCTGGTGGTGATAAAGAAAGGAAATCCTTGCTCTTCGACAAGGATCTCTTTCATGGTTAGAATTTAAAGTTTGTGTATCTAACAATATATTTTATTTCATATATATTTTTTTAAAAGATTTGCTAATGTTAACTTCATATACACTGTTAAATGTACTAATTTTAAATTCTTACCAAGATATTAATTTTATTTAAAATGAAGAGAATCGTAATAATACTTAAAATAAATTTGGATGCTGCTGTCAATAAAAAGGAGGGTCGTCTAGGCATCGGTATCGTAGCATGCGACATCAACAAGTGTATTATGGCAGCCAGAAGCACTACCAAAAGAATTGAAGTGGAACCCGATGTTGTAGAAGCAATAGCGGCATTAATGTTGTAATCCTCATTAAGGAGATGGGCTATCGGGATGTAATTTTGGAAGGAGATGCGTGCATTGACCATTGTGAAGGCGATTGATTCTGAAAGCCGGCCTTCTTTTAAGCAGATCTGGTCACTTTGTGGAGAGTATCAAACAAGAACCAGGCTTATCGTGCTGTATTATGATTGTACATGTTAAGCAGAAAGCCAATTCAACAACACATGATTTAGCTCAAGAAGCTGCCACCCATAACATAGATAAGTTTTGGTTGGAAGAAATTCCACTGAGCATTTATGCCATTGTAATTAGGGAATATTCTGTCTCTATTTGATCTTAGATCTGTTCTTTTGGAGTTATATAAGTAGATGATTTTACCAAAAAAAAAAAAAAAAAAAAAAGTGGTGTGGTCCTGTAATACTTACAACAACAACAAAAATTGGTCATGATAATACTTACAAAAAAGAAAACACCTGGCACTGATCATAATACTTTAAAAAAGTGGTCCTAATAATACTTCCAAAATAAATAAATAAAACGTGCATGGTTGTGATAAAGAACTGAAGTACTTGCTCTCCGATACGAATCCTCTTAATTTTAAATCAAACTATGTATTTTATGGTTAGGACTTAATAGATGAAATTCGTACATCTACAAGCAAATGGAGGTAGAATAGAATTTTTTTTATTCACTATTTACCCTACAAACAATTTTTTTTTTTCCTTCCTTTCCTTCTTTCATACTCTCTTTCCCTCTTTCTTTCACTCTTTTTCACATAAAATAATATTTAAAAAAAATAAAAAATAGAATAAAAATTTTGTTGGAGAGAACATAGAACAAACATTAGCTGGCAAGGGCCTTGCCCCCCCCCCTTCCCTGTCCCAATTTCCTAGGAAAAAAATATAAAAGGTGAGGAAAAATTTAAAAATATAAGGTAAAAAATAAAAATTTAGCTTATTGGCTCTTACTAAAATTTTTTTTTGGCCATTGGCCCTTGCCCGTAAGAACTTTTGGCTCCGTCCCTGACAGTAGCTAAAGTAGAGAGCTGTATTTTTTCAATAGCTACTTTGACCATTATTGCCGGAGATGCTCTTAAATGAACTAACTTTAAATTATTACCATGATATCAATTTGAATTGAAATGGATAGGATTTTAATAATACTTAAAAAAAATTGTGGTCCCGATAATACTTACAAAAAAAAAATGGTATTAATAAGGCTAATGATTGTTGTACATCAAAGTGATGTGCAAATAACACATCTCGATGGATAATATTTACAAAATAGATAACACGTGGTCCTGATAATACCTAAAAAAATAAGTGGTGCAAATAACACATCTCGATTGATAATACTTACAAAATAGAAAACACGTGGTCTTGATAATACCTAAAAAAATAAGTGGTGCAAATAACACGTCTCGATTGATAATACTTACGAAAAAGAAAACACGTGATCTTGATAATACCTAAAAAAATTAGGAAGTGGTCCTAATAATACTTCCAAAAAAAAAAAAAAAACATGGTTGTGATAAAGAAATGAAGTCCTTGCTCTCGCATAACGATCCTCTCAATTTTAAATGAAATTGATGTAATTTATTTTATTGTTAGAATTTAAAGTTTGTGCATTGAACAAAGTACATGATTGTAATTTTTTTTAAAAAAAATGTGTTAATATCGACTTCATATACACCATTAAATATACAAACTTTAAATTATGACCATAAAATTAATACAAATCAAAAATTGAGAGGATGATGTTCCTTACTCTCCATCACGCGGATCTTGCTCAAGAAGTTGCAGTATGTTTCCACTCATGACATTCACACAAAAAAAAATCTTTGCTCCACCCTGGCTATAGCATTATTTTCCTCTCTAATTAATTGCAATGAATAAAAAAATTTCTTAATACAATTTCTCTATATTAAATTATTAATCAGTCCACATAAATACCACATAACGGCATATGACAGAAAAAAAAAATAAAGCAATAAAATTTAATTATTTAATAACCAACATAATAAACAATTATTAACTAGCTATTACGTTAATTTATATTAAAATAACAATAAAATTTAAATTGACGCGGCAGTACATAAATAATTATTTATTACCTTTGTGTCTTCCTTTTATCCCTTCAAAATTGCTCCTATAATAACTGTTACTCGAGTAATTTTTTTTATCACTTTTGTGTCTTCCTTTTGTCCCTTCAAAATTGATCTGAATCTTAAAATTATTATTGAATCAAAATTCAATAATAGTCTATCATAAATTCAATAGGAATTTTAAGAATTACATCAATTTTGAGGGGATAAAAAGAAAACACAAGGTGATACATCGTAATTCACATTACACAACACAAGCAAGCAAATGCAAATTTGATTTTCTTATAATTATTTCTACCCGGCGGAAACCGAATACATATTGCACCTGTCGCCACCACCGCCGGCCACACCACTCAGACGACCCTCCACCTCCGCCATATTATCAGCTTGTTCTGCAGTCCGGTAAAAGAGATGGGGAAAGTGATGAAAGCACCTAAATTTGCAGTCCATGAAAAAGCTCGGCACCCAAAGAGCCATTAAAAAGTAAGTCTCCATTTTTATTTCTCTCTTGATTTTTTTTCCTCTACGTTATTTCTTTTATAAATTTTATGATTTATGTGATTCGTAGTAAATTCCGGTCTACGTATTTTATGCAGTTACAAATATCAGGTTCTGGACCCCAAAAAGGAAGACAATAACGCCAAAAAGCTCCCAAGAAATGTGTAAGGATTACATTGTCTTTGAATGTGATTTATCTTGAATCTTCAAGCATTCAAAAAGTGTTCAGTTTTTATTTGTAATGTACGTAAATATTTGGAATTGTAGGGATTTATCTTTTTCTTTTTTTTGTTACGTTCTTTTAATATGTGTAATTTAGGCCGAATGTATCGTCAGTGCTTTTCTTCAATTACAACACCTCTCTGGGACCACCGTATCGGGTTCTAATAGATACCAACTTTTTTAATTTTTCTATCCAGAATAAAGTGAGTGATTAGCAGTATTCTCGTTTAGGTTTTATTAGATTTGATTACAAATGAGTTCAGCTCTGTTAAACCAGTTTAATTCCAGTTTTGTGACATAAGCTTTAGAAACTGGCGATGATCTCCTTTTGCAAAATCAGAGAAGCAATAAAAGTGCTTGTTAGGGAGTGCTAGTTGTTCACACTCCGATGCTTAAGTCAATTTTCTTTTAATATAATGAGGGTATAGTCTTAATAACAAGAAAGCTTTATACTGTACGTGTTAGTGTGAAGAGGTTCAAAACTGTTGGATGATGTGTTAGTGTGTTTGTAGGAATGGGATCAGTGATGGATCTTATTTTGATGTTATTATAGTAATCGTTTTTCATTTGTTTGGATGATGAAATTTATATATCCAAATGAAAGAGTACAAAATAACTTATTTTTTAATCCTATGGTTAATTTGATGCAATCAAATTTTTGAACCTTGCCTTTTTCTTCTGCCATTCTCATGCATCATATGGGCCAACAACTAGTGCTGAACTGTTATTCTTCTATTGGGATTTAATCGCGTGAAGAATATCCTGGTCTATACTCATAACCTTTGGTGGTTTAGCTAATGACATTATCCCCCCTCCTCCCCGTCTCTTTTCTTGACAGGATTGCTATGGATCCTCGTTTTGAAAGACTAGTTTGTTCTCATAAAGGGACGTATGCTGATTACTGTATTGTCGATATATAGAGTACTTACTGAGGTATGACTTGAATTAATTTGATGTGAAATTTCTTGTGTGCATTACCCATTTTATCTTTATCTTTTCCTGCTGAGCATTACAACTATCTTCACTAGTATGGATGCACAACCTCCACCCTAGGGTTTATATTTCTACGTACACCTTATCCCCACTAAAAGGCACTTTTTATATTACTATTTATATTCAAAGCAAGCTTATATGGAGACTTAACACAGAGATCTCCATTAGTAGATAAGGCTAGGCCCAAATGAGGGAATCGTCATTGTTGGAGTGTTGCTGGAAAGAAATAGTTTTCAAGGGTAAAGCGATAGAGTCAGTTAAGAAGAAAGAAAGAGCATTCCAATTTCAATCAATTATATATCAGTATAGATTTAGGCCTCATTTCCGTTATAATATTCACTTTATACGTCGTACTCGATCACTTGGTCGGTGTTCAGATTAAAATTCTATGACAGAATAATGTGGTGGCCTTGATGGAGCTTTTCTTTTCCTACTGTCATGTATATAATCTTGGGTTTCAAAGTTGATCTATTTCATGATATGAATGTGCATATATTTCAGCATTATTGCTGGCCGGTATCAATTAATTATCATGTTTGTGATTCATAGCAAATGGTGAGCCAAGTTATTGTGGTCTTTTAAGAAATGCACTTGTAAATTACGAATTCTCTCGGTTGCATTTTGTGCTATTTCTTTCTTGTGACATACTTGAACTGGTTTGTTGGAAACAGCATAAATGCTACATTGTAGCTACTTGTGATCGAGATTTGAAGCGAAGGATACGAAAGGTATGATCAATTAATAATGGATTGGTTCTGTATTTCATGGAACTGGATTCTGATATATGAGGTTGCTTGTTTATTGGCAGATTCCTGGTGTGTCAATCATGTACATTACTCAGCACAAGTACTCAATTGAACGGTTGCCTGAAGCAACAATAAGCGTGCCGACTTAGAGATTTATTATCTATTTTTCTTTTTTCTTTTTTCTTTTTAAAAAAAGATCAGAATTAATGAATAAATTAAGAACAGATCACACGGTCAATGGATCGAGTCTCACCATTGATTATTAATGATTAATGAGAAAAGTCTTATATCTCACAAGTTTGATAGAAAGGCTAATAATTTTCATTGATAGATTAATCCAAAGAACTGGAATTAATACATCAATTTATATAACTCATGACTAGCTACCTGCTTATTGAAGATAACGATAAACTTGAAGTATTACAAACCAGAAATGATCATAAAGATAACTCGATGGAACAGTCGTCTTAAGAACAGATCGAGCACTTGATCATTCTCGATCTTCCACGGTACGTAGTTGGTAACGTAAGGAAGAGTAAATAAACACGACAGTTGACGTACACTTGACACCCAGTCAAATGCATGTCGAAAATAAAAAGATAACTGACGTACAGATCGAAACACTAATGCAGGTAGTTGCTAACACGAGCTGAGTACTCCGTCAAAGAGTTCAAACATAGGGCTTAATAATGGCGCTATATTTAGTCAATTTGTCATAATACCTATTCCAAACCATAACACCCCCGTATTTTGGAGAAAGCTCAATATCAGGTAACTACTAATGGGGTTTGTAAATATTGCCTAGCCATTACTCGTGCGCTTTGCATAATTACTTGCCGCTTGGCTTGAGTATCAATGGTGAAGGAACAATATTTATTTATAGGCGCACGTGGGAAAGACCAAAAGACAAATTATTAATTAAGCCCAGTCAATACATTTGTGGAAGAAATTCTCTCAAAATTCTGGCAGTCACATTCGGCTCACCAAACTAAAAGATCACATTTTTTTTAGCTACCACTTAATTTTTCAAAGTATCTACGTACATTCATTTTCACTATTTTATTTAAATATTTTATAAAAGAAAAAAAAATGTGGTCATGATAATCAAGGCCAGCTCAATAAAATTTAAGGTCTAAGGAGACAAGTTTAAGTGATGCCATTTTTTTTTATATTTAAATGTTAATTACAATAAATTTATTTTAATATTTATATTGTTTAATATGTCTATTAGAGTACTTCATTCTATTTGTAAAAGTGGACACATATAAGCTCTAAATGGTTTATTCCTCTACTCTTTAACAGTAAAAATGGACCAAAATTTCTAACGTGTAAGGCCAAAAATTTTTATAAGGAGGGGCCAAATAGACTAAAAATCAAACTATACTTGTTAATTTTCTTTTTTCTTTTTATTTTTTCAAATGAACTAGTGGGGCCATGGCCCCTACCAGTCAACCCCAGCTCCGTCCGGCCCACATGTGCCTATAACTCGTTCTCTTCCTTTATATTATAGGCACACGTGAGAAGGACGACCCATAAAAATGCTAGTAGATAATATTCTAACATTTCTAGAAAAGAAAAATACTAATTTAAAGTTTGTTTGTCTTCTATCAAAGTTTTAAACTTATAACAACGTGTACTTAATTTTTAATTTTTTTTTTATTGTCGTTTGAATTTAATTAGAAGACTAAATAGCAAAGGCCCTATGTATTAATTAATATAGTCCTTGGTGTATGCACCCAATTATGGAATCAATACACAGTGCCCAAATGACAAGTAAAGTTTGTTGCATATGATTTGGATTTTTTTTTTTTAATGGGGCCAATATTGGAAGTGTGCCATGTTTACTGTTCTTTGTAGATTTTTTACCTGGATTTGTTCTCAGACCTCCACCTTGTTTAATTTCTAACACACACACAAATAAGAATACACAACGATCTAGAGTATCATTAATATTATTGTTTGGTGTCTAGAAAAGTATCTCTGTTTAATTACATGTCAAAGATCTTAATACGAAATTATGGCTTACCAGCAACAATTGCTTTAGACAAAACACTAATTAATTCCACCACTTCTGCCTTCTACTTTTTTGTTATATTTTATTTTTCATGATTATATTGTTTACATTTAGTTTTTTTTTTTTTTTTTGACATGCCTACACAAGAGGGGAAGGGAAGATTCGTACTAGTGATCTCCACTTCATGAGGCGTGGTCCCCAACCAATTGAACTACTCCTTGAAAACTTACATTTAATATATTGCAACCACAATAAAAATATGGGTCAGAGAGTACGTAAACCACATGGCATATGTACGTACGTACGTGGGTGATTCAGATTTGACTTTGTTGAAAATGATGAAAAATATTATACAAAACAAATAACAAAACAAAGAATTTATTGTATAATTATAGCCTTATAGGTATTTGCCAAGTTGAGTAAAAAGTGCAACATTAACAATGTAAAAGAGCAACATATGCAGAAATTTTTCCTAAGCTCTTTGTGACACTTAAAGTTTAGGCATCTCATGTTTAATTGGTTCAGTATATGGCATGTACGTATATATGCATATTGTTTCCATAGCATGATTTCTTTACATAATTGCAGTATTATTTGATAATTAGGACATTTAATATGTATCATCTACATTTTATTATTATATCCATCGTTAAGATCGAAGGTGGCCTACTTTGTGTAGATAGTGATGTATTTATATAAATAAAGCTGGATCATAATAGTTTCTTTCCCATATATAAAATTCCAGGCTTTGGAAAAGGAGTAGGAAGAGTATCTTAAGCGCGCACCTTGTTATGTACAAGAAGGCAAAAGAGGGATGAAGATGACGATGAACACATGGCTTTTGTGGATTTACAGGATGTGCCTTGTTTCTTTTTGTTGTCTATCTAAATCTAACTAAATACTTTTATAGTTTTGTTGCTGAATATATATATATATATATATATATATATATATATATATGAGATTGATCATATTAATTTTTTGTAGCAGCCAGTATACTTCGATGTTTCTTAGTTAATAGTTAGAATTGTTTGATGTTATTTTATTATATTAAGTAAACATAAAATATGTTTGACACTATATATTTATCAATTTTGATTATTATATATATTAATAGGTTTTAAAAAATTTTATTATACTGGAATTATTCCAGTATAATCAACTTTTTTAAATTGAAAAATAGTGTTTCAATTCCTGGCACATAAATTATGTGCCAAGAAAGTTTTTGGCACTAAAGTTATGTGCCAGGAAATGCATTTTCTCGACTAAAGGTAATGCGACTTAAGTTTTAGGTAAGGAATTAAATGTTAGGAAGGGTTTCTTAACTTTTAATACCTATTCTATTAAATTAATTAATTAATTAAAAAAAAACTAATTAAAAGTTTGTTTGTCGTCGATCAAAGTTTTAAACTTATAACGTGTACTGGATTTTATTTTTATTTTATTTTCGTTTGAATTTAAAGGACTATATAACATTTTCTACTCGTCCTTTATTGAAAAAGGACGATAATGTTATGTATTTAATTGTCGTCGTTTACAAAATGCAGACAATAAATTAAGGTGACCTTGTTTAAAACAAGGTCACACATGAAATATTAAAGTTGTTTTAAACAAACTACGACGACATTTATCTTTTTTTTAGTAGTGAATAATTTGTCTTTTGGTCTTTCCCACATGCCTATAACTAGATGTTCATTCACCAATTAAGCTTGCAAATCAAATAAATCTATTTATAGGCTAAAACAAGCCTCCCGTCAATGATATATCAAATTTCACAAAGTTATTACCTCATATGGTTTTATTGCTCACTTGTTGATCAATGTATATACCTTAAAGTTAGTGGCAGTAAAGTCATTTTTATAGTTCTATATGTAGATGATATTTTGCTTGCAAGTAATGATTTAGGTTTGTTACATGAAACCAAACTCCTCATCTCTCAAAATTTTGAAATGAAGGGTTTGGATGAAACCTCTTATGTCATTGGTATAGAGATTCACCGAGACAGAAAACAAAGAATATTAAAACTGTCTCAAAAGACTTACATTGAAAATGTTTTAGAGAGCTTCAGACTGAAGAAGTGGAGAATTGTTCGGCTTTTATAGCACCTATCATTAAAGGAGACAAATTAAGTAATGATCAATGTCTCCAAAATGCATTGGAACAAGAGTAGATGAAGAACGTTCTATATGCATTTGCTGTCGGCTGTCAATTGTATGCACAGGTCTGCACTAGATCTGACATTGCAATGGCAGTTGAAATACTGGGTCGATATCAAGGCAACCCGGATTGGAACATTAGAAAGCTGCAAAGAAAATCATGCGATATTTACGAGGAACCAAGGACTACAGTTTGACATTCAGACACACTGACCATTTGAAGGTGGTTGGATATTCAGATTCAGATTTTGCTGGATGTGTAGATAGTAAGAAATCTACTTCAGGGCATATCTTTCTTCTTGCTGGATGGGTTATATATATCCTGGAGAAGTAATAAGCAAACTACAGTTGCTACATCTACATTGGAGGTAGAATTTATTGCGTGCTATAAAGCCGCTACACAGGCACTATGGTTGAGAAATTTTGTTGGTGGTGTCAAAATTGTCAATTCTATAGCAAGACCAATCAAGATCTTTTGCGATAATCGTACTGTCATATTCTTCTCTAAGAATAATAAAAGTAGAAGTAAACATATCAACATCAATTGTATCTTCGTGTGAGAGAGAACATCAAAAGGAATGAAGTGTTCATTGAGCATATTAGTACTGAATTGATGATTGCGGATCTTATGACTAAAGGTTTACTGGTAAAGTTGTTTAAAAGTCATGTGGAGCATATGGGGCTCATTGATTCATTTTGTATCTAGTTTTTTCTAATTAGTCTATAAACATCAAGTTATTGTTAATAAAGTTTTGTGCATATTTGTTACATTATCCATAAGAATAAAATTAATTAAAGTTAGCCAGATTCTTCAAAGAGTCCTTATTGTTCTCGGATTGGAACTATTACTCTAATTCGACTTGGACTCAACAATCTTGATATTACTTTTGACATTAAATAATACAAATTATTTGAAGAGAGGTGTTTGAATAAAAGATTAAAAAAAACGTGCAAATTATGAAGCCAAGAGAATCACGTTGCTATTTATCATGAAGTTTTTAATGAAAGAGGAAGTAAAGAGAATCACGTTTAATACGCTAGCTGTAAAGATAAATAATTGAAGGAGAAGGAAAAAGAAGCAGAAGAGAGATACGAAGTCAAAGAGGCTAAAATGCAGTAGAAAATGGAGCACGGGTATAGAATAGGATCCACTTCAATATATTGTAAAGAAATTGTTACCACCAGGATCGATGCATACTGCGTGTGACATGAGTAAGCTCGCTATATTCCTAGACAAATTTGAGGCTTAAGGCGACAAGTTTAGATGATGCTATCTTTTATATTTAAATATTAATTAAACAAAAATTATTTTAATAATTATATTATGTTTTTTGTTATTTAATGTGGCAATTAGAGCACTTTCTTTCATTTGTAAAATGTATTTTAAAACTTTTTTTTATATATAATTTATTAGATATAAAATAATTTATCAATTGTTTCAAAGACATGAAATAATAAGATTTAAAGAAAAATAAAGAGAAAAATAGAAATGAGTTATATAAAGATTGATTTGTTAGAATATAATGCGGAAACAATTGTTGAACATTGAATACTCACCAATGGTGTAATTCTATCTATTATGCACAACACAAACAATGACAATTTATACACTTTGAAGACTTTTTATATTTTTTTTAAACATTCAATTTAAATAATAGTTGGAGAAAAATTTATGCACGTTGGACTAATTTCATGAATGTAAAAATAGGGCTTTTAAAAATAATAAATAAGTGAGATTTTTCATGAATTTCTGGATGTTTTCTCCGAATGTGAATAATGAGACTTTCAATTTATAATTACTTTTACCATGATTGAAGGCCTAAATTAAAAACTATTTATTAAATTTTTACCATATTAGTCTTAAAATTTGTTTTGAAAATAACTTTTATTGTATAATTATTAAGTGGGGACCTTAATTAAAGAGTATTTTATTAACTTTTTATCATATTAGAGCCTTATAATGTTTTTTTAGCCTTAATTTTTAATCTAATATATATATATATATATTGAGGGCCTTATTTAATTGGGGTCTTATCCAACCGTCTAAATCGCTTAAGGCTCGAGCAGTTCTAAAATAATACTGACAAAAAAAAAAAAAAAAAAGGTGGTCCTCATAATAATTACGAACAAAAAAAAAAACGTGGTCTTGATAATGACCAAAAGTTTTTTTTGGTAGGAAGTCCTTTCCCTCCTTACCTTTGCATCAATTCAAAACAGATCTCCATCACGGCCACGGGGTCTCGCTCAAGATCTTATCTTTACATTATTTTTTAATGTAATCTGTTTCTTATGTATCTATAAATAAATAAATAAAAAGGAAAGATCTTCACTATGTCCGGCAAATCACTCTATTAGTTTATTGAAAAATTAATTCCTAATTTTTTTTTTCACTTTTTCTATCACATTAATAACTTTTTAACAATTTTTTATTTTTTATATCATATCAACTACTTTTTAACAAATTTTTTTTCTTCACTTTCTCATACAAAGACTTCAAATTTTATCTCTACCTTATATCTCAATCACATCAATCACTTCTTATTACTATAAATAAATAAAAATATATGAAAAAAAAATTAAATATCCCATAGGTACTTGTGGTTAAGGCCGAAATAAAAAAGGCGCATCAGTTTCAAAAAGTATCACATGTGGTACATGTCATTAATGAAAAAACCATTTGGTACTTCTGTCTAGATTTCGTTAATTTTTTTTTACGATCGTCCACATCACCACGCTTGAAATGTTGACACTAGTCCCGATTGCTACATATTGAAGTCAACTCAGATTATTATCCTACATGGCGGTGTATCACAGGTGATACCCATACCTTTACTGCCACATAAGACGAAGAAAATATTAAAAAATTAATTCATTTTTTTCAAAAAAAAAAAAACGAAAAAGAAAAAAAGAAAAAATTGGGGGTGGCTCAGCCCCTCTTGTTTGGCCTAGGGTGGCTCGGCCAACCCTCAATTTTTTATTTTATTTTATTTTTTTCTTTCGCCTTTTGGGGTAGCCGAAGCCCACCACAGGACAAACGGGGGTGGCCCATTTGTGAAAGTGGTTTGTCTCCTCTTCTTCTTTGTGTCTTTCCTTTAGTTTTTTTTTTTTTTTTTAAAAAAAAAAAAAGAGAAAAAAAAAGGGTTAGCGGAGGCTGTTACGTTTGTGGATTTTTGTTTCCACTCGGGCTTGGTCCGGTGGTGGAGTTGTGTTTTCTCCTAGCCTTTAGAGCTATGGAGCTATGGAGTTGGCTTTTATTTTTATTTTTATTTTCTGTTGTTTTCTTTTTTGGTTTTCTCTTGGTAGAAGCTTCATACCCAAAATTTCCAACCACTCTAGGCAATAACCGCAACCGTCTTTTTATCTCAAGGTCATCTTATTCAACTATAAATAGAGACATATATATTGTAAACAATTAAGTTTATGAGCACAATGTAGCTCTAAGGGTCATTCGGACGTATATATTTAACACCAAAACACCTGCAATTCTTTGTTTCTCTTTTATCTCTCTTACTTCGACTATTATTCTCCATAATTTAGGTTTACCCACAAACTTCAACATAACCTTTGTTTCTAATCTTTAGAATTTTCTATCATTGCTATGATTATTGATTAGTGGATATCTATCATATCACGACTAATATTCCATTACGGAAATAAAATTCAGAATAATGTCTTTGAAATTCTACTCCCCAATAAGTAAAACAGGCTTCACCGGAAACTACTTCACCAAACGATGTTCACAAAATCGACAACAAAGTTAAAAAAAGTAAAAGAAAAAAATATATTTACCCTCCTTAGATTCACACTCGTTTTGCATGCTCATACTTTCTCATACTATCATGTATCATCTGTAACATTTGGCTTTCCTGTACCATCATTTCATTGCAAGGAAATATTTTGTTAGTTGTTAGCATTAAAAATGGACACAAATAGCGCATGTGAACATGTACATATTTTAGATTTGAAATGTTTAATTTATCCTTCCATTGTTTAAGCATGTTAAAAAATAAAGAAAAGGGTAAGTGGCTTGGATTGAGCAGAGTGCCCAAATTATTCTTTAAGGTTGAGAAAGTGATTGATCATCCCACGTGAATTTTATGAATGACCAAGCCACCCTTTCAAGGATTTTAGGATGGCCGAATCACCTGCTCAACCTTAAGGGGTGGCTAAACTACCCGGCCGGTTCGCCCCTCAATCCTTTCTCCCCTCTTTTTTTTTAATTTAACTTTTTGCATTTTTCTCATTTTTTGTTTTTTTACATGTCTACAAATTTAACAAAAAAGATCAAATAGAAAAATAAATAAATAATAATAATAATACTTCCAAAAAAAAAAAAAGGTGTATATTTAAGTCAATTTAAGTTATTAACATCCAAAATTAAGGCATTTTGGGTATTTCGATCAACATAATTTTGTACATATATATCATGTGCACCATTTTTTTTTCTCCATTTTAACATCAATATCTAACTGAAGGGTCTAATCGCAATGAAGCGATAGTTTGAAAAAAAAAAAAAAAAAAAAAAAAATCATGAAACTTGTGCGACGGATTTGAAATTTTATAGATGAGACGTAAGTCACGTAATGAAAGAAAATAAAGAAATATATATATATATATATAAAAGAAAAGAAGGTCGTACGTGCTCTAATTTGAAATTTTTTAAAATTTAAAATTTTTTTTTTTAGGCTTTATATATATATATATATATATATATATATATATATATATATATATATATATATATGAATTTAATATAAACAGCTTTTTAGGGGCCTTCTATAAATTAGGACCTTAATTTGTGTAACAATCCATGCAGCAGGCCTTGTGTAAGGGTCAAATCTAAATCGCAACAAAATGATAATATGAACAAATTGTTAGATAATATATTTTCTATATAATTGTGATCGGATACGATAGAAAATTGTACGATTTGATTGTAATTAATTATAATCAAATCAGAATTAAATACATTCAATTTTAATTTGATGTGATCCACTTACATACTTTTTTTTTTTTTTTTTTTTTTTTTTTTTTTGTATTCTCCCTACATTCCTATAAACAAGGATAATTTGTATTGTAAATTCATCAAGAGAAACAATAGTGCACTATTATCATTTTGGACTTTATCCTGTAAATGTAGATCATAAATTGAGCTATATAAAATTTGTTGTCTCTATTTTATTATTCTGCACTTTATTTTTATTTCATTATTATTTCCTTCATAAATCAAGAAACATGTGTGACCGGAAAAATATGGACTTGTTAACGTCATATGTTCCTGCCAAATTTGGCAGTGACCAAAAAAAACCTCAACTCATTTTTTGAGAACTCATGGAACCAATGAACCTCGTCTATCCAGGCGCGCCAATTCTTCTCATGCAACTGCAGGCAATGGCTATTTGCCCACTGCCTACAGAAGCTCTCATATATAACACAAGTTTAATTTACCTTTTACTAAGAGGTCTTTCGAGTATGGAGGGGTCATGCTCCAGAACAAGTACGAAGATGACTAAAGTATTGAGACAAAAGTTACAAGTACTCAAAAGACAAGAATTAATTATAAGATGATAAATTATATATATTTATTGTTGTTAATATAGAAGTAAAAGAGACTTGTAACGTCAGACTCTTTCTCTATAAATACAGTCTTGTATATAAATCAAATGAATCAATGAAAGATGTAGTCAAGAAAAGGCTTTGATATGTTGATGTAGGTCATAGGCCAAACCATCTTAATTCTGTCTCTCTTTCTTCTCTCATCCATTTCATAAATTATGTAATTTTGCATGATATCAAAACTATAAGCTAACACCAGTATTCGATCATGTGACAAGTTTTTTTTTTTTTGCTCACTCATTCGTTTACATCTTCAATCGTAACCAAAATCAAAATGCCCACAAATATCCATCGTGTGCTATTTTTTTTTTTCTTATGTTTTCTCATCCTTCCACATTTTCTCATCATGTGCCCGAGCTATTTCTCTTCCCACACCGCGTGAGTCTCTCTTGTAAATACCACCCACCAAATTCTCTATTGTTGAAAAAAAACAAAATACCAAAAGAGGTTTCATGCCCATAATTGGCCCAATTCCAGCCATAGCAACTGCTTCCGGCCAAAGTTACCAAGTTCAAATTCTGGCCATAGTAGCTGATGCAAGCCAAAGTTGTCGATGTCCAAGTCCCGGCCATAGTAACTGATGCTAGCCAAAGTTGTCGATGTCCAAGTCCGGCCATAGTAACTGATGCTAGCCAAAGTTGTCGATGTCCAAGTCCGGGCCATAGTAGCCCATGCCGGCCAGAGTCGCCGAAGTCCAAGTTTCGGTCATAGAAACCGATGTTCTAATTCATGCTATAGTAGCTTTTTTTTTTCCTAGCCCTTTGATGTTCAAAATCAAACCTCAACGTCCATGGTCTACCGTTGGATTTGCGGGGGCGTATTGAGACAAGAGTTACAAGCACTCAAGAGACATGAGTTACAATATGATAAATTATATTTATTGTTGTTAATATAGAAGTATAAGAGACTTGTAACGTTCAAACTCTTTCTTTATAAATAGAGTATTGTTTACAATCAAATGAATCAAGGAAAGATATAGCCAAGAAAATGCGTTGATGTGTGGATGTAGGCCATAGGCCAGAAATCGATTTTTCGGTTTACTGGAAAACCGAAAAACCAGTTTGGTACCCGGTTGAAAATAGCAAGTAACCGGCTTACCGGTTTTAGCAGTTATATATACCTGGTTATAACCGGTAACCGGGTATATATATATATATGGGAAACCGAAAAACCAGTTTGGTACCTGGTTGAAAATAGCAAGTAACCGGCTTACCGGTTTTAGCAGTTATATATACCCGGTTATAACCGGTAATCGGGTATATATATATATGTGATTTGATTCTTGTACAACACCAATACAACAACTACACAACAACCCCTCACATGAGGGTGGGCCCCAGTATGTGGGACCTACCCTCATGTGAGGGATTGTTGTACAGTTGTTGTATTGGTGTTGTAAATCTAACATTTTCCTATATATATATATTAAAATTTTAAAAATTAAAATAAGAAAATTACTAAAGTTACCAAAAACTATAGTAATTTGGGCCAAAATAGCTGCTGCTAGCTAGGCATCAAAATGCCCACTGCTTTATGAGATTTATTTATTTATGGATGAGAAGAAGAAGAAAAAAGTTATCAAAAATCTTTGTTCGTGTAAATGTTTGTTAAGTGTCATTTGTTTTCTATTCTCAAGAGATAAATATGTTAAGTTATTAACAAACAATAATATAAACCACGAAATATTCTTAAAATATAAAAATAATTTCTATCTTTATATCATGTGGATATATTTTTAAAAATTAAAAGCCTCGAAACAAGCATCACACAATCAATCAAGATTCAATAAAATAAAAAAAATAATAAAAAAAAAAAGTTGAAGAGAGTATTTTCAGAGATAAGAATTAAAACGAGTCGTTTAATTAGACTGTGACAGAAAAATTATGATGCTCTGAAATATTTTTTTGGGCTAAAATAGACTGAAATGTTTTTTTTTTAAAATGGCTAAAAAGGTTTTAATTAAGTCTTTAAAATAAGCCCAATATCTAAAATATGTTCAAAAACTCTTCTTCTTTTTTTTTTTTTTTTTTTTTTTTTTTTTTTAATTTCAGTACTTGGTCCAAATAATCAGTACCAACTAAAAACCGTCACCAGGATGCTGCTGTCAATAAAAAAAAAGGTCGTCTAGGCATTGGTATCGTAGCACGCGGCAGCAACGGGTGTATTCTAGCAGCCAGAAGCATTACCAAAAGAATTGAAGTGGAACCCGATGTTGTAGAAGCAATAGCGTCATTAAATGCTGTAATCCTCATTAAGGAGATGGGCTATCGGGATGTAATTTTGAAAGGAAATGCGCGCATTGACCATTGTGAAGGCAATCAATTTTGAAAGCCCTATTTTAAGCAGGTTTAGTCACTTTGTGGAGAGTGTCAAATGAGAACTAGGCTTATTGTGCTCTATTATGATTGTACATGTTAAGCAGGAAGCCAATTCAGCAGCACATGGTTAGCTCGAGAAGCTGCCACCCGGCCATGACATAGATAGGTTTTGGTTGGAAGAAATTTCACCGAGCATTTATGCCATTGTAATGAGGGAATATTCTATCCCTATTTGATCTTAGATCTATTCTTTTGGAGTTATATAGGTAGATGATTTTATAAAAAAAATAAAAAATTGTGGTCCTTTTTTTTTATTTGTTGGTCCTATAATACTTGCAACAACAAAAAGTGGTCAAGATAATACTTACAAAAAAGAAAACACCTGGCCCTGCTCATAATACTGTAAAAAGTGGTCCTAAAAATACTTCCAAAATTTTTTTTTAAAAAAAAAAAAAAAACGTGATTATGATAAAGAACGGAAGGCCTTGCTCTCCGATACGAATCCTCTTAATTTTAAATCAAATTATGTATTTTATGGTTAGGACTTAAGATTTAAATTGTACATCTAGCGGTGTATATGATTTTATATTATTTAATTTTTTAACAAAATATATTAATATTGACTTCATATACACTGTCTTATAACATATCCAACAGAATAAGCAAATGACTTATAATAGTAAATAGAATAGGCAGAATATAATTTTTTTATTCACTATTCACCCTACAAACAATTTTTATTGTTTTTTCTCTCTTCTTTTCCTTCTTTTACACACTCTCTCTCCCTCTTTCTTTCACTCTCTTCCATACAAAATAATATTTAAAGAAAATAAAGAGTAGAATAGAGAATTTGTTGAAGAGAGTATAAAAAAAAATGTAAGGTGAGAAAAAAGAATTCTAAAAAAAAAATGTAAAAAATAAAAATTTAGCTTATTGGCCCCTACCAAAATTTTTTTTGGCCATTGGCCCTTGCCCATAAGAACTTCTAGCTCCGTCCTTGATAGTAGTTACAGTAGAGAGTTGTATTTTTTCAATAATTACTTTGACTATTATTGTTAGAGATGCTCTTAAATGCACTAACTTTAAATTATTACCATGATATCAATTTCAATTGAAATGGAGAGGATTTTAATAATACTTAAAAAAAAATTGTGGTCCTGATAATACTTACAAAAAAAAAATGGTATTAATAAGGCTAATGATTATTGTACATCAATGTGACGTGCAAATAACACATCTCAATTGATAATACTTACAAAACAAAAAACACGTGGTCCTAATAATACCTAAAAAAAGAAGTGGTGCAAATAACACATATCGATTGATAATGCTTACAAAAAAGAAAACACATGATCATGATAATACCTAAAAAAATTAGGAAGTGGTCCTAATAATACTTCCTAAAAAAAAAAAGTGGTCGTGATAAAGAAATGAAGTCTTTGTTCTCGCATAAGGATCCTCTCAATTTTAAATGAAATTGATGTTATTTATTTTATTGTTAGAATTTAAAGTTTGTGCATTAAACGATATACAAGATTGTAATTTTTTTTTTTAAAAAAAATGTGTTAACATCGACTTTGTATACACCGTTAAATACACAAACTTTAAATTATGACCATAAAATCAATACAAATCAAAAATTGAGAGGATGATGTTCCTTACTCTCCATCACGTGGGTCTTGCTCAAGAAGTTGCAGTATGTTTCCACTCATGACATTCACACAAAAAAAATCTTTGCTCCACCCTGGCTATAGCATTATTTTCCTCTCTAATTTCAATGAATAAAAAAATTTCTTAATACAATTTCTTTATATTAATCAGTCCACATAAATACCACATAATGGCATATGACTGAAAAAAAAAGGGGTTAAATACCTTACACACCCCTGTGATTTAAAAACTTTATTTTTTACCATCTCAGTTTTCATTTTTATCATAGGAGGTATCTGTGCTATGGGAAAAGACGGAAATGGTATCTCTGTTCATTTTTCCCTCCAAAACTAACGTCACACCATGTTATCCTACATGTGTCGGTGTAACTGTGCGACATCTGTCCTCAGAACCATGTCAGCACTGACGTGGCTACTATATATATATATATATATATATATATTAATTCTACCCTCATGGCCTTTGAAGGGAAAAAGTGAAAAAAGAAAAGAAAAAAGGTTTTGGCCCTTGGGAGCGGCCGAACCACCCCAGGCCAAATGGGAATGGTCGAGCCACCCCTAAGCCAAATGGGGGTGGTTTTGGCCACCACCATTTTGGTCATTGGAGGAGGCCAAACCACTCCCAAGGGTCATGGGGGTGGTTCGGCCACCCCCAAAACTGGCCTTGGGGGTGGCCAGCCATCCCCATGTGGCCCAAAGGGGTGACTGAGCCATCCCTTGAATTTTTTATTTTTTATTTTATATATATATATATATAGTAGCCACGTCAGCCTTGACATGACTCTAGAAACAGGTGTCGCACAGGTACGCCAACACATGTAGGATGACATGGCAGGACATTAGTTTTGGATGGAAAAATAAACGGAGTTACCATTTCCATCTTTTCCCATAGCACATATACCTTCTATGATAAAAATGAAAATTGAGAGGGTAAAAAATAAAGTTTTTAAACCATAGGGGTGTGTAAGGTATTTAACCCAAAAATAATAATAAAGCAATAAAATTTAACAACAACTTCCATGGCTGCTATCACAGTCACTTCCAGTTTGTGGCACTCTCGGTTGGGTCATGCCTCACTTACACGTGTCCAGCTCTTGGCCTCTTAGGTTCATTTAGGTTCAATTAATTTTCAGTCTTTTGATTGTGTTTAATGTCATCTTGAAAAACAGACACATTTGTCCTTTAATAAAAGTGAATCATTTTCCTCTGTACCTTTTGACTTAGTCCATTCTGATATTTGGGGTCCTGTCCCTATTCCGACTGAGGGGGTATCTCGTTATTTTGTTATCTTTGTGGATGTTTTCAGTCGTTATACTTGGATTTATCTTTTACAGCATCGATCTGAGCTCACTAATATTTACCAGAATTTCCACAAAATGGTGCAAACTCAATTTTCTTGTACCATTAAAACTTTTCGTTCAGATAATGCAATGGAATACAAGGACAAGTCATTTCTTACTTTCTTACAGCAAAATGGGACAGTCTCTCATCACTCTTGTTGATGTGTCCAAAATATTGTATATTTGGACCCCTTAATGTGCATTTGTTAAGCCTTTAGTTTTGTTATTTTCTAATATTTTTGGTTAGTTTTGCTGTCTCGGTGTTTTGTAGGTCATTGAGAGAAAATAATGATTTTTAAGAAAAATTGCAAAGAAGTGGGAAATGAATATTTTGCTTGTTCCTTGTTCCAATTTTCCAAAGGAGCCTAAGCTTAAAAGGAAGACGCAAAAAAAATGGACACACGTGAACTTACCTGGCAAACACTAGTTCCTTACATAAACGGCCAACTCGGTTTTCTTGAGGAAAGGGCAACACAAAAGACAAAGAAATAGAAGGAGTCTGCAGCACTGAAATCACTTGAAGAGGAGGTACGAAACGAAGAGGAGAGAAACATTCACATGGACGTGGCCTTCCAAAGGAACAACACCAAGACCCAGCAGAATTTTTATACACGTTCTTCTTGGTGACTTGGCGTGGGTAATGACCAAAAAATAAAAAATAAAGGAGCACCGAGCCAGCCATGCAATCCTTTCCAAGAAAGTCGTGGAGCACCGTTTGAAGAGCAGGTTTTACAGTTTCATTTTTAAGTGACTCTGTCCATAAATTCACATCACCCAAATAGCATGAGCCATGAGACAACACAACGCAAGGAGGATTAAAAAACAAAAAAACACATGTGAACTGGCCGGCTCTTCCCAAAAAAAGATAACAAAAATAGGAAGAAACAAGTTCTCTTTATTTTGGAAGGCAATGCACAAAAGTCTTTGCAAGCAAAAGGAAAAAAAATTGAAGACACAAGTTGGACCTGTAGGATTCAGCAGAAATCTAAAGACAAGAGGCGACATTTTTTTAGCTTGTTTTAAAAACCCAGTCTTTCCTTATAAAAGGAAGAGACACCAGTAGTGGGGGGAGAGTTCTTTTTCTGGTAGAAAAACGCAGTCCAGAACGTGATTGAACGGTAGCTTCAGTTCACGCTGGTCTTGTTATTTCAATTCATTTTTTTTACAAGTTTCTGTTCATATTTATTTTGCAAGTTTCTTGTTCTGTTCTTTTCATTTTGCAACCCTGATTCCCTTTTCTTGTAGAAAAACGCAGTCCAGAACGTGACTGGACGGTAGCTCCAGTTCACGCTAGTTTTGTTCTCATTTTGGTTTTATGTTGCAAGTTCTGATTCTGTTCTTTTTCTTTTTCTTATTTCTTATTCTGTTCTTTTCTTTTTCTTTCACAACCAAGTTCTTTTCTTAAGAAAAAAAATAAGACCTGACGTGACTGGGGGTAGCTCCAGTTCACGCTGGTTTGCCTCTTCTCTTAGCAGTTGTGTTTTCTTTTTCTTTCTTCTTTTATAAACATAGAGCAATTCGGTGGTTTTTGTTTTTATTTTCTTATTCCTTTGCTTTCCAGAATGACCCAGCCTTGTTCTTTTTTTTGGTTTGTTTAAAGAGAATCGGACATACGTGACTAGAGCCTCAGCTCCCGTTCACGCATGTTCTCTTTTAGTGTAGCAATTCTGAAGTGTTCTTTTTTCTTTTTCTTTTTAATGATTTCTTCGCACATTAACTACTTGTAAGCTTTTCTTTATTAAGTACTCATTCATAGTTTCTTTTAATGTATATGTTTTTAATTCAAGTTAGTGTGTTGTTTCGAGTCATGAGAGGCTAAAATCATCAACTAAGGTTAAGGATGAAACCCCACCATTGATAACACATACATTCTTGTTGTGCTATTTGTACAATCCGATGTTTATTAAAATATTATTCAAGTCCCATTCATTTTATTGATTTATGTCTTTAGATTGAATGTTTATTGATTAAAAGGTTGGATATTTAATGTTTTTCAACCGATGGATACATCGACTTATTTGATTGAAAGATGATATCTATTGTGATTTGTTTATCAAACGGATACGATGGATGGTTTGATTTCAAATGGATATTCGTTGTGATCATTAAATGTTTTAACATACATTGTTAGGGAACTTGAGTAATGAACAAAGTTTAAATGTTTATTGGATGTATGAATAAAATACAAGAGTGTGTTGTTTGATTTAGTTAGGTGGATTCTAAAACCTTAGTACTTTTTATCATTTGTTCTATATCAATTTTAGTTTTAGTCTGATATTTTGCATGCTAAAACCAAAAAAATTGAAACAAGGTTAAGATAGAATTAGTTTAAATAGAAATTAATTTTTACAATGCAATTTCCTGTGGATCGACCTCGCACTTGCAAAACCCTTTATTGCAAACAATTTGTGCACTTGCGAGTGCTTTAAAACACACAACAAGTTTTTGGCGCCATTGCCGGGGATCGAACCCGGGTCACCCGCGTGATAGACGGGAATACTTACTATTTTGCTTCTATTTTACATTACATTATTGTTTATTTTTCTTCTTTTAGTTTATTTAAGTTTTTGTGCTTGGTGTATGCTTGGTAGGAAATCCTTGAACTTAGATTTGATATCTTTAGATCCCAAAATAGAAAGGACTCTTAGAAGAAGGCGTAGACCACCTGTTGTGAGAGAATCTGTTGAGATGGGAGATAATGTGCATGCGAGAGAGAATGAGAGGCATAGGGGAGAAAATGTAGATCATACTAGAACACTTAGGGATTTGTTCGCACCCGTTGTGACAAACGCTCCTTCGTGTATAGTGTTGCCACCAACCAATGCCACCCACTTTGACCTCAAACCTCATGTCATCCAACTCCTACCTTCATTCCATGGCTTGGACCTTGAAAATCCTTATAGCCATGTGAAGAAATTCAAAGACATTTGTGCCACATTTAAATTTCAAAATTTTTCTGAAGAGTCTGTGCACCTTAGGCTTTTTCCTTTCTCACTTCACGATAGAGCCAAGGCATGGTTGGATTCAAACATGCCTGGGTCTATCACATCTTGGGAAAACTTATTGAACAAGTTTTACAATAATTTTTTCCCAATGTCCAAAGTGAACGAGTGTAGGAAGGAAATAAGTTCTTTTACCCAAGAGGAGGATGAAAAATTTTCTAAGAGTTGGGAAAGATTTCAATAGATGTTGATCAAGTGCCCTCCACATAGCAAAAAGTGGAGACTCGTGCAATTCTTCTACCAAGGATTGACTCAATCCAACCGTAGTATGATCGAGTCAATGAATGGAGGCGCATTCCTAAATTTGACGGGAGAGAAGCATATAGGACCTTAGATCAATTGTCTGATAATTCCCAGCAGTGGGATTTTTTAAGCTGTCGGGATAAATCTGCTCGAATCCAAAAGAAAGGAGGCATCTATGAGGTGAAGGAAGATATTGAGCTAAAGCTAAAGATAGATGCCTTCACTAAGAAGGTCGATGCTCTCGTCATAGGCAAGTCCATCAATGCTGCAAACACATTCCATGTTGGTTGCTGTTCCATCTATGCTAGACCTATGCACTTAGCACAGACTTGTCCATCTTTGCCGACTTCTGTCGAGTCACCAATGGAACAAGTGAACGCTTTCAACGACTTTAGGAAGCAAGCCAATGGACCTTTTTTTGAGACTTACAATCCTGGGTGGCGAAACCACCCTAATTTTTCGTGGAAGCAGAACCAA
The DNA here is from genome assembly GCA_028654335.1 of Alnus rubra. Taxonomy (NCBI): domain Eukaryota; kingdom Viridiplantae; phylum Streptophyta; class Magnoliopsida; order Fagales; family Betulaceae; genus Alnus; species Alnus rubra. Next base: position 304,194 of record JAJPGS010001031.1, on the reverse strand, counting down.
CCATTCAATCAAGGGGGGGCCCTCATCAAGCCCATAATCAATACCCCCCCGGATTTCATCAACCAGTTCATCATCAGGGTCATCCAGCGCAGCCAGCACCAGCATACCAAGCACCCAATCAAGCCCCTGCCTCTTCTTCACAGTCCACTCTGGAAGACACTCTCAAGGCCTTCATGCAGCTCACAGGCCAATCCATAAATGACGTAAAGAATGCTACCATGGTGAACACTCAAGCTATTTCCAAGATGGAGACCCAGATTGGGCAAATTTCTAGTCACCAGGGGGAGAGAGAAAAGGGAACGCTCCCTTGTCAGCCTGTGCCGAATCCAAAGTTGCAGTTCCATGGGGGAAGTTCATCAAATGCAGTGCATGGGCAGGAGCATGTGCAAGCTGTTGTCACACTTAGGTCGGGGAGACAAGTGGACAACCAAGTGGTTCTTCCTGAAGAGAACCCTACTGCACAAAAAGGACAAGGAAGTGGGAGCACAGAGGAGAGAGATGCGGAGCCATCTACAGCCACTCCCACTATTGAGATTCCTCTTAGGTCTTTTGTACCTAAGGCGCCATACCCTGACAGATTGCTTGCGCCCAAGAAAGGAGGAAAGTTTGAGGACATTCTGGAGGTATTCAAGCAAGTGCAGATCAACATCACGTTTTTGGATGCCATCCAGCAGGTACCGTCTTATGCCAAGTTCTTGAAGGACTTGATCACTGTCAAGAGGAAAACCAATGTCCCAAAGAAGGTTTGTTTGACCGAGCAAGTCAGCTCAATCCTCCAATGCAAGTTACCTATCAAGTACAAGGACCCTGGATGTCCTACTATATCTTGCACGATAGGAGTCAGCCGCATTGAGAAGGCTCTGCTTGATCTTGGAGCTAGTGTCAATCTCCTACCCTATTCGGTTTACTTGCAATTGAGGTTAGGAGAATTGAAGCCCACCTCCATGACACTGCAGTTGGCTGACAGGTCAATTAAGATACCACGGGGAATTGTGGAGGATGTTTTGATAAAGGTTGACAAGTTTTATTTCCCCGTAGATTTTATAGTGCTTGATACAGAGCCGGTGCAGAACGTTGGAGTTCAGATACCGGTGATCCTAGGGTGACCATTCTTAGCTACGGCTAACGCCCTGATCCACTGTAGGACATAGGTAATGAATATCTTCTTCGGCAATATGATAGTGGAGCTGAACATCTTTGACATCAGCAAGAAGCCAAGGGAGTGCGATGAGATTTGAAGTGCCTGCTTGATTGAGGAGATCATAGAGGAAGCTATTGAAGAATCAAGCACTAAAGACCCCCTGGAGGCATGCTTTGCTCAGTTCAGAGAGGACTTGGACTTGGACATGTTACTTGAGCAGGCTAATGCCATTTTAGAGTTTGCTCCTTTGGAGAGCAATGAGAAGGAGGAGGCTGCAGTACCTGAGCCTCCAAAGAAGGAACTTAAGCCCTTACCAGACAATCTCAAGTATAAGTTCCTAGGTCCAGCATAGACTTTGCCTGTAATCATAGATTCAGATTTACCTGCTGCTCAGGAGGAGAAGGTGTTAGATGTCTTGAGAGAGCACAAGGAAGCTATAGGCTGGACCATTGAAGACATCAAAGGAATTAGTCCTTCGGTGGTGATGCACAAGATACACTTGGAAGAAGACGCCAAACCATCGAGGGAGCCACAGAGAAGGCTCAATCCAGCCATGCAAGAAGTTGTGAGAGGGAAGTGATAAAGTTATTGGATCCAGGCATCATCTATCCAATTTCTGACAGCAAGTGGGTGAGCCCAATTCATGTTATGCCCAAGAAAGCTGGAGTGACGGTTGTGCAAAATAAGGACGGCAAGTTGGTGCCAACTCGAATTCAGTCAGGATGGAGAGTCTGCATCGACTACCGCAAGTTGACACCGCCACCAGGAAGGATCATTTTCCACTCCTATTCATTGATCAGATAGTGGAGCGCTTGGTAGGGCACGAGTACTATTTCTTTTTGGATGGTTATTTTGGATATAACCAAGTCCCTGTGGACCCCGAAGATCAGGAGAAGACAACCTTCACTTGTCCTTTTGGGACGTTTGCCTACCGTCGCATGCCCTTTGGGTTATGCAATGCACCCGCTACTTTTCAGCGGTGCATGATCAACATCTTTTCTGACATGGTAGAACGTTTCCTTGAGATATTCATGGATGACTTCTCCGTCTTCGGTTTAACATTTGAGGAGTGTTTGCATCACCTCACGTTGGTTTTGGTGAGGTGCAAAGAGAAGAACCTGGTGCTCAACTAGGAGAATTGTCATTTTATCTTCAAGCAAGGCACTGTGCTCAGACATGTCATTTCTCATCAGGGGATAGAGGTTGACAAAGCGAAGATGGATTGATATCTAACCTCCCACCCCCACGTATTGTGAAAGAGGTTCGCTCTTTTCTGGGCCAGGCAGGATTCTACCGACGATTCATCCAAGATTTCAGCAAGATCACCAGGCTCTTGTGCAAGTTGTTGGTGAAGGAGGCCCCATTTATTTTTGATGAGGATTGCAAGAAGGCATTTGGGGCCTTGAAGAAGATTTTGAAGTCCACACCCATCATTCAGCCACCCAGCTAGGGTGCACCTTTTGAGATCATGTGTGACGCGTCAGACTATGTTGTTGGAGCTGTTTTGGGGCAACGCATTGATAAACTCCCCTATGTCATCTATTATGCAAGTAGGACTCTAAACGATGCTCAACTGAACTATTCAACCACTGAGAAGGAGTTGTTGGCAGTTGTTTTTGATTTGGATAAGTTTCAATCCTACTTGCTAGGATCGAAAGTAATTATCTACTCGGATCACGCGGCATTGAAGTATCTTTTCTCCAAAAAAGATGCTAAGTCTCGCCTCATTCGGTGGATTTTACTGTTGCAAGAGTTTGACATTGAGATCCGGGACAAGAAGGGTTCCGAAAATGTGGTGGCTGATCATCTTTCGAGGATTACCGTGGATTTCACTAAGGAGGCCACCCCCATCTCTGAGACCTTCCCTGATGAGCAGTTGATGTACATTGCTCACACTCCTTCACCTTGGTTTGCTGATATAGTAAACTATCTTGTCACCGGTCAAATGCCTTTGCATTGGGGGCGGCAAGATAAGTCCAAGTTCATGGCCATGGTGAAGTACTTTTTCTAGGACAATCCTTATCTGTTCAAGTATTGTCCCGATCAGATCATTAGGAGATGCATCCCTGAGCCTGACCAATCCAATGTCATCTCCCTTTGTCATGATCATGCTTGTGGAGGCCATTTCAGTGCAAAGAAGACCGCTGCAAAAATTTTGCAGTGTGGATTTTATTGGCCGGCCATTTTCCAAGATGCTCACACTTATTGTGTCTAGTGTGAGCGCTGTCAGAAGCTAGGGAGTATTTCACGCCAGAATATGATGCCTCTCAACCCTATTCTAATTGTTGAGATCTTTGATGTGTGGGGAATTGATTTCATGGGACCTTTCCCAAACTCCTTCGGCTATCTGTACATTCTTGTTGCTGTGGACTATGTGTCCAAATGGGTAGAAGTTGTTGCCTGCAAGACCAATGACCACAGAGTTGTGGTTCAGTTTTTAAAAGACACTATATTTGTTCGTTTTGGTACTCTTCGAGCAATTATTAGTGATGTGGTAAGCATTTATGCAACCGAATTTTCGACCAGCTGATGAAGAAGTATTGCATAACACACAAGGTTGCCACTCCATATCACCCTCAGACGAGTGGTCAAGTGGAGATTTCGAACAGAGAGATCAAGAGGATTTTGGAGAAGACAGTGAACTCGTCAAGAAAAGATTGGTCTCTTCGTTTGAACGATGCATTGTGGGCTTACCGGACAGCATTCAAGACCCCGATTGGCATGTCTCCTTACCGCCTCATGTACGAGAAAGCATGTCATCTGCCAGTGGAGTTGGAGCATAGAGCATACTGGGTCATCAAGCTGTTGAACTTTGATCTCACGAGGCTGGCTCACAGAGGAAGCTCCAACTGAATGAATTGGAAGAGCTGAGGAATGATGCCTACGACTTTGCAAAGTTGTACAAGGCACGGATGAAGAAGGCTCATGACAGAGCATTTTGAGACGATATTTTGAACCTGGTCAAAAAGTCCTTCTTTATAATTCACGTCTACATATTTTTCCAGGGAAGCTCCGATCTCGATGGACAGACCCATTTATTGTTCGATCAGTTTTTCCTTATGAGGCCATTGAGATTAAGGATCCAAAGAATGGTACTATTTTCAAGGTGAATGGGCAAAGATTGAAACCATTCTTGGAGTTGTGATGCCCGGAGGTTGAGACGACCCTTTTGGAGGATCCGAGTTACTCGGAGTGATTGTCGTCAGTTGAGGAGAGTCTGGCTAAAGACTGAAAACTTAGCGCTTATGGGAGGCAACCCTCATTATTTTCCCTTATCATTTGATCTTATTTGTTCTGTTTTTGTGGTGATTTTCAGGGAAGTGTCTGCCGTTCAAGTTTGGGGGAGCGTTCTCTTACATTATGGCCAACTTGCATCGCCCATTCGGTATTGTATTTCTGGTCACATTGAGGACAATGTGTCATTTTAGTTTGGGGGTGGGGTAGACATTTTTGTTGTTATTGCTTTTGAGTAAAAATAAAATTTAAAAAAAAAAAAAGAAGAAGAAGAAGAAGAGAAACAAAGAAAGTGTTTTATTGTTGATTGAGCATGATTACATCTTATTGTGGTTTGCATATCATTGGTTTGTTTAACATGTTGAACATTGTATGTTGTTGAAAATCTAAAATCTTTTGACTCATCTGTTGGATTAGAGAGACTTCACGTGTTTGAATTGTTTATCACAAGCACATTAGCATAAGCTCTATGAAGTATGAAATTTGACTTGAGAATGTGTGTCTTGAGACTTGTAGGATGACTTGTTGATGAAACCTTGGCTTAAAAAAAAAAAAAATTGGCATAGAATAATATCATCAATTTGAGTCTTCATTGAGTAACCGGGCCTTTTGCCTCACTAAGCACTGGGTGTTCGCATAAAAAGATGAGAATTTCAAGTTGGTTGATTGTTTGGCTAGTTTGACTTCGTAACCTTTTTGACTTGTGTAATTAAGCCCTTAGGGATGTTTTTACATCTAGTGCCCTAAAAGCATCTGGTTTGGGAGTCATTGGCCCAATACTCGTTACATGGGTCAATTAGAAAGCTTAAGGGAGTCAAGCATTGCAAAGCCTACACATTAAATAATAATAATAATAATAATTGCACATTTAAGCCTTGGTTATTCTCATCTGATGGAATTCTTGTGAGTCTTTGAGTACACATGTTTCTAGGAAAGTTTAAACCTCATGAGTCTATGTTCATCACACCATACACTTATTTGAACAAGTGATGTCTCAACATTCCAGCTATGAGTTGATCAATTTTTGATGTCCTGATGATGTGATGTTCATTTTGTTAAATATGCTCATGATGTATGAACCATATGTTGTGTGTGGATTTTTGTTTGATTAATAACATAGTGCTTTTCAATGTTTGTGGGTATCATTTCTGGCAAACCCTCACGAGACTTCACTCGTCCACTAGGGAGTCATAGAGGTTTAAAAGACTTGTTGCATATGCTAAATGCAATCGTTTCTCCCACAAAAGAGGATTTATGTTTTATGCTCTGATTTTGTTTTTCATTTTGTTTTGTTAAGGGAGTAGCAAAATGTAAGTTTGGGGGTATTTGATGTGTCCAAAATATTGTATATTTGGACCCCTTAATGTGCATTTACTAAGCCTTTAGTTTTGTTATTTTCTAATATTCTTGGTTAGTTTTGGTGTCTCGGTGTTTTGTAGGTCATTGAGAGAAAATAATGATTTTTAAGAAAAATTGCAAAGAAGTGGGAAATGAATATTTTGCTTGTTCCTTGTTCCAATTTTGCAAAGGAGCCTAAGCTTACAAGGAAGACCCAAAAAAAAAAAAAATGGAAACACGTGAACTTACCTGGCAAACACTAATTCCTTACATAAACGGCGAACTCGGTTTTCTTAAGGAAAGGGCAGCACAAAAGACAAAGGAATAGAAGGAGTCTACAGCATTGAAATCACGTGAAGAAGAGGTACAAAACGAAGAAGAGAGAAACATTCACATGGACGTGGCCTTCCAAAGGAACAGCACCAAGACCCAGCAGAATTTTTATACACGTTCTTCTTGATGACTTGGCGTGGGTAATGACCAACAAATAAAAAATAAAGGAGCAACAAGCCAGCCATGCAATCCTTTCCAAGAAAGTCATGGAGCACTGTTTGAAGAGCAGGTTTTACAGTTTCATTTTTAAGTGACTCTGTCCATAAATTCACAACACCCAAATAGCATGAGCCATGAGACAACACAGCGCAAGGAGGATCAAAAAACAAAAAAAGACACGTGAATTGGCCGGCTCTTCCCAAAAAAAGATAACAAAAATAGGAAGAAACAAGTTCTCTTTATTTTGGAAGGCAATGGACAAAAATCTTTGCAAGCAAAAGGAAAAAAAAAAAAATAGAAGACAAAAGCTGGACCTGCAGGATTCAGCAGAAATTGCAGAAATCTGAAGACAAGAGGCAACATTTTTTAGCTTTTTTTAAAAACCCAGCCTTTCCTTATAAAAGGAAGAGACACCAGTAGTGGGGGGAGAGTTCTTTTCTGGTAGAAAAACGCAGTCCAGAACGTGACTAGACGGTAGCTTCAGTTCACTCTGGTCTTGTTATTTCAATTCATTTTTTTACAAGTTTCTGTTTAGATTTATTTTGCAAGTTTCTTGTTCTGTTCTTTTCATTTTGCAATCCAGATTCCCTTTTCTTGTAGAAAAACTCAATCGAGAACGTGATAGGATGGTAGCTCCAGTTCACGCTAGTTTTGTTCTCATTTCGGTTTTATGTTGCAAGTTCTGATTCTATTCTTTTTCTTTTTCTTGTTTCTTATTCTGTTCTTTTCTTTTTCTTTCACAACCAAGTTCTTTTCTTAAGAAAAAAAAATAAGACCAAACGTTATTGGGGGTAGCTCCAGTTCACGCTGGTTTGCCTCTTCTCTTAACAGTTGTGTTTTCTTTTTCTTTCTTCTTTTATAAACATAGAGCAGTTCAGTGGTTTCTGTTTTTATTTTCTTGTTCCTTTGCTTTCCAGCATGACCCAGCCTTGTTCTTTTTTTTGGTTTGTTTAAAGAGAACCGGACGTACGTGACTGGAGCCTCAGCTCCTGTTCACTCGTGTTCTCTTTTAGTGTAGCAATTCCGAAGTGTTCTTCTTCTTTTTTTAATGATTTCTTCGCACATTAACTACTTGTAAGCTTTTCTTTATTAAGTACTCATTCATAGTTTCTTTTAATGTATATGTTTTTAATTCAAGTTAATGTGTTGTTTCGAGTCATAGGAGACTAAAATCCTCAGTTAAGGTTGAGGATGAAACCCCACCATTAATAATACATACATTCTTGTTGTGCTATTTGTACAATCCGATGTTTATTAAAATATTATTCAAGTCCCATTCATTTTATTGATTTATGTCTTTAGATTGAATGTTTATTGATTAAAAGGTTGAATATTTAATGTGTTTCAACCGATGGATACGTCGACTTATTTGATTGAAAGAGGATATCCATTGTGATTTGTTTATCAAACGGATACAATGGATGATTTGATTTCAAATGAATATTCGTTGTGATTTATCTTTGAGTTGGATTCATTAAATGTTTTAACATACATTGTTAGGGAACTTAAGTAATGAACAAAGTTTAAATGTTTATCGGATGTATGAATAAAATACAAGAGTGTGTTGTTTGATTTGGTTAGGTGGATTCTAAAACCTTAGTACTTTTTATCATTTGTTCTATATCAATTTTAGTTTAGTCTAATATTTTGCATGCTAAAACCAAAAAAATTGGAACAAGGTTAAGATAGAATTAGTTTAAATAGAAATTAATTTTTACAACGCAATTCTCTGTGGATCAACCTCGCACTTGCAAAACCCTTTATTGCAAACGATTCGTGCACTTGCGAGTACTTTAAAACACACAACACTTGTCCCTATACCTCACAACAAAATGGTCGAGCAGAACGTAAACCCTTTCACATTTTGGATACGGTAAGAACACTTCTCATTTCTGCCTCTCTTCCCGAACGCTTTTGGGGTGAAGCTGCTCTTACTGCTGTCTACACCATCAATCATGTTCCCTCACCCACTATACACAATAAAACTCCATTTGAGCTTCTCCATGCTAAGATCCCTTACTATTCATTACTTTGAGTTTTTGGTTGTGCTTGTTTTGTCACACTTCCTCAACATGAACGCACCAAACTTGATCCACGATCCAGACTTTGTTGTCCTCTCGGTTATGGTCTCACTCAAAAAGGTTATCGTTGCTATGATCCCACAGCCAAGCGTCTTCGTATTTCTCGTCATGTGGAGTTTTGGGAACATAAGATGTTTACGAGTATTTCTCCTTTTCCGCACTCCTCTTTCAGTTATGCTCATGTTTTTACTGACGCATCTATTGCTTTAGTCCCTGACTCCTCTGCAGAGATGCTAAGCTCATCAGACGCTCCTTCTTCGACTGTTCCCGAGTCACCTGACACGTCTGCTGATACTCATGTTCCATCAACTGCACCCGAGCCGGTCTAGGTACCTGCATTCTATCAATCCACTAGAGTAAGAGCACATCCTTCTCATCTTCAAGATTATCATTGTTATTATGCCCTTACTACTTTTCACGAACCTCACAGTTACCGTGAGGCTAGTACTGACCCTCTTTGGCAGAAAGCTATGTCTGATGAACTAGATGCTCTCACTAAAACTCATACTTGGGACTTGGTGGAATTGCCTTCTGGGAAGTCTGCAGTTGGATGTAAGTGGGTCTACAAAATCAAGACTCGGTCAGATGGTTCAGTGGAACGATAGAAATCTCGACTTGTTGCAAAGGGCTTCTCTCAGGAGTATGGTATTGACTATGAGGAGACTTTTGCTCCTGTTGCTCGTCTTACCTCTGTCCGATCTTTACTTGCAATAGCTGCTGTGCGTCATTGGCAACTGTTCCAGATGGATGTCAAAAATGCATTATTAAATGGTGATCTTGCTGAGGAAGTTTATATGCATCCTCCACCTAGCTATGACCATCCACCTCACATAGTTTGCCGTCTTCGCCGTGCTCACTACGGTCTCAAACAAGCTCCTCGAGCCTGGTTTGCTAAATTTAGTTGTGTTGTCGCTCAGCAGGGCTTTGTCCCTAGTGCTTATGACTCTGCACTTTTTCTTCGGACTACTGGTGCTGGTATTATTCTTATCCTTCTTTATGTTGATGACATGATCATTACAGGGGATGATCTTTCTGGTATTCGAGATCTTCAGCACTTTTTAAATCAGAATTTTGAGATGAAGGACTTAAGGCAGCTTAACTACTTTCTTGGTCTTGAGGTTACTTCAGGTTCAGATGGATATTATCTCTCTCAAGCTAAGTATGCTTGCTTTCCAAAGCAGGCTTGACGGACAGCAAAACATGCACTTCTCCACTTGAACCTAATATTCGGCTTCTTGCTACTGATGGTGAATCTCTTTCAGACACTACTCTGTACAGACAACTGGTCGGTAGTCTCATCTATCTCACTGTTACCTGCCTAGACATTTCCTATGCGGTTCACTTGGTTAGCCAGTTTATGAGTGCACCTCGCTCTACTCACTATGCTGCAGTTCTTCATATCTTACGTTATGTCAAGGGGACTTTGTTTCATGGCCTTCACTTTTCTTCATGCTCCTCTCTTGAGCTCCGCCTTTACTCTGATGCTGACTGGCCGGTTATCCTACTGATCGTCGCTCCACCACGGGTTATTGCTTCTTACTCGGTACCTCTCTCATTTCTTGGAACTGGATTCTAATATATGAGGAGTTGCTTATTTACTGGCAACTTGCCGATGCTACAGCTGAAATTTTGTGGTTACAATGGCTTTTGACAGACATGGGTGCTCCTCAGACGACTAGTTCTCCTCTTTATTGTGATAATCGAAGCACCATCCAGATTGCTCACAATGACGTCTTCCATGAGCGTACAAAGCATATTGAGATTGATTGTCACTTCATTCGGCACCATCTTTAGCAAGGCACTCTACATCTTCGATCGGTTTCATCTGAAGATCAACTTGCCGATATTTTCACGAAGTCTCATCCTTCTGGTCGGCTACGTGATCTTGTTTCCAAACTCAAGTTGACTTCATCATCTTGAGTTTGAGGGGGATGTTAGAATAATACGATACTTGCCATATTTGTGGAAGAATATTTTCGTAATATCATCAGCATATCACAGAAATATTCTCCCATCAATTATGGTATTATTAGATATTATTGTATAATGTAATTACGTTATTTTTGTTATTTCTTTGGCCTCATTCAACTATAAATAGGTCACCTCATTGAAACAATATATCTCAGAAATACAAGTTTATTTCACAATTGTATTCCATTCTCTTTTTCTTCATGGTATCAGAGCCACAGACTTGTGGCCTATAAGTTTTTTTTTTCGGTGTTCTTTCGACAAATTTTCGGCACTCTTTCTTGTGACTGTAGCCGCTATTTTGAGTTCTTTTCAGCCTCTTTGCAGTCCAATCTGGAACAAAAAGTCCAGAAACAGATTTACAAGGTACGGGACTTCCCTCCCGTGAAAGAAACTCTGTCGTTCCTTACCTCAGGTGCCGCCACCACTCTCTGCCTTTTCCAACTTCGTACTGTTTCGGTCACTAATACACCGAGGTTCCACCACAGTTGGAAAGCCCATCTGAGAGAAGTCCATCACTGCAGAAATCGAAGCCTTCCGACGCCGCATGCACCTCCACGCGCCGCTTGAAGAATTTGGTGCGCCGCCAACGCCCCGACCAACTCTTGCACGCGGCATCAGCCCTTTCTTCTCTGCCATGTGTCTCATTCCACACTCGACACGTCAGCTCTAGGCCAGATCATCAACACCTCAGCCCTAGCAGCCACGTTGATCGTTGATCTTCCACCGTTGACCATTGACTTTTTGGGATTCAGGTGCTCTCTACTCAATTTTTTGTCCCGATTTCATTTTTACAATCTGTTTTTGCATTTGAAACTTCAATATATCTCAATCTACATCGAATCTAGATTCGATTGTCCGTCCTATTGATGTGATTTTGGATGGATCCAATTATAGCATATGGGCTCAGAATATGGAGGTTTTCTTGAAAGGACGCCGATTATGGCGTTATGTGACTAGACCAGTTCCTAAACTAGTGCAGCAGAAGGACAATGTAAAAGAAGAATTTGCATTCTGAATGAAAGAATGGGATAGTATTCACTACAGGATTCTGTCTTGGTTCATCAACACTTCTATTCCATCCATCAATAGTCTTCTTCTGAGACTTGGGAATGCTACAGTTGCTTGTGATTTTCTGGCCAAAAGATACAACTGCACCTATGATGCTTCCTTAGTGTTTCAACTTGAAGCTAAACTTTATCATATGCGTCAAGAACCAGGTCAGTCTGTTTTTTATTTTTATTCTCAGACTAATCATCTTTGGGAACAATTATTTGCAGCAGTTTGCTACTTGGCTTGATCGACGGAAGTTTATGCACTTTATGATGGCTCTTCGGGATGATTTTGAATCTACTTGAGCCTCTCTTCTTCATCGTCAACTACTTTCGACTTTAGATGCTGCAGTTTCTGAACTCATCTTTGAAGAAACTCGTCGTTCCACTATGAAGATGCAATCATCTGATATGGGTCTTGCCACTGCTTCTCATGGTACTTCACAGTCTTCTACCGGGCATTCATCATCCCAATCCACCTCCAAGACTAGCCTTGCAAGTGGTGTAAACACAATGGTCATACCATCAATGAATGTCGCAAGTTCCAGCATTATAAGCAGAAGCAAGCCTCCCAGCAGACAGCTGCGGTCGCTTCCTTTGCTCCCTCTACACCTGAGACTCCATCTCAGTCCACTTCTCTCACTGCAACTGACGTGAAGGACTTAATTCACCAGGTTTTGTCCGAATCTTCCACTGTCTTGTCTGTCACCCCAGGTAAATCTCAGTAGTTTATAGACTCTGCCTGCTGTAATCATATGATATTTGATTCCACCATCTTTTCTCATAAAACTGCTCTCTCTCCCAATCCTACCATATGCAAATGCAAAATGTGAGTTTAGAATCACTAATTTCTTCGATTATGTATGAATCACACTTTGCTGCTTGTTTGTCTTTCCTTTGGTTTTGGTTTCCGATGTGACAATTGTATTGTGTTGATGAGCTATTCTAAGTTCAACATAGTGAGTGCCAGTATATTGGTGTCATGGGTTGGCCCTTACCCTTGGAATGGCTGAACCCATCCCATGACCATTGGGTTCAACCACCACAAAAGGCCAAAGAAAAATAAAATAAAATTTGAGGGTTGGCCGAGCCACCCTAGGCCAAAAAGAAGGGGCTGAGCCACCCCCAATTTTTTCTTTTTCGCTTTTTTTTTTAAAAAAAAAAATTAGGTAATTTTTTAATATTTTCTTCGTCTTATGTGGTAGTAAAGGTATGAGTATCACTTGTGATACGCCGCCATGTAGGATAATAATTTGAGTTGGCTTGGATATGTGGCAATTAGGACTAGTATCAACATTTCAAGCGTGGTGATGTGGATGATCGTAAAAAAAAAAAATTAACGAAATCTAGACAGAAGTATTAAGTGGGTTTTTCATTAATGACAGATACCACTTGTGATATTTTTTGAAACTGAGGCGACTTTTTGATTTCGGCCTTAACCGCAAGTGCCTATGAGATATTTAACATTTTATTATTATTATTTATTATTTTTATTTATAGTAATAAGAAGTGATAGATGTAATTGACATAAATAAGGTAGAGATAAAATTTGAAGTTTTTGTATGAAAAAGTGAAAAAAAAAAAAAAAAAAAAAAATTGTTAAAAAGCTATTAATGTGATATAAAAAGTGAAAAAAAAAATAGGAATTAATTTTTCAATAAAAAAATAGAGTGATTTGCCGGACATAGCGAAGATCTTTCCTTTTTATTTTTTATTTTTATAGATACATAAGAAACCGATTACATAAAAATAAATAAATAAATAATGCAAAGATAAGATCTTGAGCAAGACCCCCGTTACCGTGATGGAGATCTGTTTTGAATTGATGCAAAGATAAGGAGGAAAAGGACTTCCTACCAAAAAAAAAAAAAAAAAAAAAACTTTAGGTCATTATCAAGACCACGTTTTTTTTTTTTTTTTTTGTTGGTAATTATTATGAGGACCACTTTTTTTTTTTTTTGTCAGTATTATCATAGATCTGAAGGAGGAAAAGGCCTTCGTACCCAAAAAAAAAAAAAAACTTTAATCAAGACCACGTTTTTTTTTTGTTGGTAATTATTATGAGGACCACTTTTTTTTTTGTCAGTATTATCATAGATCTGCAGGAGGAAAAGGCCTTCGTACCAAAAAAAAGAAAAAAACTTTAGGTCATTATCAAGACCACGTTTTTTTTTTTTTTTTTTTTTTGTTGGTAATTATTATGAGGACCACTTTTTTTTTTTTTTTTTTTTGTCAGTATTATCATAGATATGCTCAAGCCTTAAGCAATTTAGAATATGGTCCTTATATATATATATATATATATATTTTAGATTAAAAATTAAGGCTAAAAAAACATTATAAGGCTCTAATATGGTAAAAAGTTAATAAAATACTCTTTAATTAAGGTTCCCACTTAATAATTGTACAATAAAAGTTATTTTCAAAACAAATTTTAAGACTAATATGGTAAAAATTTAATAAATAGTTTTTAATTTAGGCCTTCAATTATGGTAAAAGTAATTATAAATTGAAAGTCTCATTATTCACATTCAAAAAAAAGACATCCAGAAATTCTTGAAAAATTTCACTTGTTTATTATTTTTAAAAGCCATATTTTTACATTCATGAAATTAGTCTAACGTGCATAAATTTTTTTCCAACGTTTATTTAAATTGAATGTTTAGAAACATATAAAAAGTCTTCAAAGTGTATAAATTGTCATTGTTTGCGTTGTGAATAATAGATAGAATTACACCCTTGTAAGTCTTCAATATCCAACAATTGTTTCCGCATTATATTCTAACAAATCAATCTTTATATAACTCATTTCCATTTTTCTCTTTATTTTTCTTTAAATCTTATTATTTCATGTCTTTGAAACAATTGATAAATCATTCTATATCTAATAAGTTATATATAAAAAAAATTAAAATACATTTTACAAATGGAAGAAAGTGCTCTAATTGACATATTACATAAAACAAAAAAAAAAATTAAAAAAAAATTATTTTAATTAATATTTAAATATAAAAAATAGCATCACCTAAACTTGCCGCCTTAAGGACTATAGCGAGCTTACTCATGTCACACGTAGTATGCATCGATCCTGGTGGTAACAATTTCTATACAATTGAAGTGGATCCTATTCTATGCCCGTGCTCCATTTCCTACTTGCATTTTAGCCTCTTTGACTTCATATCTCTCTTCTGCTTCTTTGTTCCTTCTCCTTCAATTATTTCTCTTTACAGCTAGCGTATAAAACGTGATTCTCTTTACTTCCTCTTTCATTAAAAACTTCATGATATATATAGCAACGTGATTCTCTTGGCTTCATAATTTGTACGTTTTTTTTTTAATCTTTTATTCAAACACCTCTCTTCAAATAATTTGTATTATTTAATCTCAAAAGTAATATCAAGATTGTTGAGTCCAAGTCGAATTGGGGTAGTAGTCCCAATCCGAGAACAATAAAAACTCTTTGAAGAATCTAGCTAACTTTAATTAATTTTATTCCTATGAATAAGGTAACAAATATACACAAAACTTTATTAACAATAACTTGATGTCTATAGACTAATTAGAAAAAACTAGATACAAAATGAATCAATGAGCCCCATATGCTCCACATGACTTTTAAACAACTTTATCAGTAAACCTTTAGTCATAGGATCCGCAATCATCAATTTAATACTAATATACTCAATGAATACTTCATTCCTTTTGATGTTCTCTCACACACGAAGATACAATTGATGTCGATATGTTTACTTCTACTTTTATTATTCTTAGAGAAGAATATGGCAGTACGATTATCGCAAAAGATCTTGATTGGTCTTGCTATAGAATTGACAATTTTGACACCACCAACAAAATTTCTCAATCATAGTGCCTGTGTAGTAGCTTTATAGCACACAATAAATTCTGCCTCCATTGTAGATGTAGCAACTATAGTTTGCTTATTACTTCTCCAGGATATATATAGCCCCTCCAGCAAGAAGAAATATATACCATAAAGTAGATTTCCTACTATCCGCACATCCAGCAAAATTTGAATCTGAATATCCAACTACCTTCAAATGTTCAGTGTGTCTGAATGTCAAACTGTAGTCCTTGGTTTCTTGCAAATATCGCATGATTTTCTTTGCAGCTTTCTAATGTTCCAATCCTGGGTTGCTTTGATATCGACCCAGTATTTCAACTGCCATTGCAATGTCAGATCTAGTGCAAACCAATGCATATGATAGACAGCCAACTACAAATGCATATGGAACATTCTTCATCTACTTTTGTTCCACTGCATTTTGAGACATTGATTATTACTGAATTTGTCTCCTTTAATGATAGGTGCTATAAAAGCCAAACAGTTCTTCACTTCTTCAGTCTGAAGCTCTCTAAAACATTTTCAATGTAGGACTTTCGAGACAGTTTTAATATTCTTTGTTTTCCGTCTCAATGAATCTATATGCCAATGATATAAGAGGTTTCACCCAAATCCTTATTTTCAAAATTTTGGAAGATCAGTTATTTGGTTTCATGTAGCAAACCTAAATCATTACTTGCAAGTAAAATATCATCTACATATAGAACTATAAAAATGACTTTTCTCCCACTAACCTTAATGTATATACATTGATCAACAAAGTGAGCAATAAAACCATATGAGATAATAACTTTGTGAAATTTGATATACCATTGACGGGAGACTTATTTTATCCTATAAATAGATTTATTTAGTTTGCAAGCTTAATTAGTGAAGGAACATCTAGTTATAGGCATGTGGGAAAGACCAAAAGACAAATTATTCACTACTAAAAAAAAGATAAATGTCATCGTAGTTTGTTTGAAACGACTTTAATATTTCATGTGTGACCTTGTTTTAAACAAGGTCACCTTAATTTATTGTCTGCATTTTGTAAACGACGACAATTAAATACATAACATTATCGTTCTTTTTCAATAAAGGACGAGTAGAAAATGTTATATAGTCTTTTAAATTCAAGCGACAATAAAAAAAAATTAAAAACAAATCAAGTACACGTTATAAGTTTAAAACTTTGATCGACGACAAACAAACTTTAAATTAGTTTTTATTTATTTATTTAATAGAATAGGTATTAAAAGTTAAGAAACCCTTCCTAACATTTAATTCCTTACCTAAAACTTAAGTCGCATTACCTTTAGTCGAGAAAATGCATTTTCTGACAAATAACTTAAGTGCCAGAAAACTTTTTTGGCACATAATTTATGTGCCAGGAATTGAAACACTATTTTTCAATTTAAAAAATTTGATTATACTGGAATAATTCCAGTATAATAAATTTTTTTAAACCTATTAATATATATAATAATCAAAATTGATAAATATATAGTGTCAAACATATTTTATGTTTAATTGATATAATAAAATAACATCAAACAATTCTAACTATTAACTAAGAAACGTCCAAGTATACTGGCTGCTACAAAAAATTAATATGATCAATCATATATATATATATATATATATATATATATATATTCAGCAACAAACTATAAAAGTATTTAGTTAGATTTAGATAGACAACAAAAAGAAACAAGGCACATCCTGTAAATCCACAAAAGCCATGTGTTCATCTTTCATCTTTATCCCTCTTTTACCTTCTTGTACGTACATAACAAGGTTCGCGCTTAAGATACTCCTCCTACTCCTTTTCCAAAGCCTGGAAAGATCGAAACTATTATGATCCAGCTTTATTTATATCAATACATCACTATCTACACAAAGTAGTCCACCTTCGATCTTAATATAATAATACAATGTGGATGATACATATTAAATGTCCTAATTATCAAATAATACTGCAATTATTTAAAGAAATCATGCTATGGAAACGATATGCATATATACATGCCATATACTGAACCAACTAAACATGAGATGCCTAAACTTTAAGTGTCACAAAGAGTTTAGGAAAAATTTCAGCATATATATGTTGCTCTTTTAAATTGTTAATGTTGCACTTTTTACTCAACTTGGCAAATACCTATAATTATACAATAAATTCTTGTTTTGTTATTTATTTTGTGTAATATTTTTCATCATTTTCAACAAAGTCAAATCTGAATCACCCCCATTCGTACATATGTCATGTGGTTTACGTACTCTCTGACCAACACTTTTACTGTGGTTGCAATATACTAAATGTAAGTTCCTAATGAGTAGCTCAATCAGTTGGGGACCACGCCTCATAAAGAGGAGGTTACTATTTCGAATTCTCCCTCCTCCCTCCCCCTTTTGTGTGGGCATGTAAAAAAAAAAAAAAAATACTAAATGTAAACAATATAATCATGAAAAATAAAATATAACAAAAAAGTAAAAGGAAAAAGTTGTGGAATTAATTAGTGTTTTGTCTAAAGGAATTGTTGCTGGTAAACCATAATTTCGTACTAAGATCTTTGACATGTAATTAAACAGATACTTTTCTAGACACCAAACAATAATATTAATGACACTCTAGATCGATCGTTGTGTATTCTTATTTGTGTGTGTATGTTAGAAATTAAACAAGGTGGAGGTCTGAGAACTAGGGGTGGGCAAATTATCCGCCTACCGCCTACCGCCCGCCTACCGAACCGCCATCGACCGCCTACCGACTTTAACCGACTAATTTCGGTTCGGTAGTCGGCATAAAATTTTATTCCGAAAGCCGGATCGGCAGCCGAACCGAACCGAACCGCATTTTAAGCGGCAGCCGAACCGAACCGAACCACCTTTTAAGCGGTAACCGAACCGAACCGAATGCTATTCCGACCGATTAACCGAACCGACATAAAACGAAACGACGTCGTTTTAGTAAGAACGAAACGTATGATCATTTTTTTTCCTTTAAAAAAATCAAAACGACGTCATTTCATTACCCATTTTAACCGAATGTTAACCGACTTAACCGACCGCCTATTAACCGCCTTACCGACTTAACCGACCGCCTATTAACCACCTTACCGACTTAACCGACCGCCTATTAACCGCTTACCCGACTTAACCGACCGCCTATTAACCGCTTAACCGACTTAACCGAAATAAATTCACCGACTACATTCCGACAAAAGTCGGTTAACCGACCGAATTAACCGACTTAACCGCCTACCGAACCAACGCCCACCCCTACTGAGAACAAATCCAGGTAAAAAATCTACAAAGAACAGTGACATGGCACACTTCCAATATTGGCCCCATTAAAAAAAAAAAATCCAAATCGTACGCAACAAACTTTACTTGTCATTTGGGCACGGTGTATTGATTCCATAGTTGGGTGCATGCACCGGCCCAAGGACTATATTAATTAATATATAGGGCCTTTGTTATTTAGTCTTCTAAATTCAAACGACAATTAAAAAAAAAAAATTAAGTATACGTTGTTATAAGTTTAAACTTTGATAGAAGACAAACAAACTTTAAATTAGAATTTTTTTGTTTTTTTTTTAGAAATGTTAGAATATTATCTACTAGCATTTTTATGTGTTGTCCTTCCCACATGGGCGCGCAGCACGGAGGTGGGGGTGGCTGGTAGGGGCATGCGGCCCCCCAGTTCATTTGAAAAAATAAAAATAAAAAAAAATTAACAGGTATAATTCATTTTCGGTCTATTTGGCCCCTACCTATTAAGTTTTTTTGCCTTACCTGTTAGAAATTTTGATCCAGTTTTGCTGTTAAAGTGCGGAGGAATAAACCATTTAGAACTTATATTTGTCCACTTTTACAAATACAAGGAAGTACTCTAATAGACATATTAAACAATATAAATATTAAAATAAATTTATTTTAATTAATATTTAAATATAAAAAAAAATGGCATCACTTAAACTTGTCCTTTTAGACTTCAGATTTTATTGAGCTGGTCCTGATTATCATGACCACGTTTTTTTTTTCTTCTATAAAATATTTAAATAAAATAGTGAAAGTGAATGTACGTAGATACTTTGAAAAATTAAGTGGTAGCTAAAAAAATCTGATCTTTTAGTTTGGTGAGCCGAATGTGACTGCCTGAATTTTGAGAGAATTTCTTCCACAAATGTATTGACTGGGCTTGATTAATAATTTGTCTTTTGGTCTTTCCCACATGCGCCTATAAATAGATGTTCCTTCACCATTGATACTCAAGCCAAGCGGCAAGTAATTATGCAAAACGCACGAGTAATGGCTAGGCAATATTTACAAACCCCATTAGTGTTGTTCTTCCTTTTGCTCAATATTGTCCTGATCAATGGCTCAAAAACGGGCAATATCGCGGTGTACTGGGGCCAGAATGTAACAGAGGGCACCTTGGCTGAAGCTTGCGCCACTGGCAATTATGTTATTGTGAACATAGCTTTCCTATCCACATTTGGCAATGGTCAGAACCCCTTGATCAACCTAAGCAGCCATTGTGACCCAACTAACATTACTGGATGCACCGGTTTAAGCAACGACATTAAAGCTTGTCAAGACAAGGGTATCAAAGTGCTGCTTTCTATTGGAGGCCCTGGTGGTAGCTATGGCCTTTCCTCGGCTGATGACGCCAGGCAAGCATTGCTTTCACTATAACCTTATATATTGACATTATATTTCAAATATGAAACTAGAAAAGCTTGGTTTTTTTGCCTTCTTTCTGATTCCGTCATGACAAGAATTTCTTACAAACTGACGTGTTTTTCTGCATAATGAAATATAAGAAAAGTGACATTAATTCTTTAATATGTGAGAATTGCATTCTCACGTGTTTTGTAAAGGCTAGTTTGTTTATGTCAATGGTTTGTGATCGAGTGAAAACTAAGGAATTAGTGTTCATATATATTGATGCTGCGCAGGAGTTTTGCAGACTACTTATGGCACCATTTTCTTGGGGGCCAATCTTACTGCCGTCCATTAGGTGATGCGGTCCTAGATGGCATTGACTTTGATATTGAGAGAGGGACAACCGAGTATTGGGACGAGCTCGCAAAGACCCTGATAGGGTTTGACAAACTGAGGAACAACAGGAAGGTCTACTTAACAGCGGCTCCAAATTGTCCTTTTCCAGACCCTTATCTAGGAGAAGCACTAAAAACTGTGGTGTTTGACTACGTTTGGGTCAAATTTTACAACAACGCTACGTGTGAGTATGTGAACAACGCCGACAACCTGAAGCATTCTTTCACAGAATGGACAACTATTCCAGCTACTGAAATATTTGTGGGATTACCTGCAGCCCCAGAGGCAGCTACGAGTGGCTACGTCAAGCCCACAATAGTCATTAATGAGGAGTTCCCTGATATTGAGCTTTCTCCAAAATACGGGGGTGTAATGGTTTGGAATAGGTATTATGACAAATTGACTAACTATAGCGCAATTATTAAGGCCTATGTTTGAACTCTTTGACGGAGTACTCAGCTCGTGTTAGCAACTACCTGCATTAGTGTTTCAATCTGTACGTCAGTTATCTTTTTATTTTCGGCATGCATTTGGCTGGGTGTCAAGTACAGTCAACTGTCAACTGTCGTGTTTATTTACTCTGCCTTGCGTTACCAACTACCGTGGAAGAGAATGAAGTGCTCGATCTGTTCTTAAGACGACTGTTCCATCGAGTTATCTTTATGATCATTTCCAGTTTGTAATCCTTTAAGTTTATCGTTATCTTCAATAAGCAGGTAGCTAGTCATGAGTTAAATAAATTGATGTATTAATTCCAGTTCTTTGGATTAATCAATGAAAATTATTAGCCTTTCTATCAAACTTGTGAGATATAAGACTTTTCTCATTAATCATTAATAATCAATTAATGGTGAGAGTCGTGAGACTCGATCCATTGGCCGTGTGATCTGTTATTAATTTATTCGTTAATTTTTTTTTAAAAAAAAAACAAGGATAAATAGATAATAAATCTTTGAATCAACGCGCTTATTTTAAAAAATTCATCACCTTTTTCTTTTCTTTTATTTTTTATTTTTTTTTTATCAACGTTGGATTTAATTTTTCGCAAATTTGAAACTAGTCCCTCTGTGAATTTTCCGTCCATTTGTGCAACCTTCGTTAGTGCCACGTCAGCATTTTCGTTACATCATCTTAAAATATTATATTTTTATTATATTATAAAATTATAAAATTATTTTTTATTTTAAAAAAAATTAATAAAAAAAAAAGTGCTTTAGGAGTGGCTGCCTTGGGGAGGGAAGAGGCCTGCTAGCCACCCCTGGCCTCTGACAGCACCGGAACCTTCATCGGCACCGACTGGTACACCCACCTTCCTTGGCTACTATCCCACGAAGAGGTGATGGCAACGCTTACCGTCAATAAGCTTACAGAAGAGTTTGCCTGTCAACTACTAACAAAAATTCTATAGTTGCTTAGAACATACTCTTTGATCAGGTAGTTAGCTAGGTGGTAGAACCATTTTGCCGCATTCCAGATCTCCTTTCCTCGTAATAGAGATAATAGAAATTAACAACTTTCACTTTCAATGTACTGGGTAGAGCTTGCTTGTTATCTTAGTAGGTATTCAGACTTTATTCAGGCTGCAGGTGCAATTGGAGGTGCTGCTTCTTCTCTTCGTGGGATAGTAGCCAGGGAAGGTGGGTGTACCGGTCGGCGCTGAGGTGGCCTGCGAGCCACCCTAGAGATGGTACCGGGCCTACCGGCTACCACTACAAAAAACTTGATTTTTAGTCACATGGCTAACTGTTAGCCATGTGCAGTTAGTTACGTGGGTTACGCGTAGTGAATCCGGTTGTTGTTAAATGTACATTTAGCCACATGCCACCCCAAGTAGCTAAATGCAATTTTATTTTCTAAAAAAATTGGGCACTTATAGCCACGTGTAATTAAAGCCACGTGGCTATAATTTTTTTATTCTTTAAAAAAAAAAAGAGAAAAATAAAAAACAGAACAGATTTTGTTCTTTTTTTTTTTTTTTTTCTCCCTATATCATATATATATATACGATATTTCCGGCGTACATCCAGGCTGGGACCGGCAATCACCCAGTCGCCGGATTCGAACCCATCAAACCAAAAATACAAAAACCCAAAATGGGAAAAACCTAATCATGTACATTAGATTCAATCAACCAAAACAACAACAATCCAGTCGTTGGAAATCAAACAAAAAAAAAAACCAATTTGCCGGCCATCAAACCTAAACAACAAAAACCTAGTCGCCCACTCGACCACTCGCCGAAAATCATCAAACCAAAACAACAAAAACCCAAAATCAGATTCAAAATCTGGCCGGTCCTTCGATCTCTGCATCACCGAAACATCAAAGGATAAGAGAGAGAGCTCAGCACAAGAGAGAGAGAGTGAGAGAGATAGAGAGAGTACTTGTGGTCGACGGAGATCTGCTGTCGGCGAGCGTGAGTCGGCCGGATCTCCTCCATCTCTGAGAGTCAGTCGATCTCGATCTCTACCTCTTGCGCCGTGACCCTCCAGACTCCAGTTCCGTCGTCGACCACAGATCTACTCAAAATCGCTCCAGTTCTCTCTCTCTCTCCAGCTCTCTCGGTCTCCCTCTCTGTGTGAAGAAAATGAAGAAAAAAAAGGAGAAGAAGGAACGGCGAGCGTGGGAAAAAGGGAAAGAAGGAAGAAAATATAACGAAATGAAAAATAATAGTTTAAAAAGGGGGCAAGGGAACTGATAAAATTAAAAAAGGGGAAAAATTGAAGAAAAAAAAAAGTAAGAAGGAGAGAGATAAAGAGGAGGGAAATTAGAAATGGGTTGGAGGGAAGTTTTAGCGATTAATAATAATTAGCCACGTGGTTAATTTTCCACGTGGCCAATAAATAAGTGGCTAAAATTCTAAATCTTAAAATAAATTAAAATAATTTTAATAAATTAGCCATATAACTTATGTGCCACGTGGCCAATTGGCAACGTGGTCAATAAACCACATGGCTAAAATTTTAAGTATAAATATAAATATATATATATATATATAAAAAAAAGTTTCAATAATTTTAATAAATTAGCCATGTGGCTTATGTGCCACGTGGCCACGTGGCACATAAATACATCACTATCTAAGTAAAGTAGTCCACCTTCGATCTTAATGACAGATATAATAATACAATGTATTTGTTCAAAAAAATAATAATAATACAATGTAGATGATACATATTAAATGTCCTAATTATCAAATAATACTGCAATTATGTAAAGAAATCATGCTATGGAAACAATATGCATATATACATGCCCAGGGGCGGAGCTAGGATTTAGGATTTGGAGGGGCTAAATTGAAAAAAAATAATAATAATTTGAGGGGGGCCAAAACTATAAAAGTAAAAAATAAAAATAAATTAGAGGTAAAAAAATTAATATATATATATATTAGAATTTTTTTTTTTTCTTTTAGGGGGAGACAGGCCTGGGGTAGCTCCGCCCCTGTACATGCCATTTACTAAACCAATTAAACATGAGATGCCTAAACTTTAAGTGTCACAAAGAGTTTAGGACAAATTTCTGCATATGTTGCTCTTTTAAATTGTTAATGTTGCACTTTTTACTCAACTTGGCAAATACCTCTAAGGTTATAATTATACAATAAATTCTTTGTTTTGTAATTTGTTTTGTGTAATATTTTTCATCATTTTCAACAAAGTCAAATCTGAATCACCCACATACGCACATGTCATGTGGTTTACATACTTTCTGACTCATATTTTTACTGTGGTTGCAATATATTAAATGTAAGTTCTAAAGGGGTAACTCAATTGGTTGATGATCACGTCTCATGGAGCGAAGGTCACTAATTCGAATATCCCCCTCTTGTGTGGACATGTAAAAAAAAAAAAAAAAAAAATACTAAATGTAAACAATATAATCATGAAAAATAAAATATAACAAAAAAAGTAAAAGAAAAAAGTTGTGGAATTTAATTAGTGTTTGTCTAAAGCAAAAAGTAAAAGGAAAAAGTTGTGGAATTTATTAGTATTTTGTCTAAAGCAATTGTTGCTGGTAAACCATAATTTCGTACTAAGATCTTTGACATGTAATTAAACAGATACTTCCCTAGACACCAAACAATAATATTAATGATACTCTAGATCGTTGTGTATTCTTATTTGTGTGTGTGTTAGAAATTAAACAAGGTGAAGGTCTGAGAACAAATCCAGGTAAAAAATCTACAAAGAACAGTGACATGGCACACTTCCAATATTGGCCCCATAAAAAAAAAAAAAAAAAAAAAAAAAAAAAAATCCAAATCATATGCAACGTACAAACTTTACTTGTCATTTGGGTACGGTACGTGTATTGATTCCATAATTGGGTACATGCACCAAGGAGTCGAGGACTATATTAATTAATATATAGGGCCTTTGTTATATAGTCTTCTAAATTCAAACGACAATAAATAAAAAATAAAATTATAAGTACACGTTGTTCTAAGTTTAAAACTTTGATCGAAGTCAAACAAACCTTAAATTAGTATTTTTTTTTTTTTTTGAAATGTTAGAATATTATCTACTAGCATTTTTATGGGTCGTCCTTCCCACATGTGCCTATAATATAAAGGAAGAGAACTAGTTATAGGCATATGTGGACAGGACAGAGCTGGGGTGGCTAGTAGGGGCATGGCCCCCTAGTTCATTTGAACAAAAAAAAAAAAAAAATTAACAATTATAGTTTGATTTTTAGTCTATTTGGCCCTTACCTATTAAAATTTTTGGCCCTACCCGTTAGAAATTTTGGTCAATTTTTGCTGTTAAAGTGTAGAGGAATTTTGCGAAACAGTCTATAATTTGTGGAGAAATAAAAATGAATTAAAATATGGGTAGAGGCTGAAAACAGAGGAGCAAATTTCTCAGCATATTTTTTTGGAAGTTCGTTCTTGAGTGCTGGAAACTTGGGAAGATGAAGATTTAAAAAAAATCTTGAGAATATTGACTTTTGCTGGAGTTGGAATCTTAATGAAGAAATTTTGGGTTACTAGGCGGTTCAACCACGCCGTGAAAAACACCACTCCACCATATTATAACTGATATTACATGTTGAATTAAATGAAATATTGGTTTATGTTGTAGATGATGTATTGTAGAGTTGAAAAGAAAGAAAAAAGTTATTGTAGAATATATGCGTTTTTTTTTTTTTTTTTTGTTCCAAGCAAAGAAGAGACTCAAGAAGGTGTTGGAAACTTGAAGATGAAGAGATACCAAACCCACTCAGTATAGTATACGGGGGTATTATGCTTTGGGATAGGTATTATGACAAATTGACTAACTATAGCGCAATTATTAAGCCCTATGTTTGAACTCCTTGACATTAACAACTACCTGCTTTAGTTTTTCTGTTAGTTATCTTCTTTTTTTGGATGAATAAGCAGTACTACTGTCCACTCTGCCTTACGTTACCAATTACTACCGTGGAAGAGAAGAGAGGTGCTCTGTACGTATTTGAAGATGACTGTTCCATCGTGTATTGGAGTCCGGCCTGTACACGAGTTATCTTTATCATTTCCTTTGTAATCCTTTAAGTTTATCGTTATCTTCAATAAGCGGGTAGTGAGTTATATAAGTTGATGTATTAATAACAGTTCTTTGGATTAATCAATGAAAATTATTAGCCTTTCTACCAAACTTGTGAGATATGAGACTGCTCAATATTAGTCAACGGTGAGACTCCATTGACGTGTGTGATTTGTTCTTTATCTGTTAATTCTGTATTTTTCCAAAAATATACTGTTCACGTGTGTGCTGTGCTTTTAAATTCCTTCTATTTTTTTTTAATTAATTAATTTATTTATTTTTATAAATGCGTAATAAGAAATTACATCAAACTAGGGCTGAGCGGTCCAAAATTAAACACTAAGAATGTAAGTACGCGGAGACAATGCATCAAATTAAAACGCGGGCCTAATGATTCTTGGCACAGATGTCAGATGGCAAAAACTCAAGCCACCGGTAAAAGTGGTTAAAAGTGTATAAAAAGTCCAAAGGACCAAACACTGGTTGCATAACAAATACAGGGGACACAGAGAAGGTACATAAAACAAAAGGCCCAGAAAAAACTAGAGAAAACATGTAAAATAAAGGAACAACACACTGGCATCCGGCGGAGCGGTGGTCGCTCGCTAGCACATGAACACCATGCGCCTGCGAAGTTGGCTAGACTCTCCACGGGAGGCCAACAGTAGCTGTGGAAGGCGGAGGTAACCGTCGCCCGTGGCTCTGCGCTGTCCATGTGTCGGCGCATGCGGGACACCTAGCAACTAGGCAATGTGAGACTTAACATCCATGAGTATCTTTATAAATCACTCACTCTATGTGAGCTATTCATTTATTCCCAATATAAGACCGGGGTGTTACAATTATAATTTTTACCATTTTGTCAGTTAGTGGTCGGGAAAACTCTGGATCTTAGTGGTTAGACAGATTCTTGAAGTTCCCCTACGTCAAAACTCTGGATCTGACTTCCCACATGATGTGAGCCAAAATAGCTTCCTTCGATCTTGGAGTATTCCCATGCTGAAGGTCATTACGTTGCTTCTAAAGATGGTAAACCACAGCTCCAAAACATAGTCTACCCAAGCAAAAGTTTAGGTTCTTTCCATGCAGCCTAGTAATGCCCCATTCCACAATATCATCCCAAATTATAGGCGAATCAGCAAAAGAGCAAGCCTCCATAACAACCCTTCAAATCCTTCAGCTAAAACTTCCGGGTAGTACCGTCCCGGGAGCCAGGAATCCAGAGAGACAACCCTGCAGAAAAAACAAGAAAGAATGGGGGTCGGAGTTGACCATCGGGTTTTGCAGGTTACAGGTCTATAGCCAGGAGGACTTCCTGATAGTTCTATCCCGAGAGATAGAGAGAAAACCCTAAGGGAAAACAAGAAGTCATGGGGTCGGATTTAACCCTCAGGTTTGCAAGTTTTCAAAAGGAGACAAGGCTAAGACATTTCGAGACACAGAATTCCCGTTACTCGAATATGCTTCAGATAAGAGAATTGGGGGGTAACTGATGGGAATAATTCCATTCAGACTAGCCTTTGGGTCAATACCGACCCAGAAAAGGAGAAACATCAGAATTTCCAGGAAAGCCCGTCCCAAGAGATACGGTATTAAGCAGCCAAGATAGCAGAACTTTTGGGATAGTCCAATCTTAAAGAGGTAGACACCGAGCCGTTATTCCCGATGTTAGTATTTTGGCCTCATTCTGGACAAAATCATTTGTGTGTAAAGATGCTGTAAACATGGATTCCACTATTCAGAGCACTCTCAGAAGACTTTGCACTGTATGAAAGATTGAAGATTTTGGTTCCCTGTCAATTGTCCGGACGATCGTGCCATCCCATCCGGACGCTCATCTGTCCACTGTTCCATCCGTCTGGACGATGTGCCATACCATCCGAACGCCAGACAGACCAAGCATCATCCGTCCGGACGACATACATTTTCGTCCGGACCCTCCACTGTGTCGAGAAGTTTCTATCCAGCTTGCATTCTTCCGGATGTCTCAGCAACCCGTCCGGACGCCTCTCAGTACTCGACCAGCTTCAGATTCTTTCCAAGTTCAAATATGGGAAGACTGATTCAACCGTCTGGACGATGTGGTATCACGTCCGGATGCGCGTCTCCTTAAGGCAAGAATTGCAATTCAAATGTCACCATCCGGACGTCAGTCAGCCTTGGTCCGGACGCGCATTCAACAGTTAAGGAAATTGCCGATTCGACTTCAACCGTCCAGACGTCTGTCAACCTTGGTCCGGACGCGCGCATAGCAGATATGAAAATTGCGTGTTGAAGTTCAGCCGTCGGACGTTCATCCCCCATGGTCCGGACGTGCGAAACCTTATATGGAACCTTATATGGAAGTTACTTGCAGCGGACGTGCGATCGTCCGAACGACTGTGTCTCACCGTCCAGACGCGGCTCTCAAACAGGAAAGATTTCTCAGCGAAATTTTCAGAAAAATATGTCGCACAGTTGTCTGTCCGGGCGGCTCATGTCCACCGTCCGGATGGCGCCCGCTTATATCACTGCAGTCGCCCATTCTGCTCCTCAGCCTATAAATAAAGGTCCCTGGGCATTGAGAACTGCAAGAATTCGGTATTGAATTCCACAAGTGCTCAGAAAAGTTATTTTGAGAAGATTGTCGAGCTGTTCAAGTTTCCTCTGAAGCAATTGCAAGTGTGCTGTTGCTGCACTACATCTGAAGTCTATCTTAGGGGTTGGCCCTAAGGTAAATGATTCCATTGAAGACCCCTTCAGGTAGGAGACCTGGTTAGGAAGCGTTCGTGTTGGGTTACACGTTAGAGAGCAAGGTGCGACCACTGCATCGGGTATATGTGAGTGTTACTATCTTGTATCTAGCTTTGTCTTCTCAATAGTGGAATTCCTGGGTTTGACTGCCCCGGAGTGGTTTTTCTCTTGATTGAGTTTTCACTTCGTTAACAAAAATCCGTGTGTCATTTATTTTCCGTTGTGCTTATTTTTGTTAACACTTGTGCACACACTTGCTATTTACTTTTAGAAGTCAATTTCAATTTTCACCCGAGAATACAAGATAGAAGATATAATCAAATTGGGTCCCGGGAATACAGACATCCTGAGACTGGGATTCAATTTAGCTAGCCAAGGCCCGAGACAGGCCAGTCCTTGGCAATCAGGCATCAACCGCATCCCAGGAATTCCAAATGTGAATCCCACAAACTAAGGTAGACGTTATGGCTCAGAGATCGTGCCTAGCCCCTGAAACTGGATATTCATGAAAAGATCTCGCATGGAGGATAAGAAGGAAGGAATTCCGAGAGATTCGGAGAGGAGATCGTGGATCCCGAGAATCCCGAGAGATTCGGAGAGGAGATCGGGGATCCCGAGAGATTTGGAGAGGAGATCGGGGATCCCGAGAGATCCGGGATCCTCGGGACTCTCCAACCGCATCAGAAAGCCTATAAATAAGCCCAAGCTCCAGGTATTAACTTAGACTAAAATTTGGCAATTAAGCTGGCATTTTCTCCCAGAAATTGACTTAGCCATCGGAGATGACCCCCGAAATGGTCCCTTAGATTTGCTCATTTTGTAGAATTCTTGGGGAAAGCTCAAAGAAGCAAAAAGGAAGAGCGGTGTTCACACCATGCCGAAAACTATACAAACATCTTTTGATATTTTTCTTCCTCACGATTCTCAACAATTAAATTAACATGAAATCCAAAACAAAAAAACTGACAAAATCAAACCCCAAGGAGAAACAACCATAAAAACTAATACAACTAAAGATAAAATTCAGTAGGAACACAAACAAAATACTTACCCACACTACAAAAAATAAGGTAATTTTGTCGTCGCTAAAAGTCCTTTTGTCGCTACTAATGACATCGACCCATATGGTAAGAATGACGATAGTTCACTATGCTACGATATATATATATCAATAAATAAACGTGAGACATCCTGAATTGTCATGAATATGTGTTAAGTTTTAGTGTAGATGGATGACTTTTGATGGGCGAGCCAGATTAAATAGATGTTAAGTCTGACAAGGGCTGTATTTGAGCCAAGCCGAGCCGAGCTTAGGGCTGTCGGATTCAACTTGAACACATAGAATAGGGGCTCAAACTCGAGCTCGAGCCGAGTTTTGAAGGATTGTTCGAATTCGACTTGTTAAGCTAGTCGAGTTCGAACTTTCGAATTCGGGTTGTTAAGAGCCTATTTGAATTCGAGCTTGGCTCAAACTCAACTAACTTTTCACAATATGTCTCATTTAATATATGGTATGTCTCATTTAATACACGAGCGAATTATTATGTTCACAAACAACTCATTTGTTTTTTGAATTGAGATCAAATCGAGTTTGAGCGAGCCGAGTTGAACTGAGTTCACGAGAAGTCGGGTTCATCTAACACCCCTAAGTCTGATAATAATTGCAAGTGTGCTAGATGGAACTAAGTTTTATTAGTAATTTTATGGAAAAATTTAAATTGTAACTTTGACTAATTTTTTAGAGAGAGAGAGAGGAAACAAAAAAAAAAAACCATTGAGCGTAGTTAATTTTGTTCTTTGATAGCTTGAGAAAAGTAACGTGTAATACGTAATAGTATTGTTGCGATAGATACTCTCAACTTGAACATAAAAGTTAGAAGCATTCTCAATACCATGCTTCTAACTTATTGGCTAACTGATCAGAAGCATTCATATTCAGTAATTTCTTTTGTTCCTGTTTGTGATCTTCAATTCCCGACCGCTAACTCACAAAGTGTAAAAAATCATAATCTTATAAAATAAAAATCGAACAACTTCTAGATTAAAACCGGCTAGCTAACCGGCTAATAAATCTTTTTGCTCAATTTTTTATTTTGTAAATATGCTTTATTTTATTATTACATCTCATAAAGTGAAATATGTAAAGTTAGAAGCAAAGTAGTGCTCAAACATTGGGCTTAACAGCTGAGCTATAGCCGTTGTCAAAATACTTAGACCAAAGCATAATACCCCCGTATTTTGGAGAACCCTTAATTGAAGGTAACACGTCATTGTTAAGCACGTCCGGCGGGATGTAGCCACTCCCAGCTGCCTCAGGGGATGCAGGTAACCCCAAAAATATTTGACCAGCTTGAATAGTGGTCCATTTATCGTTCCAATAACTCTTAAGGTTGTCGGCATTGCCAGAATACTCACACTGGCCGTTGTTGTAAAATTGGACCCAAACGTAGTCAAACAGGCCAGTGTTTAGCGCAGCTCCTAGCCTAGCATCTGGAAAAGGACACTGTGGAGCCGCTGTTAAGTAGAACTTATTCTGTTGGCTAAACTCTGACAGGGCCTTTGCGAGCTCGTCCCAGTGCTCGGTTGTGCCTGCCTCAATATCGAAGTCAATGCCATTTAGGACCGCATCACCTAATGGACGGGAGTCTGATTGGCCCCCAAGAAAATTGTTCCATAAGTAGTTTGCAACATTCCTGCATGCACAGTACCAAATAACATTAAATCCAATCGAAATCAGTGAATTAAAGTCGAGGGATTTTGCCCGTTTAATTAAAAAGGGTCTGATTAATTATAGTTGACCTATATTGTCTTTTGTCCATGACTCGACACACTACATAAGGGTTGTCAATTTTTTATATGATCTGTAACCCTAACTTAAAATTAGCGGGTTAAGATTGAAGGGTTTGATCCGTTTAATTAAATGGATTGGGGTACGATGGACTTATATATATAGTCTTATATCCGTGTTAATACGATGTGAACCCAACAAACAAACAAGAATTGCCACTCCTAGCTTTCACACGGTGACAAACTATTAAAACATGTGTACCTTATATATTTATAAAGCAATGATAAAAATTATATTTTTATCTCATAACTAACTCATAATGATGATATATAGCAATTTCAACTAACCTATTGAGATGAGACATTTATGTATTCTTGCAAAAAGAAAGGAAAAACTGAAACTTCATATTTGAAATAAAATATATGTCATTCTATGTTAATTTACTGTTATTTCAAAGACTTAATTTTATAATACTTTTAAAAAATAAGATGGACTTATATTAGATGCTACAGAATGGCAATAAACAAGTTAATAATGAAAGCGATGCTTGCCTGGCGTCATCAGCTGAGGAAAGGGTGTAGGTGTCAGAAGCGCCTCCAATAGAAAGCATGACTTTGATACCCTGGTTTTGGCAAGCTTTGATGTCGTTGCTTAAACCGGTGCACCCATTAATGGTTGGGTCACAGTGGTTGGCTAGGTTGATCGAGGGGGTCTGACCATTGCCAAATGTGGATAGGAAAGCTATGTTCACAATACCATAATTGCCTGTGGCGCAGGTATCAGCCAAACTGCCCTCATTTTCATTCTGGCCCCCAACTCCATTCTGGCCCCAGTACACCGTGATTACGCCCGCTTGTGAGCCAGTGATCATCAGGACAATGAGCAAAAGGGAGAACAAGCCTACTGGGGTTTGTAATTGCCGAGCCATTACTAGTGCGCTTTGCTTACTTGCCGCTTGGCTCGAGAGTTGAGAATATATTAATGGTGAAGGAACATCCACTTTATATATGCATATATATGTGGGAAACACCAAAAGACTACTTAATCAATTAAGCCCAGTGAACACGTTTGTGGAAGAAGATTATTATGGGAAAATGGTTCCACTTTGGCTTTGATTTTCCTTTCCAATGACTTAAATTTTTTTATAGATAGATATCCAATGACTTTATTGCTAAGACTTTACCGCGAAGTTCACATTGATAAAGGTAATGTGAATTTGGAAGGTGACTGGCTGACTGCCGACTGGAAGAAAAAGAATGCATTTGGGATGAAAATC
The DNA here is from genome assembly GCA_028654335.1 of Alnus rubra. Lineage (NCBI taxonomy): Eukaryota > Viridiplantae > Streptophyta > Magnoliopsida > Fagales > Betulaceae > Alnus > Alnus rubra. The sequence goes on along the minus strand of JAJPGS010001031.1, from coordinate 271,655 downwards.
AGTTTGCTTATTTGTCACGGTAAGATACCGTGCGGAATTAGAATACTAGCAAGATATTCTCTTAAATTTTTTCTAGAATGTTACATTTTATTTTTCTATTCAAATAAATCGATTCCACGATAGCTTCTATTATTATTTTCGTATACTATTAAAATATATTTTTAAATTAATTGTTAAGAGAAAGAGAGAGAAAAGATAAAACATTTAAATATCGTTTCAATTAAATATTAGAGGAAAGAGATAGCTTTATTATATTAAAATAATGCTAAGGGTATAACTTTTAATTCCATCAGTATTCCCTTAGTTTAGGAAATAAGAGCATTCACAACAGCTTCTTTTGATTTTTCCTAAATTTAGAGAACGAAAATATTTTTTACTTCCTTATCAAAATACACTCCACAATAGCTTCCCTTATCTTTCCTTATATCAACTAAATATTCTTTCTTTATAAATATAAGTTCTTACATACCCTTACATTTTTCACAATATTCCAATATAATCTCTAATAAAATGCAAAGAGATGAGAGATAAGACATGGGAGAGGAAAGATAAATATTTTGTATTAAAATAATGGATAATGAAGCTCTTTTAGTTCCCAACACATTGGGTAGAAGTAGAACTGTAGCATTCTCAATGCTCAGGAAACCGATATGATATTTGCTGTTAGAATTTTTTGTGATTTTTTTTTATATTTTCCGTATATGTAGGGAAGAAAATAGGCTATAGGAAAGCTGTTGGTAATGCTCTAATAAGGGAATTTATTTCAAAGGATTTTTAAAGAGTTTTTCTTACATTTAGATAAAAGAATAGATTTTAAGGAAGCTGCTACTAGTACTCTTAAGGACTCTAAGAGACTGAGGCCCGCCTAAAAGTTGATGGAGAATTAGCTTTGTTGCCGCTGCCCACTGTAAAATAATAATAAAAAATTAAAAAAAGAAAAGAAAAGAAAAAAGCTCCCAAAATGTAACATTTTTGTGACCATCATATACATACAAACCTGACATTTTATCACTATAAGTTTACTTTGTTAAAGCAGTTACACACCACGCCCCTAAAACCTTCGAGAGCAATGGCAGGGGTAATAAGTCTATAAAAGAAAATGAGGTCTCATTAGGCACACTATTTTCCTAAACTTACCCCTTTATTAGTTTAGAAAGTCTACTAATTTGGGCATCGGAATGCCCCCGGTCTTCCGAGACGGACACGCTTCTAACGATCTCTTTCTTGTTTCGTAGGAAGTAGGGGTGGGCAAGAGACGGTTTTCCACCCTTTTTGGCCCCATCCCGCACTCATGTTGGTTGAGTATAGTGGACCCACAACCCTTAATATATTAAATGTATCTATGCGGGGCGGGGGCTCGCAGGGCAGTGGGCCGCGGGTTTGCGGGGCAAGGCAGGTTAAATTGAGCGACAATTATGTAAATTTTTGTATTGATTTGTAAAAAATAAAAATAAAGAAATACTGGATTTTGCTGTTATAAAAAAAATTAAATTTATTCTTTTTGCAAATATAAACCTAATTAACCGTGTAAACTAAACAAAAAGCCCATTTCAATAATTAAACTTTTTTTTTTAATAAATCAACATTTAGTACTCAGCAGTGTAATTTATAAAGTAAACAAATTATTATTATTATTTTTTAGTAAATCAGCATTTAGATTTAATAACTTAATCAACAGATCAATAATTCTAATAAAATCTTCAGCATCCACTTAATGAAATCAACACTCAACAAATTACAATTTCAGCATCCATTTAATGAAATCAACATATTACAATTTCAGCATCCACCTAATGAAATCAAAAAAACTGAATCCTGATATATATATATATAAACACTAGATAATAGATTCACTACAAGAAATATCAATAATTCTAACATGAAATCTTCAGCATTTATCAAACTGAATCCTAATTAAAACATACAAAAACATAAACATAACAAGCAAAAGCAACCCACCCAAACAAGCAATAGCCAAGCTAAGTAGCAAAGACAAATAAATCCAACAGACAGCCAGTCAGCCACTAGCTAGGCAATAGTAGCAGCACGCATAAAAACTTCAGTCACAGATTCAGCAATACAACAGTTCCACACAAACAAATCCAACAGTAAAACACAAACAAACCAAGCTAGTAGACTAGTAGCACACATAAAACTTAAGTTACATTAAAAATAAAATAAAAGATAATAGCAAAATGAAAAAAAAAAAAAGAAAAAAAAAAGGCAACTATAGTCTTCAATCTTTAGTCTTCACGTCACTGATCCTCCTTAAGCAACATATTGATTTTCTTTAAAGTTATTTCTACAAAGAATGAAAAAAAAAAAAAAAAAAAAAAAAGAAAAAGAAAAAAGAATTACATTCTCAATTGAAACCGATAATTAGAATTTGTAAATACTAAATATCAAAATAAATTAAAAAGTGAATAATAGAAATCTTACATGAATCGAACTTATAACTTTTAGGATCATCAACCATCTCTGTGTCATAACCATTGCCACTACTCAACGGTTTTGATCTTAACCAATTTTGTACACATATCAAATTGGGGGCCAATGAACTTCGAAAAGAATCCAACACACGCCCTCCAGTGCTAAACGCTGACTCTGAAGCAACTGTAGTAATGGGAATGACCAACACAATACGTGCTATTTTGGCAAGTACCGAGAATTTGGATGAGTTCACCTTCCACCAATTTAAAATCTCAAAATTCACATTCGGTTTTTCAACATCCTTCATCAAATACCCGATCTATCTCTGATTTGTTATGAACATCACTTTTTGAAGTTAGGTACTTATGAAACTTGTTCATGAAGTGAAGTGAAATGTTATCAGTTTCTTCTGTCATTGAGGAACCTTGAGGGCATGCACTACCATGTTCAACTTGAGATGAAGTCTCTCTAGCATCAAAGTGATCATATAATTTTTGAAGGTAATGCATCAATTATTTCACCATATTAGTACATTGCTCCTCATTAAGAACATCCTTGAACCAAAATTTCAATGACCCCAATTTGATTCGTGGATTAAGTATGACAGCAACAAACATAAACACATTAACCTTATCAAAATCCCTTCAATACTTATTATACTTCATCATCATTCTCTCCGCCATAGAACTCAATACATAATTATTACTATCACACTGTATATGCATTTGAATGCCACAAATTTATTGTCAATACATATTAGAAGTCACATACAAAGACCTTGAAAGTCACAATTATAAAAAAGTTTGAGAAACTTGAGAAAAGTTCTAATACAATCCCAATCATCATAAGTAGGAAGTCCCAAACCTTTTTTAGTATTCTTTTAATCAGTCAACGAAGAAACATAATTCCCATCATACTCTTCCAAAAGATCAAAAGCACTCTGACATTTTTCAGCACCTTCTAACATCTTAAATGTAGAGTTCCATCTAGTTGGAACATCAAGACACAATAAACTCTTGAAAGCAAGTTTTTCCCTTTCCATACAAGACTTAAAGTTCTCAAATCTTTGGGGAGAAGACTTCACATATTTCACCGTACTTCTAACCTTAACAATAGATTCATCAACCTCTTTCAAACCGTCAGACACAATAAGATTTAAAATATGTGCACAACACCTCACATGCATAAATTGATTCTCTAATATGGCACAATTTCTATGAGTCGTTCTCTTCCTCAAGTATTCCAAAGCAGTATCATTAGAAGAAGCATTGTCAACTGTGATAGTAAAAATGCTACTAATATCCCACTCAAGTATACAAAACTCAATCTTCTGCCTAATGGTCACAACTTTATGATTAGGAAGTGAACAAAAGTTCAAAATTATTTTGTGTAAGTTCCAATTACTATCAATAAAATGAGCAGTGATACACATGTAATTCAGGTTCTGTACCGAAGTCCAACTATCAATGATAAGATAAACCCGAGCATCGGTTGTCAAGAACATTACCCTCAATTTTTCCTTCTCAGACATATAGAGCCTAACACAATCTCTCATCACAATATAACAGGAAGGAATTGAAAACCTAGGTTCCACTGTCTTCATGAAGTCTTGAAACCCTTCACCTTTTACAAACCAAAATGGTAACTCATCCACAATAATCATCTTTGAAATTGACTCCCTTATTTTTTGTAGCATTATACTTAGTAATCACAAGATTACCACATGTCCCTTCGCCCACTACCCCTTGTCCTTCCCTCTTAGCCTCAAAACTCAACTTTGTTTGGGACTTATCAAACCTATCAGGATATTTTTTACAGCTTTTCTTGATATGTTGTAGCATGGATGAAGTATTGTAACTTCTAGGGTGACAACTAAACAATGTCTTACAATAATTGCATTGTGATTTAGGATCCTTGGGATCACTCTCCTCTAACCTAGTAAAATGTTCTCAAACCTCTGATGTTTGCTCAGATTTCTTAGGTTTTTGTGGGAGAGCTGAACTAGGATTTTGAGGGCCAACAGTTCCTGTAGATCCAACCCCAACCCCAACACATTCAACATTATCATTCAACATGGGAGGCATGGTACTGTCCAAAAGACTAGGTGCAGATGACGTAGAACTAGAACCAATAGTATTATAACAACCAGTTGAATTACCATCCATAACTTGAGTCAACAACTCTACATTAAGTGAGAAAAAAAAAAAAAAAAAAACATAATCTACAGCAAGCTAACATAATTAAGCTGAACTTTTATAATCTTATTTAAGAAATTAAAAACAGCAAGCTAAACATAATTAAGCTGAACTTTAAATCATACCAAACAAAGTTACGAACTTGAACTTGTAAAAAACACGATTTAGACCAACAAAGGCAGCAAGTAATATAAAAATTAAAACATCAACAGATTCAACAATCAACACCATTAATTATCACAAAGTGCAACAAAATCTCGGGTTTCCATCAATATATAATATCAAATTACCTTAGAGAAGAAATAAAAAAACAGTACCATAAACTCTTTTTCTTTTTTTTTTGAACAAATAGCATGTGCTATTATATATTTCTTCAGAAGGAAGCCACAGGGCAAGGACCAATACAGATAAAAGAGGTACAAGACCTCATCACCCTAAGCCAGAAAACCTGACTTGAACAGCAACCTAAATAATACAAAAATATTACAAGGACACCAATGACCCACTCTTTACAATTCAGCACATACAACAAATAAAAAATGGTAGATCTAGCACCTAAGCCAACAAATAGTCCCGTAACATTTAAGCATTACACAGGCTGACTGTGGAAAGAAAATAAAAACAACAAAACACCCTAGACAGAAAGCCAAAGTTACCAAAGTAAACTCTTAAACACTTAAACTCTTAAACACTAACCAAAGTTACCAAACAAAGTTGCAAGTTCTAAGAAGCATATATCTCACAACTCTATTACAAAAATCCACACATATGAACGTAATTAAAAGGGAATGACAATATGGATTATGTAATACAGTGAAAATTTACAGATAAAGCACTCAATCATGATTGTAATGAACTGTTTTATGTGACAAGAATATAAGAAACTCATGTATTTAAGTTTCCAGCGGTCGGGGGCCCTTGGCCTTGCAGTTGTAGGCTGCAATAAATTCAAACATGAAATAAAGTTAATAAACTATCAGAAACTGAAATATTGAAAACCCGAAAAGCAAAGACAAATAAATAAATGGAAACGCAAAAGATGATTACTTACAAAGTTACAGTAGGTGCTAGGTGGGCTGTCTTTGAAAACCATGGCTCCAAAATGGCTAAATATCATTGCGTGGTAGACTGGTAGTGGTAGACGAACGGTTGAAGAAGATGAAGGGCTGAAGAAACGAAGATCGGCGTCAGAGAAAAAGGTTGAGTCCAGAGAGCTCTCCAAAACCCTAACAAAATTAAGAAAAAGGTAGACCGGTAGTGGCAGCAGCGGCGTAGTGTGCTGTGAGGGGTTGAGGGCACTGAGGAGTGAGGGGGTGGAAGGACCGAAGGGCGAACTGGCGAAGGGGATTAGGGGAACTCTAAAAAATATGAGGGGGGGAGGGGGGGGCGTGCTTTTTTTTTCTTTTTATTTAGACGGTGCGGGGCAAGTCCCTAGGATTTTCCCAAATTCAAACCCGCAAACCGCACCGCACCGTGCGGTTTGCTTAAAATAGAATCGGGATCCATTTATTAGGGACGTGGGTAGGTGTTGTTAAGGGATGGGTCGGCTTGGTTTAGCGGGTTGGTGCTGTTTCTAGGCAGGTCTGCACACCCCTAGTAGGAAGAACTCCTCCCTAAAAGGTAGTCTTGAAGCCACTGTGAGTTCTTGCACCAACACCAAAGATTCATTGTCTCCTTGGCAAAGGGAGGAGGCAAGGTTCGGGAGATGAGAGTAGAGAATTTCAGGGAGCCGCACCTTAGAAGAGAGGGTTTTCCATGCAATTTTTCAAGAGGAGCTTCAGCCGCTCATGCAGGTGAATCTTCCACAGAGATTTCCAAAGATTGGGCCCAAGGGGATTGTGGACTGCAGCCTGCTGATTGGACAGAAACCGGTAGGCTGCCTTGATGTTGAAGGCCCCTCGAGGGGTTGTGGGCCAAAATTAATTTGTGGAATGGGCGTAATGGGTCTCTCCCACGTGTCAATAAGATCAGAGACCAAGAGAGAGGGACAGATTGCATTGCTGAAATCTCCAGGACCCATGGAGAGTTCCACATCGAGATAGAAGAGCCCATACTGATCTGGAAACAAGCAAAGAACCTCTGGATATTTGACCTTGACATTCCCATACAACAGCCCATTTATAGACTGCCACGTTATGGACTACTCCGAACTTTTAACGACTTTCCTAACCTTTACACTATAAACAACCCACATAATAACTATCCGTCTATCCCCAGTGGCACACGTGGCAAGAAAGTTCCAGACAGTTCACCAGATGGAGACGCGCGAATGATCTGGAAGAGCAAGATCTCTCTCTTTCTTGAGCTCCTTATGTGCCTTTTCCCGTATAAAAGGCTAACGTCCAGCTCGCTTTAATCTCACAGAAAACAAAGCACTGATCGCGCACTAGAGAGACAGAGAGCTACAAGAATTTGAATCGCAGTTTGCTGGGTTGGTGGACCGATTTCGCGCCGATAACCGAGTCATTCGGATTGGGTGGAACTGTTTCGGTGGAGCTCTTGCGTTTGCTATTCTTTCCGTCGAGGAAAGAGACGTAAGTGATTGATTTCTCTTCTCTATTGAAGTGTGTTCTGTTTGGTTGCTGATGATAGTAGGAAGGGCAAACGAAATTCAGGCACAGTGGATGTTAGAATGCTCTGTTTGTTTGTTGGGGAGATGTATGAAATTTAAATTCTCTAGCTTAGATAGGCTGTTTGTGGTCTGTTTGGTGGGCGTGGGAATCTGGGAAAGTAAGATGAAATGCAAATGGACTATGAAAGTAGTTCTTAGTCTTTTCATGAATATATTATTTCAAAAAAAGAAAGATAAAAACTTTAGAACTTGGGAGTTTACATGTTTTTCTTTTATTTATACTTTTTTTTCTTTGATGTTTCTTTTTGGTCGTATTTATTCAGTTGTAACAACTCTGTCCTTCAAATTTTAGCATTGTTTTAACTTTTAACTGAATGTTTTCATCCCTGTTCATGCTGAAAGAGTAGCGCCGTGAAACAATAATGGAAAATGGTCTTTGAGTGACATGCAATTGACTAACGGCATAATCTTCAAGTTCTTATCAGTTCTATAGTATGGTTAAATTCCCTAATCTGCGTGCATTTTTAGGACTCTTTCTTTGAAAACTTTTTGGGTTTTTGCTTTTTGGTCTATGTGTATGGTAGTTTCGTCACGTGTATATATATGGTACCTTTGTAATTTTCTTCAAATATGCTTACCAGATTTTTGACCAGTAATTGTTATATAATCATTGAATCTTATTAAATCAGTTGATAGCATATGGAGATTTTTTGTCTTGTGAAAATTTTTGTGCTTCGAGTTAAGTAATTTTGGTTTTGGATTGCTCGTGTAGCTGTATGTACTGCTTAGGCTTATTTCTTGCAAAAAAAGTAGCTTTCTTCCTCCTTTCGTTTTAATTGTTTGTAAAAATGTACAATATGGTCATTATTCCGTCCGTGTGATTTGTCTTTGGTGCTAAATCTTTTGGTTTCCGTTGATTTTCCCTTTCAATCACTTCTGTGATTCTGGACTAAGTTGTCCTCTTTGTGCCCATCAGGTCCTGTGTTAGCCTTTTGTTATAAACTGCCAGAACCCGTGGTAGTTTACTGAGCAAGGGATTACAACTTTTTCCCAGTGCTTGAAAGTGATTCTACCTTTAACAAGCTGGGGAAAATGATACCTGTGCACAAATGCATGGACTCGTACGCCTACCAGAATAACCAAATGCCTTTGAGTCAGTATTATCATCCAGGCTTCGAAGCGGTTCCGCCTCATATGAAGATTGATCCAACCAAGCCTCATCTTGCATATGAATCTTGGCCTTGTGGTGGCAACTATAATTACCCAATGCCATGGAATTCCTGCTGCAATCATAACAGCTTCCCTGGTTATTATAGTTTCAGACCTCCTTATCCACATATTCCACCATTGTCACCAATGCATTGTTGTGGGGGTCATCCTGCATATCATGAAGCCTACCCTGTTTATGACATACCTCCTCCGCGCTATTCGGTGGATCTGCCTAGATACGAGTATGACAAGAATATGCCCAGAAACTATCATTGCTGTGGTTGTCCTAATCACGCTCACAACCAGGAGGAAGATAAAGGTGTGAAGATCGAGGAGCAGGAACCAGATGTTGGAAGGAAAGGAAGTAATTCTCTGGTTCCTGTTCACATGAAAAATTATCCATATCCAATTGTGTGGATTCCGCCAGAGTACATGAAAAACAAAGAAGATAGAGAGCCATTCGAATCAAAGGCTGCAGAGCCTGATAAGGTTCTGTGTGCAACGAAGCCTCCTGAGAGCTTGAAATCTAATGAACGGGAGCCAAAAGTCTGGAATGGATGGTTCCCTTTTGACATGAACAGACATGATTCTTTGATGCAGGGTGGAGATGGAAAGCGAACTCAGAATCAGCAAAATGAGGACAAGATGAGGCAATTCCCATTTCCCATTATCTGGATGCCATACCATGATAAGCAGGAGGAAGCTGGAAAGGAGGACAAGAAGGAGATGGATCCTGAGCCAGAATCTTCCAAAGAGCCACCTTGTATTTATAACTTCGTCCCAGTAAATCCTCCTCAAAGTGATGATTTCACAAATGCACCTAAAGCAAATGAAAAGAAGTTTGAGAGCCAGGGTGGTTCACCGACGGAGGAAAAAACTGCTAATCAGAAAAACATTCTAGTGGAAGAAAAAACTACTTATCAGAAAAATATTCCAGTGAAGCAAATGGAATCGCATGAGGAGGAAAGTTCTGAGGACACTCAGAGCAGAGGAAGAAGTGCTAATACAATGAACAAGGCTTCTGGTACCAGCAGTAAAAGGCAATACTCATCCCCACCAAAGACACCCAAGTTATCTCCTGTTTGTTTGAGAGTTGATCCTTTGCCAAGGAAGAAAAATGGGAATGGCAGGTCACGATCTTCTAGTCCTCCTTATCCCAAAGGACATTCAAATGAGACTTCAAATGACGCTTTCAGGGCCACCACGTCATCAGCCTTGAAAGAGAACCCTCATCAAGATTCAAGATCTCAGAATATTATTTCAAACAACAGCAAGGAGGTGGAGACATACGAAATGGAGAAGGTTATTGAGGTCATGGAAAGGAAAACCAGTGAAGACAAGGATAGAGAGCTGGGAGGCAAGTCTCAAACTCAGGTTCCAGTTAACTTGCCAATGGATTCTCAAGACGAGGTATCAGGGAAACGAACTGTAGAGAAAACTGGAAAAGATGGTGAAGAATGTAAGATTCAAGAGGATAAAGGAGCAAGAAAGGCAGGAGATATGACAACCGAGGAACCAAATGAAGCAAGGAAAGTGAAAGATTCAGCTAAGTTAGCTGGAAATGAAGGTAAACTTGAGAAAAAGACCCTGCCAGATGAAGAAGCTGCCATGTGTATTCAGTCTGCCTATCGTGGTTATGAGGTGAGGAAATGGGAACCATTGAAGAAACTGAAGCAAATAGCTGAAGTTCGTCAGCAGATGCTTGATGTTCAGAATCATATTCAGATTCTAGAGTTGTCTTCTGATCTCCAAAGAGACGACAAGCAAATTGCAGTAATTGGAGAAACAATAATGAGGCTTCTGCTAAAACTGGATACAATTCAGGTATGTATGTTTCAGCTCCTTTTTTTTCTTGTACTATGTTACATCATGAATGAACTTAAGAACAAACTTCATATTTACTAGATTATCAACTTCATATTTTGTTTCAGTTTCTATTTTTGCTAGGCTATTTGCTTTGTTTATTAGTGTCCTGTTTCTGAAATACTTGTTGGCCAAAAAAAAGAAAGAAGGAAAAAGCAGGGGAAATGGCACTTGTTTCTGAATATTGAATTTTATGTTATATTTACTTGTTTCTTTCCATATATCAGGGCTTGCACCCAAGCGTTAGAGATAGTAGAAAATCCTTGGCGAAGGAGCTTGTAACCCTACAGGAGAAGCTGGATTCGCTAATGATCAAGTCATCTGAAGAAGCTATCGAGGAGGCGTCCCCTTCTGAACATACGGAGCAGCATCCTGTTGAGACTCACAATGGTTCTTGCATGCAAGAGGAGCAGAAAAAGGAGGCAGCAGGACCTGGGGAAACCACTTCTGATAAAAACTGCAATAGTAATCACGAATTGATGGAGTCGCATGAAAGTTTGCTTCTTGACATGACAACCACTTTGTCCAGCTCCCAAAGGGAGAAAAATTTGGGGTCTACATTTGCCAGCAAGGAGGGGAATGAGAAATCTGAAGTTGAAAATAGCGGACTACTAGTGGCAAGAGGTGTCATACCCAAAGAGGCTGAACTTGATATTAGTCAAGTAGAGCTGAAAGATATAGAGAAGGGGAATACCGAATATTCGGAGCTTGAACAATCCACTGAACTTCCTTTGGTTAGAGAAGACAACATTAAATCTGAGACATGGACTATGGGAACATCATCTGATGTTGATGGTCCCTTACATAGTATCCCTGTACAGGAGATGGAAGAGTTGCTGCACGGTGCTACTGATGAGAAGCCTACTATTTTTGAGTCTGAGAAGGACGAACATGTTAGATTGGTAAATAATGAAGTCCAAGAGAGTGGAGTCGAATCCAATATGTCTACTGATGTCACTTTGTCAGCCAAAGTTGATGATCTGATGACAACTAACGAAGAACCAGAGGTTGATCAGTTAGAAGAATTACCACTGGGAGGAATTGAAGAAGGCCCTGCAGTTTCCGAGTTCAAGAAGCATGAACAAGTTGAAGTTGATGGAGGGAGGAAGTGTGATGTGGAACTTAATGTGACTTCCCCAGATGATGAAACTCAAGTTGTAAGTCAATTTGAGCAACAGGCGCTGGAAGTCCCTCAGGAGGAGCAGATTATTGCTGAATCTCCAGATTGGATAAAGGCTGGCTATCAGAAAGTTGAGGAACTACCCAAAGATACAACTCTTGAAATAGCAGTGGAGACACCATCAAAGCTTTCAGTTGTCTGTGAGTCAGCAGAACCCCAGCCTATCATCTCAGTAGTTGAGTCAGAAGGCCGCGGTGAAGTGCCTGGAGATATATTCGAGGGAGTAGATGATGTTAACTATACTTGTTCCCCTGTACTGGCAGTTACAGGGGTGACTACAGAGACCAAAGTGCCAAATTGCGAAAATAAAGAAGATCACGATGAGCAGCCTGTGGCAATCAGAGAGGAGAATAAAGCGGGGCAAGAGGCAGGAGAAGAAAGCCAGGATGAAGTTGAGATTGACCAGACTAATGGATCTGAAACTGTCAAAGGGGAGGCTCCAATGCATGTGGAGAAGGTTGAAGTGGAAGGAGAGTCATTACCTATGTCACCAACTGCCAGCAAGCTATGTGTTGATGAACACGACTTAGGTTGGGAAAGTGATAAAAGGCTTGTTGAAGAGAATGAGAAACTGAAGGAGATGATGGAGAGGTTGATGGAAGCAGGGAAAGAGCAGTTGACTGTTATATCCAACCTGAATGCAAGAGTGAAAGACTTGGAGAAAAAGTTGTCTAGGAAGAAAAAACTGGGGACAAGACATTATGGACAAGCCACATCTAGATCTTCTTGTGTCAAACCGTTAAATAAACCCCTGAAGGAGAGGGCTGTTGGTGTTACAATGTAAGCAGGTTACTGGCTAAATACCTCTTATTCTCAGAAAAAGTTGCAACTATATCCAGTTATGCAAGGTTGAGTTACATTGTATGTATCCTAAACCTGTCATGTTTTTATATTTGTTAGTGGTGTATCATATTTTCTCATCATAATTTGTTGGCTTTGTGACATTTATAATTGCTAGTGGGTTAAAGTGGCTTTTTGTCACTATTTCAGAGGTCTCCTCATCAGTTCTATGACTATTTTAGAGGCCATATTGTATAGAATTTTGAGTGCGTTGTGTCGTTTATGTGTGTATAGAATTTTGGGATAACTACACTTCACCCCCCTGATTTATCCACGGTGTGGCGATTTACCCCCCAATGTACAAAAATTGGTACATGACCCCCCGAACTTGCCAGCGTGTAACGAAATGGACCTTCCGTCCAGTCGCCCGTTATTTTGGACGGCAAGTCGGTCACGTGACTTGCACGTGACCGTTTCAGACAGAAATTCTACCCAAAATACCCCCGCCTCACCTCATCTTTATACACCCCTGTGCTCGCACATATTTCTCATCTCCTTCACCAACGGCTCTTTGCAAGAACTAGGAACTAGGGTTTTCGAAGTGGGCTTCCAATTTTCGACATCTCCGACCAGTTTCGCACCATTTCCCGAAGATGCAACCATCAGGCACTGCTTCTACAGAGTCGGAGTCGACAACGAGTGGGGCAACTTCTGCAGTAATGCCGATTTGTTATTGCGAGCGTCCGGCTTGTATGTTAACCTCCTACACCGAAAAAAATTTTGGTAGAAGGTTTGTGAAATGCCAAAATTACAAGGTAATTTAACCGAAAATCTTCAGCAATTTTTATGAAGAGCAATGCTGCTTACCTCTTACTGTACTTATATAAATATTTTTTTTAAAAAAAAATGAACTGGGTTGATTTTTATTTAGTAGTTTTTTTTTTTGGAGCATGTTATTAGATTACATTTTTACACATGTGATTAATTCTGTATAGACACGTGACTTTTGTTTTGTTAGTTAGTTAGACTGTTAGATTATAACTTGCAAAGCAAGTCATGTAACTCGGTATATATATACTGCGAGTCATGTACAGTTGATTATGTTATTCAATACTAAATCAGAGAATCATTTTTCTCTCAAACCGTTTGTTCAGTTTCATATTCACAGCTCGTTTCTGCTTTACATAATCATTCAACATCAAATTCAATACATGTATTAAACTCATTAATTTTCTGAAGATTAATGAGTTTTGAAATGATATGGAAAAGTGCATAAATAGCCTACGACGATTAATTTTCAAATAACATAATCCAGAAATAACCTTTGTTTCTGTCTGTTTTATTTTATTTATTTTTTGATTTATTTTTGTTATCGTTTTTCAGATAAATCGAGCTTGTGGTTTCTGGCAATGGGTTGATCCCAAAATGTGTTCACATGGAGAGAGGGTGGTAGGTCGTTTGCGTGAGTGGCATGGAAGTTTGATTCAAGACGCTGAACGATGCCGTACAATGGTTGAAACTGAAGTTGCAAAGTTGAGGGCAAATATGGAGATTGAAAATGCTGCCCTCCGTAAAGAAATCGAGATTCAGGGGATCAATTACCAAACAATGAAGAAGATTTATAAGACAATAATTGTATGTACATGGATATTGATGATTGTGTATCTGCTTATGGCTGGATCAGAATCAAAGGGTGCATTCGATTCCAAACATGATCGTATGTTGTTACCATGAAGATTTAGGGTGATGATGTTTTGGGCAGGGTTTATGGTGATGTGTTTATGGTTACTTTATGTAGACCATTATTGGTACGTAGTGGATGATGTTTTGGAAATGAAAAATGTATGTGTGTTGAACCTGAACTTATTTGAGTCCGGTTGTGTTAAAGCATGCATGTCCACTCTAATTTTGTGTTAAAGCATGCATTCACCAATACCATGCATATACCATGCATTCACCAAACCAAACCTGTCCAAACCCATTTAACAAAACCTGTCCAAACATACCAAAACCATGCATTTACCAATTCTGTCCAAACATACCAAAAGCATGCATTCACTACACCATAGGTTTTTTAAAGACACTGAAATCTGTCCAAAAGAAATCAGCATGCAATTCAAACTACTTACATAAACTACATGTCCAACCCTTTCCTATATACAAAATGCCATTATATTCCAGAAAACAAAAACTTCAATGCTTTCATTCTGGTCTTTTCCTTTTCGGCTTTGACTCCATAATCTGTAATCCTTTTTCAATGGTATGGGCGATCCTTTTTCCTTTCGCCTGTGTTGAGGATGTTGTCGCCGCACCGTGTTCTGCAACTTGTGGGGTTCTTGGGGTCAACCCAAATACTCTCCCTCCTCCATCAGTACTAGTCCTAGCTGTGAGGTCAATCAAAACAGGTGGACCCTTTTGAATTGGAACACTCTGCACCATGGCCCTGATTCGATTAGACACTCTTCTAACTGGTATGCATGGTTTGGGTGCTGGCGGTTGCCTGTTCCAGCTGGGCACTTTAAGTCCAACAGGATTTTGCTGCCATAAATTTCAAATATGAGATATTGACAAATAAACAGTATGATGCATTTTAAAGACTAAACTAAAGTAAGTACCAAATTTTTCTCAGCTGTTGCAATAGGTGGGGCAGTGGCAGTGGGTTGCTGTGTAGCACCAGTAATTGTCCTTTTGAGGGCTGGTTGTGCACCCCCCCTTCGACTGTTGGGGGCTGGTTGTGCACCCCCCCCTTCGACTGTTGGGGGATGGTTGTGCACCCCCCCTTCGACTGTTGGGGGCTGGTTGTGCACCCCCCCTTCGACTGTTGGGGGATGGTTGTGCACCCCCCCTTCGACTGTTGGGGGCTGGTTGTGCACCTCCCCTTGTACTACTGCTACATCCAACGCTTTGGGTCTGAAGGCCAACATTAATAACACATCAAATAATACATTAATAGCACATCAACTACTATACAACTATATTGGTTAGTGAGACTTACACTTGTTGAGGGTGGAGTGGGCAAACTAGCTGGGGGTGGAGTAGGCAAATCAACTTCTGTCGAGGGCTGGTCCTTCTTCATTGGACAGGTCCTGTTGTTGTGTCCAACCAGCTTGCAAATCCCACATCTACCCTTCAATCCAAACTTTCTCATTCTATAAGGATTCTGAGGAACTCTCGACTCATCAGGACCTCTTACCCTGGCCTTTCGAGGTCTGCCTGGCATCTTTCTTGATCTAGGCGGATCCAATACATCATGCACAGTCTTTACCCACTGTTCCTCACTAGGCATTGGATATATGATGGGAGCATAAGCCTTCTTGTACATCTCAATGCTATAACATGAATCTACATAATCCTCCGGTTTATGCCCATGAAATGTTATGGCAGAATGTGCATGTGCACATGGGATCCCAGTCACCTCCCACTGTCTGCAACCACATGTCCTCCTCCTCAAATCCACAGCATATTGCCTTCTTCCCTGCTCTACTTCAAATATGCCATCACCAGCAAAACGGGATAGGCAGTCCGATGCAGCCTCACCAATGGCCTCAAGCTTCTCAACAATTCTAGGGCACAACTTGCCCTTCAATTTGTTGATGCCATCTCTTTTAAGTTGGTACCTTCTCATGAGCTGCTTCCTAATCATCTCAAGCATCGTCAGAATTGGCTTGTCACGTGCCTTCAGGATGTATGAGTTGAAACACTCGCATATATTGTTGACAAGGAGGTCACATTTAGGATAGTCACTGAACCATGCTCTCGACCATCCGCTGGGGTCAATCTTGTCTAGGTAGTCAAAGGCATCAGGACTGACTTTCTTCATCTCTTCCATCTGAAATCTGAACTCGACCTCAGTATATGCCGATGCTGCCTTCCACAACAATTCCTTCAAGGCCACACCCCGAAATCCTTTATCTCGAAAGTTGGCATATAAATGTCTTACACAGATTCGGTGATCCGCCATTGGCATAACAAAATCAAAACTTGGCACAAGACCCTACATCAGTCCAATGTGCAAAATGGGTAAGTTTATATGTAGAAAAAAAAATAACTAAAAGTAATATGTAAAATTATGCAAGTAATATAACTAACCTTTTGCCGATCAGAAATGAATGTAGGAGCAGTGTGCCTCTCATGATGACCAAGATCTGAAACAAGGCACTCCAGGAACCAGGTCCAACTGTCTTTTGTCTCAGATTCTACAACGGCGATTGCAATTGGGTACATGTTGTTGTTGGCATCTCGACCAATCGCAGCCAGTAGCATTCCCTTGTAAGGTCCTTTTAGAAAGCACCCGTCTAGGCCTATGACAGGCCTACAACCTTCCAAGAACCCATTCTTCATGGCTGCAAGGGACAAGTAGAGTCTCTGAAACTTAGCAGGCAAATTAGGGTTTGGTCTTTCAACCTTCATCACTACACAGCTACCCGGGTTAGTACGCCTTAAAGTCTCACAGTAATCCCACAGCATGCCATACTGTTCACCCAGACAACCGTATATCTTCTTTTCTGCCTTCTTCCTACCCCTATACATTTGACTCCTGCTGACTTCAACATTCCATTTCCTCTTGACTTCATCTTGTATCACTCGCAGTGGCATGTCTGGTTGAACCTTAAACTTATCATAAAGTTTATCTGCTATCCACCTCGAATTGACAATTGAGCTCTTGTATACTCGAGTACAAGAATGTGTAGGTCTTAAGGACCTTATTTCAAATGAGGCCTCAGTCGCCATCTGTCTACCATACACTCTATAACCACAACCTGGATCTCTACACACAGCTACACACTTGGCTCTTTCATTTTTCTCAAACCTTATGTCCTTTCCCCTTCTCACATTGTATTGCTTAACAGCTTCTCTAAATAGTTGAATGTTAGCGAACTTCATTCTAAGCTTCAGGTTTGGATTGACAATGTCAACTTCATGGAACTCCACATCAGGGTGAGATGAAGTCCCACCATCCTCTTCATCACTGACATGTACTGGTGACAATAGGATGTCACTTCTACCAATCTCAGAGTTATTCTCATCCACCTCAACATCTTCAAAAGATGACATTTTTATACTAGATGGCCCACTCTGGCCATCATCATCACCCAAAGTACCCCCACTCTCACCCCCACTCTCACCCCCACTCTCACCCCCACCCTCAACCTCAGTACCATCACCCCCACCCTCAACCTCAGTACCATCACCACCATCTCCATCCCCATCCCCATCCTCCCCATCACCCTCCACGCCCTCATCAGTTTCTGGCATTTTTGAGGGGCCAGCACTATCCACCAGATAATCTTCAAAAACATCGTCATCATCACTGATTTTATCATCCCACCATGGATCATTTAAATCAACCCTACCTCCATCATCCCCCTCTTCATTATTTTCCAAATCTTCCCCATCCCCACCTCTATCATTTTGGAAAGAAACAATATAAAGGACTACATTAGGAGTATCCACATGTTTGGCAACCATATAAGCTACATCATAATCCGAGGATACTAGTTGTAGACCATCCACTAGATCTTTGGTAGGGTCCTTAAAGTAAATCAAATCACCTGGACTATACCCATATTGTCCCACTATAGACTCTATCAGGACAAATGACACATCATCAGGATCAACGTTATCCGGATGGACATCCACTTGACCCCCCACATAAATACATCCATATTTTCTGTCAAACCTACCCCCATAGTTTATCTCAAAGACTAGCTTCATTCTACACATGCAAACAAAAAAAATATATTATGCATGGGACAAGGGGACCACAATAATAAATCTCAAAGACTAGCTTCATTCTACACATGCAAACAAAAAAATATATTATGCATGGGACAAGGGGACCACAATAATAAGGCACTGCAACTAATATGCAAAGCACAACTGCAATCGGGACCCCACTGCATATAAAGTAGTAACATGCAAAACAAATAGTGGTCCAAAAAAATAGTGCAACTAATATGCAAAAAAATATATTTGAT
The DNA here is from genome assembly GCA_028654335.1 of Alnus rubra. Lineage (NCBI taxonomy): Eukaryota > Viridiplantae > Streptophyta > Magnoliopsida > Fagales > Betulaceae > Alnus > Alnus rubra. The sequence continues at coordinate 253,448 of JAJPGS010001031.1, read as the reverse complement.
ATGTACACATACATATTAACCAATGCAGAGACATATTAAATAAGGATCCAATAATGCTCCAAAATCAATTGCAAAAAAATAGTGCATTGGGACCCCACTGCATATATAAGGTGTAAACAAAACAAACCACATGGGACCCAATGCATATAAACCAAACCCAATGCATATAAACAAAACAAACCAATTAGGTTCTCGGCAGACAACAAACAAATCAAAAAATGATACAAATCGGGACCCCACTGCATATAAATTAGTAAAAAACAACAAAAAGGATAGAAATCGGGACCCAATGCACTTTAACAAATCAAACCCAATGCACTTTAACAAACCAATTACGTTTTCGGCAGACAACAAACAATACATCCATATTTTCTGTCAAACCTACCCCCATAGTTTATCTCAAAGACTAGCTTCATTCTACACATGCAAACAAAAAAAATATATTATGCATGGGACAAGGGGACCACAATAATAAATCTCAAAGACTAGCTTCATTCTACACATGCAAACAAAAAAATATATTATGCATGGGACAAGGGGACCACAATAATAAGGCACTGCAACTAATATGCAAAGCACAACTGCAATCGGGACCCCACTGCATATAAAGTAGTAACATGCAAAACAAATAGTGGTCCAAAAAAATAGTGCAACTAATATGCAAAAAAATATATTTGATATGTACACATACATATTAACCAATGCAGAGACATATTAAATAAGGATCCAATAATGCTCCAAAATCAATTGCAAAAAAATAGTGCATTGGGACCCCACTGCATATATAAGGTGTAAACAAAACAAACCACATGGGACCCAATGCATATAAACCAAACCCAATGCATATAAACAAAACAAACCAATTAGGTTCTCGGCAGACAACAAACAAATCAAAAAATGATACAAATCGGGACCCCACTGCATATAAATTAGTAAAAAACAACAAAAAGGATAGAAATCGGGACCCAATGCACTTTAACAAATCAAACCCAATGCACTTTAACAAACCAATTACGTTTTCGGCAGACAACAAACAAAGCAAAAAAGGATACAAATCGGGACCACAAATGATTAAAAAACACATACTGTAAGCGAAACCCCCAAATCCCGACAAACCCTAACATTTTTTTATACCCAAATTGCAGTCAATTTCTACATTAAAAATGAGACTAAACAAACAACAAATGAGACTAAACAAACAACATTAACAAAAACCCCAAAGCCGACAACCCTAAATTAACAAAAACCCCCAAATCCAAAACCCTAGATTAACAAAAACCCCCCAAATCGCCTACAAAAAAAAAAAACTTTCTCCATTAAAAAACCACTAACCTTTATTTAACAACGATTATGAACGAGTTGAGCGGTATGGATTTTGGCGACAGGTTGTGGGTGGGTCAGTTCGTGTAGAACCTTCGAAAGTAGCCGTTCGTGCTAAGTGGAAGTGGGGACCTCACGCACGAAATGTCTAAATCCAAACAATAGGTGAGGCGGGGGTATTTTGGGTAGAATTTCTGTCTGAAACGGTCACGTGCAAGTCACGTGACCGACTTGCCGTCCAAAATAACTGGCGACTGGACGGAAGGTCCATTTCGTTACACGCTGGCAAGTTCGGGGGGGTCATGTACCAATTTTTGTACATTGGGGGGTAAATCGCCACACCGTGGATAAATCAGGGGGTGAAGTGTAGTTATCCCTAGAATTTTTTTATGGTGTTTATCTAGTTGATCACAATTTGTTCCACACTAGAAATCTATACGTGTACACAGTACGAGTAAACATAACAACATGTAATTTCAGGGAGTCTTGGATAGGATTTAATTTATAGGAAAAGAAAAACACTCCATATTGATTTTATACAATTCTTTCTACCCAGTTACAATTTTAGGGTTAGCTTTTCCAATCCAAGACCAATAATACTGAACTAATTGCGACCAACTCTTCACCTGATAGAGTTTGTGGATTCTGCCAAAGCTTCCTTGATCATGACCAAGGAACTAACATTCACTACAAAAAAATTGTTTTTCGCCACTTGCAGTTCGCCACGTGTACGGTCACTGTACACGTGGCGAACTGTTGGACGCGTGCAAGTGGCCACGTAAATACACGCGGTGGGTCCGGTTGACACTAACTGCACAATTGGCCGCGTGTATTTTAATACACGCGGCTAATTGTTAGCCGCGTGTATTTTAATACACGTGGCAATATGTTTTTTAAAAAAAAAAATTAAAAAAAAAAATTATTTAATTTAAATCTGTATTGAATTATTTTTTAAATAATTGATTGTATTTTTAATTTAATTCTTTATTTTTAGAGGAAAAAAAATATAATAACTGAAAAAAAAAAAAAAAAAAAAAAAAAAAAAAAAAAAAGGAAAACACAAACAAGTTCAGTAGAGAGAGAGAGAGATACAGAGAGAGAGAGAGATAGAGACAGAGAGAGACAGAGAGAGAGATACAGAGAGAGAGAGAGATAGAGAGAGAGAGAGAGACAGAGAGAGAGATACAGAGAGAGAAAGAGACAGAGAGAGACAGAGAGCGAGAGAGAGAGAGAGAGATACAGAGAGAGAGAGAGCGAGAGAGAGAGAGAGAGAGAGCGAGAGAGAGAGAGAGCGAGAGAGATACAGAAGAGAGAGAGAGCGAGAGACATAGAGAGAGAGAGGGAGAGCGAGAGACAGAGAAAGAGAGAGAGAGCAAGAGACAGAGAGAGAGAGAGAGAGAGGGAGAGCGAGAGACAGAGAGAGAGAGAGCAAGAGACAGAGACAGAGAGAGAGAGGGAGAGAGAGGGAGAGCGAGAGACAAAGAGAGAGAGATACAGAGAAAGAGAGACAAAGAGCGAGAGACAGAGAGAGAGAGAGAGAGAGAGAGAGAGAGAGAGCGAGAGAGAGAGAGAGATACAGAGAGAGAGAGAGAGAGCGAGAGAGAGAGAGAGATACAGAAGAGAGAGAGAGAGCGAGAGAGAGAGATACAGAAGAGAGAGAGAGCGAGAGAGAGAGAGATACAGAAGAGAGAGAGAGAGAGCGAGAGAGAGAGAGATACAGAAGAGAGAGAGAGATACAGAAGAGAGAGAGAGCGAGAGAGAGAGAGATACAGAAGAGAGAGAGCGAGAGAGAGAGAGATACAGAAGAGAGAGAGATACAGAAGAGAGAGAGAGAGAGAGAGAGAGAGATACAGAAGAGAGAGAGCGAGAGAGAGAGAGATACAGAAGAGAGAGAGAGAGATACAGAAGAGAGAGAGCGAGAGAGAGATACAGAAGAGAGAGAGAGAGCGAGAGAGAGAGATGCAGAAGAGAGAGAGAGAGCGAGAGAGAGAGATACAGAAGAGAGAGAGAGCGAGAGAGAGAGAGATACAGAAGAGAGAGAGAGCGAGAGAGAGAGAGATGCAGAAGAGAGAGAGAGCGAGAGAGAGAGATACAGAAGAGAGAGAGAGCGAGAGAGAGAGATGCAGAAGAGAGAGAGAGAGCGAGAGAGAGAGATACAGAAGAGAGAGAGAGCGAGAGAGAGAGATACGTACAGAGAGAGAGTTTTGAAGTTATGCGAAATTCATCAAAAACAAAAAAAGAGATACAGAGAGAGAGTTTTGAAGTTTTGAAGCTGCTGTTTATCGATTTTTTTGAAGCAAATTTGCTTTTGAAGCTGCTGTCCAGTACTGGCGCGCGGGAACATGCATTTGAAGCAAATTTGAAACTGCCAAATTTTGGCAGCGTGTCTTTCGGCCACGCGGCCAATTTCTTATACGTATATATACATAATAAAATTTGCTTTTATTAATATATATTTAATAAAAACAATTAGCCACGTGTATTTTAATACACGTGGCTATATACAAAACTTAATAAATTTATTTTTATTAATATATATTTAATAAAAACAATTAGCCACGTGTATTTTAATACACGTGGCTATATACAAAACTTAATAAATTTATTTTTATTAATATATATTTAATAAAAACAATTGGCCACGTGTAGAAAATACACGCGGCCAATTGGCCGCGTGTATTTTTTACACGCGGCCAATTGGCCGCGTGTATAAATTACACGCGGCCAACTGTGATGCGCATATTTCTAGCCACGTGTACTGTATACACGTGGCTAATTGGACGCGTGTCTACAGTAACAGGTACTGTAGACACGTGGCCAATTGTAGAGTTTTTTGTAGTGATTGAAGACTTAGTATTGTGTGTCAGCATTCCTGTCCCATCTCTAACACTTAGCTTTCACCACTGTCGAGAATCTGAACGTTCAACCCAATTGTACCGCCTTCATTCGGTAATTTCTTCAAGCATTGATCATCATTGGCAAACCCAAGAAGCCGCCGCCTGATACATATTTTTCTCTTCTGAAGCAGAATCTTTCCGCTGTGAACGCGTAGAATCACCAGAAGGCGTGGGGCAGAGATTAGAAACTGGTTCACAGAATAGACTTAAAAAAACTCACTCTCTTTTTCTTTTCTTTTTTTTTTCTTTTTTTTTTTTCTTTTTTGTTACCACCTAGTTATGAATTTTGAGCGATTTAGTCGGCCCTTCCAGAAAGAAAATCCAAATTTTACCCCTGATTGACAGCAAAGAAGAACTATATGGTTATGAGTAAGCGTAGCAATTCGTGTTGCTTGTTTGGATGGTGTTGATGCATGTATAAGATTATATATGCTAATCTTATTTCGTCCAATTTAATTAATTTATGTCAAAATTTTCAACTCTGCCTATTAATTTCGTGTTAGGTTTATATCAAAAATTGTCAGTCTTAAATATCACGTGTTAGGTTCAAGGTATGAGTATAAGACTATATAAATTAATTCTAATCTGATTTATTTAATTAAAACTGACTATACTCTCGATTCTAATCCAATAATTTTCTCGTGTTGAGTTAATAGGTTATCAAAAATTGTCAACTCTAATCAAGAGTTGTGCAGAGCTTGATGAAGTAGCGTCCATTCTCATTTGTGCAAAAGAATGAAGAGAATTGTGTTAACAAATTCCAAAAATAAAAACCAACTAAAAATTGCAAAAAATAAAAAACCGTCTTAAAACTGCCTATAAACATAAATTTGAATGATACCAGAAAGTATGTGAATGTGAGGCTCTACAAAAGATTTTTCGTTTTTTTTTTAAAATTTTAATAGAAAAATCTCAAAATACTACGTTACAAGTCTCTCTCTCTCTCGCTTTTAAATGAATAGAATCAAAGGTGCTTTTTGCATGGCCTGTTATGCTTGTGGCTTAATATGTTATTGCCTATTACTGTTCGGAATTTCAAAATAATCATATGATGGCTTGGTAGGCTTTGTGGGTTGGTTCATGACCCACGAGCAATGTTTAGGCGCTAAGGGTAACAAGTAACGGATATCATTTGTTTGAAAATGAAACTCACGCATAGATGATGAAATGTACTACTAACAAAACTAAATACTAAATCATAATAACAAAATTGATGATGGTATCAATGATCAGTAACTAAAGAGACAACAATGGAAATAATAACAATCATCATAAAACCTAAAGGTCTTAACAAGAAATTAGGTCATTTTGTATATCTCGATAAAATGCATTGCATGCACTTTTCCTATGCTGCTTATGACTGTCAATTTTCGACACGACCTGTAATGATAAAATAAACGAGTCAACCACATGTTGACACGCTTGACCTGTATACTTTTTTTAAAAAAACACTAAAGCTAAAAAAAACTAAATCTAAACCTTTTGTTTTCTACCTTCTTTACTTCCCTTTTCTCTGTCTCTCCCTATCTCTTAATGTGGAATAGCCCCGCTTAGCTTTTTCCTTGATAATAAAATTGTTGTTAATTCCATGGCATCACCAAGCTTTGCTTATAGTATCCGTGAAATCTACTTACCCACAACCTCCCTTTCCTCAAAATATCTCTCCAACCATCTCACCTCAGTCTCACCAATAGAGTCAAGGAAAAGATCGTTCACCATAGACCTCCAATTGATCGAACTCCTCGGTGATCAACTTTCGGTAAAAACTAGACAATATGATCGCTGATCTTTGACCAGTTGGTAGAAAATTGTGCCATCAATCATATCAAGGAGTCAATGGAATTTCTTCTTCCGTTGAAGTTAGCCATTGTGTAAAAAACTTAGTACACTTGTTACCCTCACGTAACCACAACACACTAGATTTTTGCATCTAGCTCACCAGTTCCATGAGAGTAGATCTTTCTAACTCGCTAACAAATTATGCATTTGTCAATTTCTCCTCATCACTTGAGACTCATTCTTCTTCAAGGACTTCATAAACACCTAACTCTTCTTCGTTCCACTTTTTTAAATCAATTTTCAAGGCCTTGAGCTTGCTTCCTAAAATGAAGCTCGGTGAGCCTTGGAAATGATAAGAATCCCATTGTTTCCAATATGAACCAAGCGGGGAGAATTCCAATTATTTTACCACGTAAAAAATCTTTGAACAAAAAGGATTATCCATCAATCCCCTCTCAAAAATAAAATCAAAGAACTCCAATATCGCTAAGCACAAGTGGGCTTCTCCTGATCTTTTACTGGGGAAATGGGTGACATTAAAATACCCCCAAGGCCCAACACACGAAGACAAGTTCCACCAATTGAGTAAACCAGCCAACTTGATGAGTGCCAAATATTGTGTATTTGGACCCTTTGATTACATAAGTTAGACCTTTAGCCTTGTTATTTTCTTATACTTTGGTTAGTTTTTGTGTTTTTATGTTTTGTAGGTTAATAAGTGAGGAATGGTAAAATTCATGTGGAATTGCTTGGAAAAATCGGAAGTTCTGAAGAACTCGATCGATCGAACTTAAAAGTCGATCGATCGAATTTTGCCCGAAGTCGATCGATCGAAATTTTCCAGAACTTACTTTTGCAAAAGCGCGCCAGAACACCCAATCAGGAGCTTCTCCATGACAAAAAGCAGCTCTCCCTCTGATTTTCGCAGCAGAACACGCTGGTTGCATGACCTTGGTTGTCTCTAGCAAGAGAGGAACCCTAGAGGGGGTTAGAGGAGTCATTTTACATGGTTTTCTAGCCCTAATTTCCTTCTATAAAAGCCATAGCCATACCTCCTTGTTGGGAGAGTTCAGAGAACAGTTGCTAGGTTTAATTTCATACATTTTGTAGTGTATTCCAGTAGCTTTTGTTCTTAGACACTTTCTTTTTGTAAAGCTTTCCTTTTATTTCCATGGTTGTTCTTCATTTTCTTGTGGTGTTCTTAGTCATGGAAGGCTAGTAACCTCAACTAAGGTTGAAGATGAAACATTTTCATTGATGACACTCACACTCTTGTTATAATACTTGCACATTTGATGATATATCATATTTGTTATTCAAATTCCATTCATTTAAATGTTTTATCTTTTGCAATGAATGTGGTTGTTGGTAGATATAGGACATTTAATGTGTTTCAACCGATGGATACATTGTTTTATCGGTTTGAATGATGATATCCATTGTGATTTGTTCATTGAATGGATACATTGGATGATTTGATTTCAAATGGGTACTCTTTGTAATTTATCTTTGAGTTGGATTCATTTAATGGTTCTAGAATATGTGGGTGAGAAACTTGAATGACATCATAAACTTAATGTTCTTTGGGTGTTCAAGTAGAAACCAAGAAGTGTGAGTTGTTGGATTTGGTTTGGTAGATTTCTTAGCCTTAGTTCCTTTTAATTTGCACATTTCATTTCATCTCTTTTGTTTAGTCTTTTATTCTTGAATCAATCCTCAAACCTTTGGAACTAGGTTAAAATGAAGTTGATTAAACAAGACACCAACATTTGACCATTTCCCTGTGGATTCGACCTCGCACTTGCACACACTATATTGCAAACGATTCGTGCGCTTGCGAGTACTCATTAAAACACACATCACAACTCATCTCACATAAGCCTTCTTCTATCTCTATCAGAATTAGGGCAATAAACACCCACAAAAGCCCAAGTGAAATAATCTTCAACATCTCTAAATGGGTCAGCCAATGAGAACTCCCCCACACACTCATCAATCTTTTTCACCACTCTTCTTCACAACATAATCAGAATACCACCTGAAGCCCTTCTAGAATCCAAGCAACACCAATATGTCCAAATGATGGCACCACCACAAGCTACACACAACACTACGAGATATAACTTCAAGCTTAGTTTCTTGCAAACAGACAATATCAAAATTCTATATTTTGAGCAAATTCCTTACAATAAGACATTTCTCCAACTCATTCAATCCTCTCACCCTTCATTAAAAAAAAAAAATGGAAGACCCCTATCCTTGTCTTCTCCACGGCTTGAACTCTCCCATTTGGAATCATAATTAATGGAACACTCCAATCTTCTTAGAATCGAATAAATGAAATGGAGAGGATCCCATTCGCGGCTGGGATGTCTTAAAATTAATCCAAGATTAAATAACTACAGGAAAACAAAAATGAGCAGGCACAAACGCAAGGAACAAGAAAATACTTCTCTTCTATGCTTTTAGTGGAGGTTCTTGTTCTCTTCTAAGAATTAAGGAAGAGGAACGACATGATTTGCAGCTTTGAGTAGCATCTACGTTTGATTTATAGCTTTGAAAATAGTGCAAATACCGAAAATACAGTAATGGCATCTTCAATACTTTCTCTTTTCAATTCTCTCTCAATGGAGCTTTTCGAGGGAAAAGAAAGAGTTATGTTTTTATATTGCACTTTCGGCATCAACTCATCTGATAACCAAAAAGTGAATAAATTGAAGAGATCAAGAGAAAATGCAGCAAATACGATAAAATAGGATCAATTAGATAAATTACTTAACAATTTTTCTTATAAAATAATTTATTAAAAAAACCAAATGTATGGGTCACGACCCCAGCTGGCCATAAAGTGGCTTCGCCACTGCGTATATCGCCTACACATCTCCAGACAGCAAAATTTCAAATCCACCAATGAATTTGTGGGACCCAATGTGAGTCTAAAAAATTCAATAGTGGATTTGAAAATGAGATATGTAGGATATATATTTATATAATTTCTCATTTTGTTGAGATCTCAATTTTTTAAGAGCTCTTGTCGATATCTTAGTGGGGGCGTGGACCAATTATTTAATTAATTTTATTATAATTTTTTAAAAAAAAAACAAAAAAAAACCTATTATTGGTGCCACAACCTTTGTTTGCCTTAATGTGGCTCTACCACTGGACTTGTGCAGACTTTGATGAAGTAGCGTCCACTCTCATCTGTGCAAAAGAATGAAAAGAATTGTGTTAATAAGTTCCAAAAATTAAAAACCAATTGAAAATTGCAAAAAATAAAAACCCATCTTAAAATTTCCTATAAGCATAAATTTGAATGATACTAGAAAGTATGTGAATGTGAGGTTCTACAAAAGATTTTTTTATTATTATTATTATTAAATTTTTTTAGTTTTAATAGAAAAGTCTCAAAATACTAGTTTACAAGTCTCTCTCTCGCTTTTAAATGAGTAAAATTAAAGACGCTTTTTGCATTTCCTGTTATGCTTGTGGCTTAATATGTTATTGCCTATTACTGTTGGGAATTTCAAAATAATCATATGATGGCTTGGTAGGCTTTGTGGGTTGGCTCATGCCCCATGAGGAATGTTTAGGCGCTAAGGGTAACAAGCGATGGATATCATTTCTTTGAAATGAAACTCACGCATAGATGATGTAATGTACTACTAACAAAACTAAATACTAAATCATAATCACAAAATTGATGATGGTATCAATGATAAGTAAGTAAAGAGACAACAATGGAAATAATAACAAGCATCATCATCCAAAACCTAAAGGTCTTAACAAGAAATTAGGTCATTTTGTATATCTCGATAAAATGCAATGCATGCACTTTTCCTATGCTGCTTACAACTGTCAATTTTCGACACGACCTGTAACTATACAAATAAACGGGTCAACCACAGGTTGACACGCTTGACCTGTATACTTTTTTTTTAAATAACACTAAAGCTAAAAAAAAAACTAAATCTAAACCTTTTGTTTTCTACCTTCTTTACTTCTCTTTTCTCTGTCTATCCCTCTCTCTTCACGTGGAATAGCATCGCTTAGCTTTTTCCTTGACAATAAAATTGTTGTTAATTCCTTGGCATCACCAAGCTTTGCTTGTATTATCCGTGAAAGCTCTTTACCCACAACCTCCCTTTCCTCAAAATATCTCTCCAACCATCTCACCTCACCTCACCAATAGAATCAAGGAAAAGATCGTTCACCATAGACCTCCAATTGATCAAACTCCTCGGGGATCAACTTTTGGTAAAAACTAGACAATATGATCGCTGATCTTTGACCAGTTGGTAGATAATTGTGACATCAACCATATCAAGGAGTCAATGGAATTTCTTCTTCCGTTGAAGTTAGCCATTGTGTAAAAAACTTAGTACACTTGTTACCCTCACGTAACCACATGACACTAGATTTTTACATCTAGCTCACCTCTCCCATGAGAGTAGATCTTTCTAACTCGCTAACAATTTATGCATTTGTCAATTTCTCCTCATCACTTGAGACTCGTTCTTCTTCAAGGACTTCATAAACACCTAACTCTTCCTCGTTCCACTTTTTAAATCAATTTTCAAGGCCTTGAGCTTGCTTCCTAAAATGAAGCTTGGTGAGCCTTGGAAATGATAAGAATCCCATCGTTTCCAATATGAACCAAGCGGGGAGACTTCCAATTATTTTACCCCGTAAAAAATTTTCGAACAAAAGGGATTGTCCATCAGTCCCCTCTTAAAAATAAAATCAAAGAACTCCAATATCGCTGAGCACGAGTGGGCTTCTCCTAACCATTTACTAGGGAAATGGGTGACATTAAAATACCCCCAAGGCCCAACACACGAAGACAAATTCCACCAATTGAGTAAACCAGCCAACTCATCCCACATAAGCCTTCTTCTATCTCTATCAGAATTAAGGCAATAAACACCCACAAAAGCCCAAGTGAAATAATCTTCAACAATTCTAAAGGGGTCAGCCAATGAGAACTCCACCACACACTCGTCAATCATATTCAGCACTCTTCTTCTCAACATAATCAGAATACCACCTGAAACCCTTCTAGAATCCAAGCAACACCAATATGTCTAAATGATGGCATCCCCACAAGCTACACACAACACTACGAGACATAACTTCAAGCTTAGTTTCTTGCAAACAGACAATATCAACATTCTATATTTTGAGCAAATTCCTTACCACAAGACATTTCTCCAACTCATTCAATCCTCACACGCTTCATTAAAAAAAAAAAAAAAAAAAAAAAAAAAAAAATCAATGGAAGACCCCTATCCTTGTCTTCTCCACGGCTTGAACTCTCCCATTGGAATCATAATTAATGGAACACTCCAATCTTCTTAGAATAGAATAAATGAAATGGAGAGGATCCCGTTCGCGGCTAAGATGTCTTAAAATTAATCCAAGATTAAATAACTATAGGAAAACAAAAATGAGCAGGCACAAACGCAAGGAACAAGAAAATACTTCTCTCCTATGCTTTTAGTGGAGGTTCTTTTTCTCTTCTAATAATTAAGGAAGAGGAATGACATGATTTGCAGCTTCGAGTAGCATATAGGTTTGATTTACAGCTTTGAAAATAGTGCAAATACCGAAAATACAGTAATGGCATTTCAATACTTTCTCTTTTCAATTCTCTCTCAATGAAGCTTTTCGAGGGAAAAGAAAGAGCTAAGTTTTTAGATTGCACTGTCGGCATCAACTCATATGATAACCATAAAGTGAATAAATGGAAGAGATCAAGAGAAAATGCAACAAATATGATAAAATAGGATCAACTGGATAAATTACATAACAATTTTTCTTATAAAATAATTTATTAAAAATACGAATTGTATGGGTCACGACCCTTGCTGGCCTTAAAGTAGCTCCGCCACTGCATACATCCCTTACACATCTTCATACAACAAAGTTTTAAATCCACCAATGAATTTGTGGGACCCAATGTGAGTCCCAAAAATCTAATAGTGAATTTGAAAATGAGATATGTAGGATACATATTTAAATAATTTCTCGTTTTGTTGAGATCTCAATTTTTACGAGCTCTTGTCGAGATCTTAGTGGGGGCGTGGATCAGCTATTTAATTGATTTTATTATAATTTAAAGAATAAAAAATAGGGTTAAATACATATTTGGCCCCTATGCTTTACGAACTTTATTTTTTGCCCCCTCAGTTTTGTTTTGTACCAAAATTGGTACCTATGGTATGGGAAAAAACGGAAATGGTACCTCCGTCAAATTTTCCGTCCAAAACTAACGTCCAGCCACGTCATCCTATAGGTGTCGGCGTACATGCGTGACACCTGTCCCCGTGGCACACCTCAGCGCTGACGTGGCTACCATTTTTTTTTAATTATTTTAATGATTTCTTATATTAATAATAATTATAATAATAATAATAATAAAAAAAATCTGGGGGGGCTGCCACCCCCATTTTGGCCAAGGGGGTGGTTGAGTCACCCTCAAGGTACCATTTCTGATACTTATTCAAACCACAGGGTCACATCATGAAATTTATAGAACTACAGGGGTATATATGGAAAAAAAATTGTGTTTAAGTAACAAACATTTAGTCATTTTTTGGGTTATATCAATTGGCCACGCATATAATTTTGTGTTTCCAATTGTTACACATGAGTGATTGTGTTTTGTTTTGTCTTTTTTTTTTTTTTTTTTAAGGGTTCAATTCTTGTCAACATGTTATTTTGATACACGACAGGCATATATGTTACTTTTGGTTCAAAACAGGCATACCAAATATACCAAATATTATTTGTGTATAGAGTACCATTTATGATATAATTACAAAATTAAAGTACCATTTCTGGTACTTATTAAAACCACATGGGGCACATCATGAAATGTATAAAACCACAAGGGTATATATTGGGGAAAAAAATGTAGTTTTTAATTTTAAGCTCTTTTTTTTTTAAAAAAAAAAAAAAAAAAGGTGGCTCAGCCACCCCTTTGGGCCACATGGGGTGGCTGAATCACCCATTGGCCAAAATGTGGGTGGCCAGCCACCCCCAAGGGTTAAAGTGAAAAAATAAAAATAAATAAAAAAATTAGGTTTGGGCCCTTTGGGGTGGCCGGCCACCCACATTATGGCCAAGGGGGTGATTTAGCCACCCCATGTGGCCCAAAAGGGTGGCTAAGCCACTGCTATAATTTTTTTTACCTTAAAATTAAAATCCACAATTTTTTTTTCCAATATATACCCCTGTGGTTTTATACATTTCATGATGTGCCCCATGTGGTTTTAATAAATATCAGAAATGGTACTTTAGTTTTGTAATTATATCATAAATGATACTTTATACACAAATAATATTTGGTATGCCTGTTTTGAACAAAAAGTAACATGTATGTTTGTCGTGTATCAAAATAACATGTTGACAAGAATTGAACCCTTATAAAAAAAAAAAAAAAAAAAAAAAAAAAGGACAAAACTAAACACAATTAGCCATGTATAACAATTGGAAACACAAAATTATATGCGTGGTCAATTGATATAACCCAAAAAATGACTAAATGTTTGTTACTTAAATAGAAATTTTTTTCCCATATATACCTGTGGTTTTATAAATTTCATGATGTGCCCTCTATGGTTTGAATAAGTATCAGAAATGGTACCTTGAGGGTGGCTCAGCCACCTCCTTGGCCAAAATGGGGGTGGCAGCCACCCCAGATTTTTTTTTTTTTTTTTTTATATTATTATTATTATTATTATTATTATTATTATTATTATTATTATTATTATTATTATTATTATTGTATATATATAAGAAATCATTAAAATAATAATAATAAAAAATGGTAGCCACATCAGCGCTAAGGTGTGCCACGGGGACAGGTGTCGTGCATGTACGCCGACACCTGTAGGATGACGTGGCTGGACGTTAGTTTTGGACGGAGGTACCATTTTCGTCTTTTTCCATACCACATGTACCAATTTTGGTACAAAACAAAACTGAGGGGGCAAAAAATAAAGTTAGTAAAGCACAGGGGTGTCTAGCCTATTTAACCCTAAAAATAAAAAAATAAAAAATAACCAATTACAGGGGCCACGACCTTTTCTGGCCTTAACGTGGCTCTACCATTGGACTTGTACAGAGTTTGATGAAGTAGCGTCCATTCTCATCTGTGCAAAAGAATGAAAAGAATTGTGTTAATAAGTTCCAAAATTAAAAACCAATTGAAAATTACAAAAAATAAAAACTCATCTTAAAATTGCCTGTAAACATAAATTTGAATGATACTAGAAAGTATGTGAGTGTAAGGTTCTACAAAAGATTTCTTCTTCTTTTTTCTTTTTCTTTTTAGTTTTAATAGAAAAATCTCAAAGTACTAGGTTACAAGTCTCTCTCTCTCTCTCGCTTTTAAATGAGTAAAATCAAAGATGCTTTTTGCATTGCCTGTTATGCTTGTGGCTTAATATGTTATTGCCTATTACTGTTGGGAATTTCAAAATAATCATATGATGGCTTGGTAGACTTTGTGGGTTGGCTCATGCCCCATGAGCAATGTTTAGGCGCCAAGGGTAACAAGCGATGGATATCATTTCTTTGAAAATGAAACTCACGCATAGATGATGAAATGTACTACTAACAAAACTAAATACTAAATCATAATAACAAAATTGATGATGGTATCAATGATCAGTAAGTAAAGAGACAACAATGGAAATAATAACAAACATCATCATCCAAAACCTAAAGGTCTTAACAAGAAATTAGGTCGTTTTGTATATCTCGATAAAATGCATTGCATGCACTTTTCCTATGCTGCTTACGATTGTCAATTTTCGACACAACCTGTAACGATACAAATAAACGAGTCAACCACAGGTTGACACGCTTGACCTGTATACTTTTTTTAAAAAAAAACACTAAAACTAAAAAAAACTATATCTAAATCTTTTGTTTTCTACCTTCTTTACTTCTCTTTTCTCTGTCTCTCCCTCTCTCTTGATGTGGAATAGCCCCGCTTAGCTTTTTCCTTGACAATAAAATTGTTGTTAATTCCTTGGCATCACCAAGCTTTGCTTGTATTATCCGTGAAAGCTCCTTACCCACAACCTCCCTTTCCTCAAAATATCTCTCCAACCATTTCACCTCAGCCTCACCAATAGAGTCAAGGGAAAGATAGTTCACCATAGGCCTCCAATTGATCAAACTCCTCAGTGATCAACTTTTGGTAAAAACTAGACAATATGCTTGCTGATCTTTGACCAGTTGATAGATAATTGTGCCATCAATCATATCAAGGGGTCAATGGAATTTGTTCTTCCGTTGAAGTTAGCCATTGTGTAAAAAACTTAGTACACTTGTTACCCTCACGTAACCACAACACACTAGATTTTTGCATCTAGCTCACCTGTTCCATGAGAGTAGATCTTTCTAACTCGCTAACAATTTATGCATTTGTCAATTTCTCCTCGTCACTTGAGACTCGTTCTTCTTCAAGGACTTCATAAACACCTAACTCTTCTTCGTTCCACTTTTTTAAATCAATTTTCAAGGCCTTGAGCTTGCTTCCTAAAATGAAGCTCGGTGAGCCTTGGAAATGATAAGAATCCCATCGTTTCCAATATGAACCAAGCGGGGAGAATTCCAATTATTTTACCACGTAAAAAATCTTCGAACAAGAGGGATTGTCCATCAGTCCCCTCTCAAAAATAAAATCAAAGAACTCTAATATCGTTGAGCATGAGTGGGCTTCTCCTGACCTTTTACTGGGGAAATGGGTGACATTAAAATACCCCCAAGGCCCAACACTCAAAGACAAGTTCCACCAATTGAGTAAACCAGCCAACTCATCCCACATAAGCCTTCTTCTATCTCTATCAGAATTAGGGAAATAAACACCCACAAAAGCTCAAGTGAAATAATCTTCAACATTTCTAAAGGGGTCAGCCAATGGGAACTCACCCACACACTCGTCAATCTTTTTCACCACTCTTCTTCACAACATAATCAAAATACTACCTGAAGCCCTTCTAGAATCCAAGCAACACCAATATGTCTAAATGGTGGCACCCCCACAAGCTGCACACAACACTACGAGACATAACTTCAAGCTTAGTTTCTTGCAAACAGACAATATCAACATTCTATTTTTTGAGAAAATTCTTTACCAGAAGACATTTCTCCAACTCATTCAATCCTCTCACGCTTCATTAAAAAAAAAAAAAAAATGGAAGACCCCTATCATTGTCTTCTCCACGGCTTGAACTCCCATTTGGAATCATAATTAATGAAACACTCCAATCTTCTTGGAATCGAATAAATGAAATGGAGAGGATCCTGTTCGCGGCTGGGATGTCTTAAAATTAATCCAAGATTAAATAACTACAGGAAAACAAAAATGAGCAGGCACAAACACAAGGAACAGGAAAATATTTCTCTTCTATGCTTTTAGTGGAGGTTCTTGTTCTCTTCTAAGAATTAAGGAAGAGGAACGACATGATTTGCAGCTTTGAGTAGCATCTACGTTTGATTTACAGCTTTGAAAATAGTGCAAATATCGAAAATACAGTAATGGCATCTTCAATACTTTCTCTTTTCAATTCTCTCTCAATGGAGCTTTTCAAGGGAAAAGATAGAGTTAAGTTTTTAGATTGCACTGTCGGCATCAACTCATCCGATAACCAAAAGGTAAATAATTTGAAGAGATCAAGAGAAAATGCAGCAAATATGATAAAATAGAATCAACTAGATAAATTACTTAACAATTTTTCTTATAAAATAATTTATTAAAAAAACCAGTTGGGGGGTCACAACCCCTGCTGGCCTTAACGTGGTTCTGACACTGCATACATCCCTAACACATCTCTATACAACAAAGTTTCAAATCTACCAATGAATTTGTGGGACCCAATGTGAGTCTCAAAAATCCAATAATGAATTTGAAAATGAGATGTGTAGGATATATATTTATATAATTTCTCATTTTGTTGAGATCTCAATTTTTTACAAGCTCTTGTTGAGATCTTAGTGGGGGTGTGGATCAGTTATTTAATTAATTTTATTATAATTTTTTTAAAAAAAAAAAAAAAATTACAAGGGCCACAACCTTTTTTGGCCTTAACGTGGCTCTGCCACTGGACTTGTGCAGAGTTTGAGGACGTAGCGTCCATTCTCATCTGTGCAAAAGAATGAAAATAATTGTGTTAATAAGTTCCAAAAAATAAAAACCAACTGAAAATTGCAAAAAATAAAAACCCATCTTAAAATTGCCTCTAAACATAAATTTGAATGATATTAGAAAGTATGTGAATGTGAGGTTCTGCAAAAGATTTTTTGTTTTTTTTGTTTTTTTAGTTTTAATAGAAAAATCTCAAAATACTAGGTTACAAGTCTCTCTCTCGCTTTTAAATGAGTAGAATCAAAGATGCCTTTTGCATTGCCTATAATGCTTGTGGCTTAATATGTTATTGCCTATTACTGTTGGGAATTTCAAAATAATCATATGTTGACTTGGTAGGCTTTGTTGGTTGGCTCAAGCCCCATGAGCAATGTTTAGGCGCTAAGGGTAACAAGCAATGGATATCATTTCATTGAAAATGAAACTCACGCATAGAAAATGAAATGTACTACTAACAAAACTAAATACTAAATCATAATAACAAAATTGATGATGGTATCAATGATCAGTAACTAAAGAGACAACAATGAAAATAATAACAAACATCATCATCCAAAACCTAAAGGTCTTAACAAGAAATTAGGTCATTTTGTATATCTCGATAAAGAGTAATGCTACACATTATCCCTTTCTCCCCCCAAAATTGATGTGGCTCTTAAAATCACCATTGAATTTTTGATATATCACTATTGGGTTTTAATCCAATGGTGATTTTAAGAGCCACATCAATTTTGGGAGGACAAAAGGAGGACAAGGGGATGATGTGTAGCATTACTCCTCGATAAAATGCATTGCATGCACTTTTCCTACGTTGCTTACGACTGTCAATTTTCGACACAACCTGTAACGATACAAATAAACGAGTCAACCACAGGTTGACACGCTGGACCTGTATACTTTTTTTTTAAAACATTAAAACTAAAAAAAAAAACACTAAATCTAAACCTTTTTGTTTTCTACCTTCTTTACTTCTCTTTTCTCTGTCTCTCCCTCTCTCTTGATGTGGAATATATAGCCCTGCTTAGCTTTTTTCATGACAATAAAATTGTTGTTAATTCCTTGGCATCACCCAGCCTTGCTTGTATTATTCGTGAAAGCTCCTTACCCACAACCTCCCTTTCCTCAAAATTTCTCTCCAACCATCTCACATCAGCCTCCCCAATGGAGTCAAGGAAAAGACCGTTCACCATAGACCTCCAATTGATCGAACTCCTCGGTGATCAACTTTTGGTAAAAACTAGACGATATGCTCGCTGATCTTTGACCAGTTGGTAGAAAATTGTGCCATCAATCATATCAAGGAGTCAATGGGATTTCTTCTTCCGTTGAAGTTAGCCATTGTGTAAAAAACTTAGTACACTTGTTACCCCCACGTAACCACAACACACTAGATTTTTGCATCTAGCTCACCTCTTCCATGAGAGTATATCTTTCTACTTTAAAAACACCTAACTCTTCCAAAAGTAACTTCTTCTTTCGTCCTACATTTTCAAACACTTCTCGTTCCACTTTTTTAAATCAATTTTCAAGGCCTTGAGCTTGCTTCCTAAAATGAAGCTTGGCGAGCCTTGGAAATGATAAGAATCCCACCACTATTTCCTCTTGTCTACAAAACCTTCAAACTTTAGCCAAATGTCTTCAAATTTGAAGGACCTACTCTTCTTTGGAAAGTCACCACAGTCAAGGAGGATAGAGAAATGATCCGAATAGAGTGTAAAAAGCCTCCTTTGTGAAATATCTGGAAACAAGGCTTCCAACGTCTAGGAGACAAGAAATCTATCAATTATGAACCAAGCGGGGAGAATTCCAATTATTTTTCCACGAGAGACAAAGAAGCACATTGGGTTCTTTCCTTTGGGTTCACCATTGCTGCTGACAGACAAAGAAGCAAAGTAAAGATTTCCACATTCACCTTCTGGTGGTGGTTCTAATCTTGTTGGGTTTGTGCGATTTGTTCAAATAATAGTATTGTTATTTGCCAATTTAGTATACAAACAGGTGGGTTTTCATTTGTAGAAGCATTGAGCTAGAAGTTTGGAGTCATTTTTAATGTTTCTTTTATAATGGAATATGATCAGTGTTACACATTCACGTCCCATGACTCCATAGGCGTCGTAATGACCTCTCCAATGCACGATTAACTCGAACAAGTTGAACAAGAGCAACAGAACAACAACTCCAAAAGCGCTTCAACCTCTTCAAACTCTGGGCCTATTCGATCCTTTCACTCTAATTTCTTCAATAACAACTCCAATTCTATCCAAGCATTGGTGGGAACTCTAAAATCGGTGCTGATGCAGAGCCAAGATTATTGGGCCAAAAAAGCTCTATTTTTTAAAAAGAAAAAAAAATAGATGCAAAAAAAAAAAAAAACGCATAAAATAAGCCCAACACCCAAAATAGCGGAAGCGGTTATCAATTTTTAAAAGCCGCCTTAGGCGGTGCGGTTAGCAATTTTAGCTAATAACCATTAACCACAATCGCCTTTTCACAATATCAAGACAATAAAAAAACACTGTTTCTGTTAATGTAAGCACACAACAACAATATTGATTTCCATACTTGCTATCCATTCCACTAACCACCAAAAATACTTGCAAATCAATCCAGTTGATCCTATTTTATTATATTTGCTGCATTTTCTCTTGATCTCTTCAATTTATTCACTTTTTGGTGATCGGATGAGTTGATGCCCAACAATGCAATCTAAAAACTTAACTATTTCTTTTCCCTTGAGGGAGAATTGAAAAGAGAAAGTATCGCAGATGCCATTACTATATTTTCAGAATTTGCACTATTTTCAAAGCTGTAAATCAAACGTAGATACTACTCAAAGCTGCAAAACATGTTGTTCCTCTTCTTAATTCTTAGAAGAGCACAAGAACCTCCACTCAATGCATAGAAGAGAAGTCTTTTCCTGTTCCTTGCGTATGTTCCTACTAGTTTTGTTTTCCTGTAGTTATTTAATCTTGGATTGTTTTTAAGACATCCTAGCCGTTAACGAGCTCCTCTCCATTTCATTTATCCGATTCCAAGAAGATTGGAGTATTCCATTTATTATGATTCCAAAGGTGAGAATTCAAGCCGTAGAGAAGACAATGATAGGGATCTTTCATAATTTTTTTATTTTTTTTTTTTTAATGAGAAATGTCTTATGGTAAAGGAATTTGCTCAGAAAATAGAATGTTGATGTTGGGAAGTCTGCCTTTCCCTACAGTCCCGAGCAATCCAAGGTTTAAATCGTTGGGAAATCCACTTTTCCCAACAATGGCGCTTGCCGACCAAGAATGATCCGAACAGCCCAAGTGTCAGATGCAACATTGACCGACAGAAGGTAATAATTGTAAGGCTGACAAAGGGACACGATTAGGTGACTGAGCACCAGAAAATTCGGGGTTCACTGAAAGCCCATGCTCCACCAGTGATGAGTCAGCTGTCAGTCACTATTGGGAGTGTACTTGAACACTGCTCATGCCAAACACCAGTGATGAGTCAGCCTGTCAGTCACTATTGGGAGTGTACCTGAATACTGCTCATGCCAAAAGAAGTGATGTCCCTTAAAAGCCGGAATGACCTTACTTAGCCATAATTACAACGACCTATAAATAGCAAGATCCGAGTATTGAGTTTGGTTTGGACTCTCATTCTCTCTCTCTCTCTCTCTCTATTACGACTGTCTAACTTGGGCGTCGGAGGAGAACCGCTGGGGAAACCCAAAGCGTGTTCTTGTCATTTTGTAAGTCACTTGGAAGCATTCACTAGAAGCAGTCTCCACGTCACCGGTCGGAATCTCCATCAACAGTTGATATTGTCTGTTTGCAAGAAATTAAGCTTGAAGTTATGTCTTGTAGTGTTGTGTGTAGCTTGTGGGTGTGTCATCATTTAACATAGTGGAGTTGCTTGGATTCTAGAAGGGCTTTAGGTGGTATTCTAATTATGTTGTACAGAAGAGTGGTGAAAAAGATTGAATAGTGTATGGGAGACTCCTCATTGGCTGACCCCTTTAGAAATGTTTAAGTTTATTTCACTTGGACTTTTTTGGGTGTTTATTGCCTTAATTCTGATAGGGAAAGAAGAAGGCTTATGTGGTATAAGTTGGCATTTACTCAATTGGTGGAACTCATCTTCATGTGTTAATGTCACACATTTCCCCAGTAAAAGGTTGAGAAAAGCCCACTTGTGCTCAGCGATAATGGAGTTCTTTGATTTCATTTTTGAGAGGGAACTTATGGACAATCCCTCTTGTTCCAAGGTAAAACAAGTAAAAAATTAAAAATAAAAATAAAATAAAATAACCTTTGGTAGAACCTCACATGCACATACTTTCTGGTATCATCCAAATTTATGTTTAGAGGCAATTTTAAGATGGAATTTTATTTTTTGCGATTTTCAGTTGGATTTTATTTTCTGGAACTTATTAACACAATTCTCTTCATTCTTTTGCACTGATAAGAAAGGACGCTACTTCATCAAACTCTGCACAAGTCCCGGACCAAGTAATCTCGCTCTCATTTGTACATGATATATTATAAATTATATTAGCATATGATATAACCTGTGAACACTGATTAAGCTTCACAAGGGAACTCTAAAATTAATCATTAAAACAATTCTTAATGCTCTACGCGAATAAGAAAACATGAAAGAGCAAAATTCACTCGCACTTCCCAACTCACAAATTTTAAATCAAAACACGTGTACAAATTTATCAAATGCAACCAACCAACATTGGCTTCTTGATCTGCAAAGTCATGCAAAAAGAGAAAAAAAATTAACAATTAGAATAGTACTATACATCCCATAAAACATTCAAATAAAGAACTGAGTCAAAAATTTCACAATCAAAACGAAAACATATCAAGATCTCATCTCAACCCAAACCCTAATTCAGTTCAGTGTCTAGTATAAAGAAACTTTCTCAAGAAACAAACAAAAGATAATCAATTCACAGCCACACCTGTTTATCAAGAGGATGTCAGAAATTACCGGAGCCTACTTCGCGGAAGACAAGTGAGTGAAGAAGATGAACCAAGCCACGGCTATAGGAGGAAACGAAACTGAGACTGCGAGACGGGTATTTCTTCTCCCCTCCATTTTCAATCCTAGAAAATAAACATTAAAATATATGAGAAACCATACAATTATTCAAAATCATTTCCACCAGCAAAGAAGATGAGAATACTCTCTGTGCTCCTTAATGCACTGAATGAGCATACCTTTATTGCCAGTCAATCTCAATCCATTCTTCCTCAAATAAACCTTATACTGGTCGACTTTCAGTTTCTCTAGCTGACCATCTGCCACAAAACAGTAAAAGAAATAATAAAGTTTCATTTATGAACAAATCAATTCTTTATCAGATAGATCCCACACATTATTGATGGATTGTAGCCTGTTTTCTAGGATTTGGCTAGGTATTTGTACTTATTTCATTTCCATAAGGAAATGGAAACATCACAATGGCCAAAATTTTAAAGACCCTTACCACTTGAGTCAACCCCTTGGAGTTGAAAATTGGAACGCCATACTGCCAATAAAGATATAATCAACTAAGATATACACAGAGAAACAAAACTACGCAGCAAGTACTCATTCTAGCTAGATAAACAATTAGCAAATTAACTGCAAGTACAAATCTTGAGTCAGATTGTAGTATATGCAAGAAACAAACATTTTCAGAAAGCAATACCCTCAACTAAGCCTAAAATATTCACAGTTAAAGAAAACTAACACGCCCAAATGCAAAATCAATCCTCTCTCTATCTATCACACACAAAGAGACTCACAAACCAAAAAAAAAATTAATAATTCTGTCTCAAAAAAAATCTGCATGTTCATGTCAATTCTTTTCTTTCAACCAAATGGAGGAACACATATAAAACACTCAAGCACACACAATCCTAAGTCATTGACAGTACATGTCTTGTTTCCTAAAATTTATGTATAGGCATGCATGTATGATGTCAAGTCCGTATGTTGAAGCACAACTTCAATCAAAACAGAGTTCTAGCAACCTTAGCAAGGAACCAACTGTAAAGTATTCCAACAACGTCATGCTGTTTCTTCCATATCTCTACCATTTGTCCCATAGTTGGTGCATTTATATTCTGAGGGGCAAGCACTGTGACACAGCTCGAACATAGTTCTAGGAAAACAAACTGTGGCTTCAGAAAACTGATTATAGCTTCTACTTCTCTGCATGATTCTGCCATAGGTGGGACCGCTTCCAGGTCCTCAAATTCACTTATATTTGAAGACGCCTTTGACTTTTGAGGCACCTTGGAGTAAGCATTAACTGTCTTAATTGGTATTTCATGTTTCAACACGTCTCCAGATCACTCTGAAAATAGTTTTCAGAGTTTTCCTTGATATTTCATGTTTCAACACGTCTCCAGATCACTCTGAAAATCTATTTAGAATATTTAGATGGGATGAATCACCTCCAAGCTACTAGAATCCACCTAAAACAGAACCAACTCGCACGGAGCAAAAATGGAGGGTATAAAATAGAGCTAACTGCAAGCATATAACCTCTGGTCAGATCTTACCACATAACCCAATCAGAAATCAGCAACTTCTATGCTGCTTTTAACAGGTGAAAGCTGAAAGTTTCCGTACATTTTGTAGGAAAGGTAGCATAGATGCCAAACAAATCGAACCCCAATCAAGTGTCACATAATCTGTCCCAAAGATTACAGCTTGGGCATCCAATCAATAAATCATCCAAACAGAGGTATCTAAGGCTTGCAAAGAAAATTTAGGGAGAGAATAAGGTGGGGAAGCCACTAGCTAGAAGGCTTCGCTTGCTCACTCCAATGACATAGATTACACAGCAAAATGAGTAAATAAGGACCTTTAAAGATTAGGGATTACTGCTTTAAACAACTCTAAGGCTACAATATAACATGATCTCTTAAAAACCTGAAAGATAAAAGATATTAAAAGTAATGATACTTTAGAAAAGGCTTGACATAGTATGCAACTATTTACTTCGGTTGCTAAATTGCCAAACAAGATCCTATGATTCCAATTAGGTAAGAGGGGTCTTGAACTAAGAAATCGATTCTAGAAGCTAAAAAAGGGTATAGCAAAATAGATATAGAAAACAAAATAACCAAAGAAAACACCTTGATTCTATATCTATAGCTAGAATAGAAAACACCATGATTCTATTCTATATCTTTGTGTGTGTGTGTGTGTGTGTGTGTGTGTGTGTGTGAGAGAGAGAGAGAGAGAGAGAGAGAGAGAGAGAGAGAGAGAGGGAGAAGCAGAAATATTTCATAAAATAGACAGGAGAGGACACAGCAAAATCACTTTGAGCTCATATTAAGCCACAGGAGATTAAAAAATAAAATAAATTGGCAAACATCTGCCTTTTGCCACCACACTATGCATTCTCAACCAATATTCGAGTTGAGACTAGTCCCATGCAATCAATGTCAACATTAAACCTACTGGCAAACTGGAACCGAGTTACTCAGAAAATTGACATTTATGCTTAACTATATACAATAATTTGGATTACCAATCACCATGATACAAAAAAGAGGAACAGGAATGAGCAATGTCATTTGACTTAGATTTACATAAACAGCTTCAATAGTTTTGACAATTTAATTTTAATTCAATGCAACACCAGTTCTCACTTCATTCAACAAACGACGACCATGACCATTATCTTCAATATGCTCAAAGTTTTCTGTTCACTTCTGAAGGCACTCTCATATGACAACCATGTGATGGAACATCAGTACTTGATAGTATCACACTGTTTTTTCCCCTTTCCTCTTAAAAATACCATATCCTACACAGTTTCAGATTCATAACTCCAAAACTATAGTGGTCCACTTATTATCTTTACGATATGTCCCACAAAATCGGATAACCAAAAAAAAAAAATACTAGTGCTGTAAAAAAAATTACGAACTTTCAGAAGGCACAAATTGAATAACAGATCACTAGAAACCAAAAAGTAATGTTGACAGTGAAAGATTTTTAAGCTTCCAACATATGCATGAGTCTGAGATAAGAAATCCTAATTTCTTTCTTCCCCCAAATTTCCTTACCTTTTTTTTCTTTTTCTTTTTGCAAGTACTTTCCTTCTTTTACCCAAATTTTCTCAGTAAAACATAGGGCAAATACTAAACAAACCCATCTACAATATCCAATACCCACTACAATCAGAGCTAATTAAGAAAAGAAAAAGAACTAAATAACCCAAACCCATTGAAAAAGAAAAAAGAAGAAAGACAAATGGGAAATGATCCAGACACCAGCTAAACAGAGAGTGAATGACCTTCATGGTCAAATTCACCACACATAAGTCTAATTTTATTTCTCTTTCCCACATTTTCTCAGCAACCAAGCAAAACTAGAACAGCTCATACCAACCCTAACCCAACAATATAATTCAAAATCCACTTCGATCATACCCCAATAATAAACAAATGCACAATAAAACGACTCAAAATCATTGGAAAGAATTGCAAAATAGTAGGAAATCAAAAATCAAAGTAGCTTGGCAACTACACAGCGACAGAGCACTTCAAAAACTCCAAGAAAACGAACACGAAATGTTTGGTACTTCTAACACAAACAAAAACCCACAAATCCATCTCCAATTCAAAAATGCCCAAACATAATGTTTTAGAAATCACCCAAAGAGAAGAGGATAAAGAAAAAAAAATACCTTCTTCAATCTTATGATTGGAGCCATTTTGATAAATGAGGCGCAGATCTTTGCTCCACTGTAATCAGAGCTTCTTCTCAAACACATCCCCCTCTTTGTAACGCAAAACCCACGAATGAAATTACTGAATAACAAGGTTGGTAGGGTTAGTTGGGATAGAAGGAAACAAAAATTGAAAGCCAAAATCAAAAGTGATGCCTTGATTATGATGCGATGGGCCAAGCTAAGAAAAAGGAAAATCACTCACCAAATCGAAATTACTGATGTCGTAGACCTGATGCGATGGGTTATGGAGTAGATGCAAGAATTGAAGAGGTTGGTTGAATTAGTAAAGGCTGGGGAAGGGTGACGTGAAGAGAAAGATGGAGGAGTAAAGGCTGAGAGAAGATGGAGTAAAGGCCAAATGAAGATGGAGTCAAGGCTGCTTTGGTTTGTTTGAAGATGAAGTAAAGCTGATTTGTGCTTGGTTGAAGGAAGTGACTTCTAGTTTACTTTCTTTATCAAAATTTGGCAAACAATAAGATTTGATATTTTAACTGTATTATTATTTAAGAAACTAATTATATTTGTTGTTGTATGTAGATTATTGTTGGGCAATTGTTGCAGCCGAAACACTTGCAGCACAATATAGACTTAAACATTTCACGGGACCTCTTAAAAAGCTTTCCTTTCAAGAATTAATAGATTGTTGTCTCCCTAACGAAAAGGAAGTTTATCCCTATCTCTATGACGCTGCTTTTGAATATATAAAGGAAAATGGAATTCGTGAAATGAGGCAATATGGATATACAGGGAAGAAAGGAACATGCAAACCAAAGTCCGAGGAGGAGGTAATAAGAAATCAAATTCTTTATTATTATTTTTTATCTTGTCTTTGTTTTTTATTTACTCCCGTCTTTTCTTCTTCTAGAAAAAAAAATGCTACATTTGTAAAGCATTGTGTGCCTATCAATTACAAAAACGAAGTCCACCTACTTAAATGCATAAGGGAGGGACCTGTATGTGCTGCGATGTGCATTACCAATGAATTACTGAAGTTAGGGAAGGTAAGTGCAATTCATTTATAATTGTCATTTAAAAAAACAAAAAGATAATTTATTATTTTCTTAACTTTTTATGTTTTTGTTATCATGTAGCAGGATAAGAATAAGATCTATCAAGACTCAAAGAATTGGAAGAATAATAAAAAACAGAGAAATAAAACAAATGAAAAAGATCTCCACGCAATCATTATGATTGGGTACAGTACAAAGAAGAATAATAAGAATTTCTGAACAATCAGAAATTCTTAGGGTAAATCATGAGGGAAGAATGGTGACGGTAGGGTTGCCAAGCCTTCCAGTTTTATAAAAGAACGTGCAAATAGGCACTTAATTTTTTATACCTCGTATCCGATTCCTCGTTGATATAACTCTTTGTTTTCTAGAAAATTAACAAGTATTTTCGAGCAACCACCACAGAAAATGTGCTATCATTTAGGGATGGAATAAGTAAAAAAATGACATATGTAATTCATTTCATCTTTCGTGTAATTAAGTTATGCAACATATCTTTACTTTTACTCGCCATCTACTTTAATAAAGCACAAGACAACAGTTAAGATATGTTGCATAACCTAATTACACAAAAAATGAAATTAATTAGATATGTCAATTTTTTACTCATTCTGTCCCTATATGATAGCACATTTTATGTGGTAGTTGTCCTAAAATACTCGTCAATTTTCTAAAAAACAAAGAGTTATGCCAACAAGGAATCGGATACGATGTATAAAAAAATAAGTGTCTATTTGCACGTTCTTTTTAAAACTGGAAGGCCTGACAAACCCTACAGTAACCATTCTTTCCCCATGATTTACCCCAAGAATTTCTGGGAAATCAGAAATTCTTACCATTCTTCGTTGTACAGTACCCAATCATCATGATTGCGTATAGATTTTTGTCATTTGTTTTATTTCTCTGTTTCCTATTATTCTTCTAATTCTTTGAGTCTCGATAAATCTTATTCTTATCCTACCATATGATAACAAAAAATAAAAAGTTAAGAAAATAACAAATTATCTTTTCTTTTCTTTTTTTTTAAATAACAATTATAAATGAATTGCATTTAACTTCCCTAATTTCAGTAATTCATTGGTAATGCACATCGCACCACATACAGGTCCATCCCTTATGCATTTAAGTAGGTGGGCTTCGTTTTTGTAATTGATATGCAAACAACGCTTTACAAATATAGCATTTTTTTTTTAGAAGAAGAAAAGACGGGAGTAAATAAAAAACAAAAACAAGACAAATAATAATAATAAAAGAATTTGATTTCTTATTACCTCTTCCTCGGACTTTGGTTTGCATGCTCATTTCTTCTCTATATATCTATATTGCTTCATTTCACAAATTCCATTTTCCTTGATATAATCAAAAGTAACGTCATAACGATAGGATAAACTTCATTTTCATTAGGGAGACAACAATCTATTAATTCTTAAAAGAAAGCTTTTTAAGAGGTCCCATGAAATGTTTAAGTATATATCATGCTGTAAGGGTTTCGGCTGCAACAATTGCCCAACAATAATCTACATACAACAACAAATATAATTAATTTCTTAAATAATAATACAGCTAAAATATCAAATCTTATTGTTTGCCAAATTTTGATGAAGAAAGTAAGCTAGAAGTCACTTACTATCGTATTGTTCATGAACATGTCTCTGAAACACCATGGGAGATTGATTGCACCAATCAAACCCTTCAGTGACCTATTACGTTAATCAATGTATAAGAATGTATACATATATTAGATAGGGACGCAATAATCATTATAAACTTTGCTAAAATATGATTTTTCCATGTTAAGCGACACGTCACTTTTTTAAGAAGTTAAATTATAAGAGTTCCTACAACTACGTGTCCTTTAAGCACGTGACATGCATATGTTTATTATTAATGTTATCAACTAACTGCATTGATACTATTTACTTTGGTTACTAAATTGCCAAACAAGATCATATGATTCCAATTAGGTAAGAGGGGTCGTGAACTAAGAAATAGATTCTAGAAGCTAAAAATGGGTATGGCAAAATAGATATAGAAAACAAAATAACCAAAGAAAACACCATGATTCTATATCTATAGTTAGAATAAAAAACACCATGATTCTATTTATGAGTAATGATATTTACACAACACATTTTACACAACACACTCGCATGGGGTGGGACCCACTAGTGTGTTGTGTAATTGTTGTGTGAAGTGTATCTTTGTGTGTGTGAGAGAGAGAGAAGCAGAAATATTTCATAAAATAGATAGGAGAGGACACAACAAAATCACTTTAGCGCGTATTAAGCCACAGGAGATTAAAAAAAATTTTAAAAAAAAAATGGCAAACATATGCCTTTTGCCACCACACTATGCATTCTCAACCTATATTTGAGTTGAGACTAGTCCCATGCAATCAATGTCAACATTAAACCTACTGGCAAACTGGAACCGAGTTACTCAAAAATTGATATTTATGCATAACTATATACAATAATTTGGATTACCAATCACCAAAATACAAAAGAGAGGAACAGGTATGAGGAATGTCATTTGCCTTAGATTTACATATACAGCTTCAATAGTTTTGACAATTTAATTTTAATTCAATGCAACACCAGTTCTCACTTCATTCAACAAACGACGACCATGACCATTATCTTCAATATGCTCGAAGTTTTCTATTCACTTCTGAAGGCACTCTCATATGACAACCATGTGATGGAACATCAGTACTTGTGCTAACTGCAATGATAGTATCACACTGTTTTTTCTCCGTTCCTCTTAAAAACACCATATCCTACATAGTTTCAGATTCATAACTCCAAAACTATACTGGTCCACTTGTTATCTTTATGATATGCCCCACAAAATCAGATAACCAAAAAAAAAAAACTAGTGCTGTAAAAAAAATCACAACCTTTTAGAAGGCACAAATTGAATAACAGATCACTAGAAACCAAAAAGTAATGTTAACAGTCAAAAAGTTTTAAGCTTCCAACATATGCATGAGTCTGACATACGAAATCCTAATTTCTTACCTTTTTTTTCTTTTTCTTTTAGTAAGTAATTTCCTTCTTTCACCCAAATTTTCTCAGTAACACATAGGGCAAATACTAACAACCCACCTCAAACGAACCAATAATGAGATAATATAGAGCCAAAAAAAAAACACTATAAGAAAAAATGCTTGAAAAGCACAAACGTTAGAAAAGAAGAAATCAAAGTAGTGTATTCCACAGTATCTCAATAATTATACTGCTAAATTACATACTTATCCTTTCTCCATAATAAAGTAGAACTACTTAATACCAAACAAACCCATCTACAATATCCAATACCCAATACAATCAGACCTCATTAAGAAAAGAAAAGAACTAAATAACCCAAACCCATTGAAAAAGGAAAAAGAAGGAAGACAAATGGGAAATGATCCAAACACCAGCTAAACAGAGAGTGAATGACCTTCATGGTCAAATTCACCACACACAAGTCTAATTTTATTTCTTTTTCCCACATTTTCTCAGCAACCAAGCAGAGCTAGAACAGCTCATACCCACTCAACCCAACAATATAATCCAAAACCCACTTCAATCATACCCCAATTATAAACAAATGCACAATAAAACGACTCAAAATCATTGGAAAGAATTGCAAAATAGTAGGAAATCAAAAATTAAAGTAGCTTGGCAACTACACAGTGACAGAGCACTTCAAAAACTCCAAGAAAACGAACGCGAAATGTTTGGTACTTCTAACACAAACAAAAACCCACAAATCCATCTCCATTCCAAGTACGCCCAAACATAAATACTATTTTTTATTGGTTTTAAAGTAACCACTTTCAACTGTCATATGAAACCAAAATTTAATTTAATCTACAGGTTAGAAATCCAACGCCCATCTTGGAAGTGGTTGGAATGACAGCTCCAATGCCCATCTTGTGAATGAATGACAATGAAAGCTAAGGAATAATGAACATCATCTTAAAAAAAAATTAATGAACATCATCAGAAGAATTAATGAGTACAGCTCCAAGCACATCATCAACAATATAGGCAACAGGGAAAAGAGGAAATCAACAAGAAGCAAGAAATCCATCTCTAGATCAACCAAACTAGATGAGTAAACCTGCAAGTGGACAGCACTGATTACTAAGAGTGAAATCCAAGCACAACAGGTTGCAGACGAAAATTCGAGCATGCACCAAAATACATAGTCTATAAGAGATGAAAAAATCTCATATCATTTTTCTCCTGTCTCTAAATCATTCACTTTCTCTTCTAAAAAATGTAAACTTCCAAAATTGCAACAGATATTGATAAACATCCACCATCAGCCATGAACAAAATAAATCACACACAAGTTTACTAGATTCAAAATAAAGTCAAGGCCAAAAATTGTAGAAAAGCTGAAGGTTGGCAACGATATCTCCATAAAAAGCACCTGTGAGATCAATCTCGTGGGGAAGCCGGAACGAGAGCCAGCCAAGAAACCATGCCCTAGCCTCTTCGATTAGCTCTGAACAGATCCTATGAGACCTATAAACCCACAAACCAAAATCAAAATCTGAGATTCAGAATCAAAACCCACAAAACAAATCAAACCAAAATCATAAACCAAATCAAACTTGGGATTCACAGAAGCTTGCAAGAGGGAAGGAGCTCAACCTTTGCTTGGCTTCAGGAGACCGAGAACGCGGGACGGCTGAATAAAGAAATAGAAAATATGAAGAGAGGAGAGAACCTTGGCACCGCAGACCAGACGAGCAGATCTGACAATCACCAAATTTACGAGCTTGCTGCAGAGGTGATTTTGAGGAAACTCATCAGAGTTTGGCAAAAAAGCTTCTTTGACGAGCTTACTACGAATGCTAACCATGATGAATGTAGCTTCACTTTTTGGTTGGTATACCAAGTCCTGGCATCGGTAGAGAAAAAGATTGTAGGCAATCTTGGAGAAAAGCCTTTGTCTTGGGATAGAATCCAGCTTCAGTGCACAATCTGCTGTAAAAAACATAAAAGGTCCAGATTTATGTTTTGAGTCTGAAGCATATCAAGCAAATGTCTAACGGCTGACGCCGTAAGAAAAGCAAAAGGCACTACCACAGAAACGGCTGAAACACAAAATCAACTTCCAGAGACTACAAACCAGTCTCCGAAGGAAAGGAGAAACCACTACCACCCATGACAACAAAAGCCAACTGAAACAACTCAAGACTCACTACCTACAAACAAAACCAAAAAAACCACCATAGAAACACTCAAACAGGCACAAATAAATATTTTCTTAATTCCTATGAAATCATCCTTTATCCAAAATTTTGGATCTGACTTCTCAAAAAATATTTTTCAAGAGCCACTCTTCAGATTTGGAAGCTGATCGATGTCTTAGCTCATTTATATTCCTCCAAATATTATAGACAGAGGAGCTCAAGGTTAACCTACCAAGTTTAGCACGTAAATTCCTCTGCTTCAACAGTTCACCCCTAACCGGACAACATCATCCCAAATAACAGGGGGTTAACAACTTTTCAAATATGGAAGCTTGAACTACATTAAAAAAAACAAGAAGTTTGAACAAAAAGTTACGAGATCGAGAAGCCCTCAAGCACCACCTGGTTTTATTTACGTAAGAGAGAAACCAAACAAGAGAGAGAAGGACGAGAGTCACGAGAGCTTCGTGAGAGAGAAAGTTTGACTGAAAGAGAGTCTCAGATTCGAAATTTTTGTCATTTCTGACACCTGTTATTTCTGCTCGGGCCACGTGATTTTAAGGAAAAGCTGATTCTTTACTAACCATTTGTCTTTGCACGTCCCAGTCGAAACTCGTGAGTGACGGAGCTGGGTTGGCAGGTTGGGTATGGCCTTCAAGTTCATTTACAAAAAAAAAATAAAAAATAAAATTGATTTTCAGTCCTTTTGATTCTTACTTATTAAAATTTTTCGTCCTACTCGTAACAAATTTTTGACCTATTTTTATTATTAAAGTGTGAAGGAATAAATATTTTAAAATTTATCTGTGTTGATTGACTTTTTTACAATGCTCTATAATTTGTGGATAAAATATAAATAAATTAAAGTATGGGTACAAGCTGAAAACAGATAAACAAATTTCTCAGCTTATTTTTTTTTTTATGTTCATTCTTTTTGAGTGTCGGGAATTTGGGAATAAGAGATTTAAAAAAAAATCTTGAGAATATTGATATTTGCAGGAGTTTGAATCTTAAGGAATAAATTTTGGGTTAATAGGCAGTTCAATCACGCTATGAAAAGCACCACTCCACCATATTTTGAATAATATTACTTGTTGAAATAAATGAAATATTGGTTTGTATTGTAGATGATATAGTGTAAAGTTGAGAAGAAATATATTGTAGAAAATTTTTTTTTTTTTTCAAGCACACAAAAGACTCAAGAAGGCGTTGAAAACTTGAAGATGAAGAGATATCAAACCTACCCAATATATTTTATATTTATACTTGGAACACTTTTTTTTTTTTCCTTCCCGGCCAGTCAAATGTTTGAATCTGTCCCTTCTCCTGCCCAAGCCAACTTTATCAGTTTATCCCTACGTGGGTTTGCGTCTAATCGGCTCGTTTGGTGGATTAGAGGCTAAAAAAAACTACGAAACTAAAACCCTCTTATCATAAGGAACTTGTGTCTATTTTATATTGGTGATCGTCAAATTTGAAAAATTAGTTACGGGTAGATAGCCCCTTTTTTTTTTTTTTTTTTTTTTTTGAATGAATGAATGAAACAAAAACTTCATTACTGAATATGAGCCCAACATGGGATTACACTTGACCAAAAGGCCAATATAAATACAAGAGAAACTCATACATGTCCAAAGGCAAAATCACTGCCCGTAAGTCATTTGTGACTAAAGATAAAGAAACTCCACCCACTAAGTCAGGAAAAACCTAACTTAGTCACAGTCTACCTTTAGTGGTAGATAGCTATTTGTCACGTAAGATTATCATAAAAAGTGCAAAGTCACTTTTTAAACTATAGGAAGCCTTCTGTCAAATGAAAAATCCCATATACTAAGAGCATTCCCATCAGTTTTTCTACAATTTTTTCTATATTTAGGAAACAAAATTACTTTTTATTTCCCTATAAAAAAATACCTCATAATAGATTCCCTGAATTTTCCCTATATCAATTAAAAACTCTTTTTTACTTTTATTTTATTATTTTGCTCTCTTTCTTACTTTTATTTTTTTATTCATTATTTCTTTTTTCTTTTTTTCCCCATGTCTTCTTCGTCCTCTCTTTCTCTCTCAAAACCCATCACCTTCATCTCTCATCTTTTCCGTCATCTCTCTCAAAACCAACTCAGAAATCTCTTCCGGAAATTTTAGGAATGCGATTTTGCAAAAATTATGAATGTGATTTTGCGGAAATTCTAGCTCCGATCTCTAAGGTAGGGCTTGAATCGTGGATTGAAGCAATGGATGTGGATTCGTCGTCAATGGTGTCGGAGACCAATCACGATTCGGGGGTGCAGAACCACAATACGGCGTCGTCTCCGTTGGGTCGTCGCCGGCGAAACAAGGGCCGAATTTCCTGTGGGTTGACGGAAGAGACGCGATTTCGGTTAAGGAGAGCCGATTTTCCGACAAGACTACAAGATCTGGTAGTTCTCCTCCAATGAATCTGTACTCTGATTGCTTTGTTTGGGAGACATGGATTTGGGTTTTTTTTTTTTTTTTCAATTGTTCTCACAGTTGGATTTTGTGGATTTTGTGTGTGTGATTAAGGTGGTTATTTGTTTGTTTGGTGAGAAAGTGAAGGAAAATCAGCAACAAGTTTCTCAGTAATCTGGCGGTGGTGTTTGGAAAATTGTTTCCGGCAAACCTCTTCTGGGCGCGGGAAGGGGGAAGGAGAGAGGAGAGAGCCGTTTATTTATTTATTAAAATAATTTGTTGGAAAGCTACAGTGCTTCCCAATGCATTGGAAAGCACTGTAGCTTCTCAACTAAAAAATGTAAATTTAGGGTGTCTACTAGAGATCAATTTTTGGTATTTTTTATGAGATTTTTCCTAAATATAAGGAAGGGAACCATGTTAGGGAGTCTGATGAGAGTGCTCTAATTTAGCTTCTTTTTATTTTTCTATATTATTCAAAAATCAGTTATCAATTATCAACAACAACATCGAGGAAAAGGTCCTCTCTCGGGTGTTTTCTCTCTGAGTAAACTTCCGAAGTGAGTGTTTCTTTGTCTTCAACCGTTTGTGCGGCTTGGAGTTTTCTGTACGATCTGTCTTCGTCAGTGCTCTTCCTGTGCTGTAGGAATGGCAGATTCGCTGGTGGATTTGTGTGGTAATATGACTTTACTGGAGGGAGAACAAGTTGGTCTTGTTATACATGAGGATGATACTGTTGATCTCCGATTGAAAAGGGAGAGGTGTCTTGTTGGAAGGTTACTAACGGAGAGAAGGATCCAGAAGGATGCTTTCCGCGTATTGATGTCCAAGTTATGGAGGACGATGGGCAGTGTTTTGTTCAAAGAGATAGATGAAAATCTATGGCTTTTTGAATTTGCGTCGGAAAGCGATAAGCGGAGGGTTACAGAGGGGAGGCCGTGGTTGTTTGATAGAAGTTTTCTGGTGCTCCGGGACGTTGATGAACTTACTCCTCCAAATCAAATGGATTTCCATCTTTCTCCTATATGGGTTCAAGTTCACGACATGCCTCTTACGTGCATGAATCGGGCGGTGGGCAATCAGATTAGGGGATCGCTTGGAAGTGTGCTGGAAGTCGATGTTACGGGTGATGGGGTCGGCTGGGGACGGTTTTTACGTATTCAAGTGGTGATTGATTTGACAAAACCCCTTGACAGGGGTAGAGCACTTATTATGCAAGGGAAATCACTCTGGGTTACGTTTAGGTATGAAAAACTCCCTTCT
Organism: Alnus rubra; assembly: GCA_028654335.1. Classification (NCBI taxonomy): domain Eukaryota; kingdom Viridiplantae; phylum Streptophyta; class Magnoliopsida; order Fagales; family Betulaceae; genus Alnus; species Alnus rubra. The sequence goes on along the minus strand of JAJPGS010001031.1, from coordinate 217,660 downwards.
TTTTGTCATCACTGTGGAAGGATTTTTCATGGTGCCTATGTATGTGATAAAAGGCAAGGATATCGTCTTAATGAAGATGGAGGGGGAAAACAATGGGGGTTGTGGATGAGGGCGGCTGAATACCGGGATCGAAGAGGAGGATTGGCGGCAGCAAGTATGAAGAATACTGATCATTCTAACAGTAAAGAAGAAGCAGATGAATCTGCTCCTCCAGCTGGTGATGGTGAGTGCAGTTTCTCCGGTAGGTTTTCCTCCAAGGATAAGTTTGATGCTGACTGTTCGGGAACAAAAAACGCGGGGATTGGGGATTCTTCGAACCCAAATCATGTATCCCGTGACGATCCAAATGAAGTGGTGGGCGCGGGTGAGAGTCTACCAAAGGATAAGCTGGCCCACGGAAGAGAGGGAGAGTCGTGTATGGACCCTTTAAGATCAACGTGTTTGAATCCTCCTTCACGCCAGCTGTCTCCTGCAAAGGTGGATGTGATGAAAACGGAATTAGCACGGGAGATGGAGTCGGTTTGCATGGGAGAGCAGTGGAACAAAGAAGGGGAGCTAACTGGGCCGAAGCTTCCTATTTTCCATCAAGCGGGCCTGGAGCAAGAAAGGAAAAAGGTGCTTCAGCCCAAACAGCAGGGACCTAGGCTGGGTAAGGCTGCTGTAAATTTAATTGGCGATGTGCTTGGTGGTGTGAATGAGTTTCTGGACACGAAAAATGAAAATGAGCAGATGCAGATTGATAAACAGAAAAGGAAACCAGTTGCTCGTAACTGGAAACGTAGAGCTCGTGCACCTAGTATGGAAGGTATGGTTTCTTCTAATTTTTTTGTCCCTTCGGAGAAAAGGAAAGTCCAACCATCACCTGAGCCTGACCCTAACGTCCAAATGGGGAGGATTAAGAAAGGTAAATCAGTAGACACAGGGACATCAAAACTGGCATTGGCGGAGGGCTTGGTAACCTTCGGTCAGTTCGAGACCTTTGCCATATGGTGAAGGAAAAGAGACCAAATTTCGTGTTTCTTATGGAAACTATTAGCACGAAACATCGCATGGAGCTACTTAGAGTGAAGATGGGGTTTGCTGGAGCTTTGGTTGTGAACCCGGTTGGCAGAAGTGGTGGGCTTGCGTTAATGTGGAAGGATGATTGTAATTTAGAAATTTATAATTATTCTCGGAGGCATATAAACGCAATCATCAAAACTGGAGATGATAATTTTGTTTGGAAATTCACAGGGTTCTATGGGAATCCGGAGACTGCAAAACGAGAGGAGTCATGGTTACTTCTTAGACATTTGAAAACCCATGCACCACTACCTTGGTTGTGTGTGGGTGATTTTAATGAAATTTTGTCGCAAGATGAGAAGGTTGGGGAAGTTGTTCGCCGTGAAAGACAAATGGATGGTTTTCGCATTGCATTGGAAGACTGTCAGTTAGGTGATCTAGGGTATGTTGGTTCGAGATTCACGTGGAGTAATAAACATGGCGACAATACTTTCACCAAAGAACGTTTGGACAGGGCGGTGGCTAATAGTGAATGGTGTGGTCGTTTCCCCATTGTTTCGGTTATGATTTTGGCTGCCCGTACTTCTGACCATAGTCCAGTTCATGTGTTATTTAGAGAGCAACGGATGGAGAGGTACTCTTATAAACGCCGGTTTAAATTTGAAGATAGTTGGTATACCGATGTAGAGTGCCGGACTCTCATAGCGGCTGAATGGGAAAACGATATTTTGGGGGGAGATTCCATGCATGATGTGCAACGTCGGCTTTCGGCTTGCCAACATACTTTGTCACGGTGGAGTTTGGAAAAATTTGGTAATGCTGAGAAGCAGTTGAAGCTAAAGACAAAACAGCTTGCCGATCTTCAAAGTCGGGCTTGCCCGGAAAATGCAGGAGCAGGTGATATTTCTAAGCTCCAAGGGGAAATAGATGGTATATTGGAGAGAGAAGATATCAGGTGGAAGCAGCGAGCTAAACAAAACTGGTATCGTAGTGGGGATCGGAATACTCAATACTTTCATGCTTGGGCAAATCATCGAAAAAAGATCAACGGAATCCAAAAAATCTGTGATGAATCTGGGAGAGTTTGGGAAAAAAAGAAAGAGGTTAGCAAAGCTTTCATTGATTATTATAGATTGCTTTTTACTTCCCAGGGTTTGGTTGGGGTGGATGAGTGTTTATCCCATGTGGAGTCACGTATCACAGTGGATATGAATGATAGTTTGTTGAGACCGTTTACGGAAGCAGAAGTCAGTTTTGCCCTATCCCAAATGCACCCTCTCAAGTCTCCAGGGCCTGATGGGTTTGCTGCCTGTTTTTATCAGAAGTCATGGGGGACCGTGGGAAAGACAGTTAGCCGTGCGGTTTTACAATATTTGAATGAAGGGGTTTTTTATGAGGGTATAAATGCTACTAATATTGTACTCATTCCCAAAGTTTCGGCCCCTACTTGTGTGACGGAATATAGGCCTATCAGCCTTTGTAACGTGATCTATAAGTTGATTGCCAAGGTGTTAGCTAACCGACTCAAAGTGGTTCTCCCACATGTTATATCTACTGAGCAAAGTGCCTTTATTCCAGGGCGTCTTATTACTGATAACATTTTGGTTGCTTTTGAAACCTTGCATACGATGGATACTCGGCTTCAGGGGAAGGAGGGGTTTATGGCTTTGAAACTCGATATGAGTAAGGCCTATGACCGCATTGAGTGGGGTTTTCTGGAGGCCATATTGTACAAGTTGGGATTTGCACCAAGATGGATACAACTTCTTATGACTTGTGTCCGAACAGTGACTTATTCTATCTTGATTAATGGACAACCCCATGGACGTACACATTGTGCCTACTCGGGGTATCAGACAAGGTGATCCTCTCTCTCCTTATTTTTTCATTCTATGTGCTGAAGCTTTCAGTTCACTTTTGCATCATGGGGGACGTACGGGACAAATTTCAAGAGTTCCTATTTCTAGAGGAGGTACAAAAATTAGCCATCTCTTTTTTGCGGATGACTGTCTTCTTTTTTGTCGATCAAATCTTAAGGAATGGGGTAAGATCCAAGATCTACTAACACTCTATGAGAAAGCTTCGGGGCAGAAATTAAATAGGGAGAAAACTTCTATTTTCTTCAGCAGGAACACTTCTGTGATTGATCGAACTCATATCCTTACTGAAGCAGGGGTTCCTTCTACCCAAAGATATGAGAAATATCTTGGGTTGCCATCACTCATTGGGCGATCTAAGATTAGTACTTTTAATGGGATCAAAGGTAGAATATGGACAAGAATGAATGGGTGGAAGGAAAAAAATTTATCCCATGCTGGTAAGGAAATTCTCCTTAAGTCAGTTCTCCAAGCTATTCCTACTTATACTATGAGTGTCTTCCAGTTGCCCAAAGGTCTTTGTCATGATATTAATTCTCTTATGGCTAAATTCTGGTGGGGTCATAAAGAGAATGTCAATAAGATAGCATGGATGAGCTGGAAGAAGATGGGAAAAATCAAATGTAAGGGTGGGCTTGGTTTTAGAGAATTGGAAAGTTTTAATCTTGCTCTTTTGGCTAAACAAGGTTGGAGGCTGTTTCAACAACCTGAATCTTTGGTGGCCCAAGTTCTGCGAGAAAAATATTATCCGGGTGGTTTGTTTTTAGATTCTGATTTGGGGCGACGCCCATCCTTTGCATGGCGGAGTATTTGGAATGCTAAACCACTTCTCCAGGCAGGTTTGATTTGGAAGGTTGGTAATGGGGAAATGATCAGAATTTGGAAGGATAAATGGCTCCCATCCCAGCATTCTAATATGATCCAGGAGCCAGTTTCTATGCTGGGAAGTGAAGCATGTGTTAGTGAACTAATAGACCACGACCTAAACTGGTGGGATGTGGCTAAGGTGGAGAATATTTTCCCAATCAATGTGGCTGAATCTATTTGTAGTATTGCTATTTGCCCTAGATTGCAGCAGGACCAATTAATTTGGGCAGGAACAAAAAACGGGAGTATTTCGGTGAGGAGTGCTTACCATTTGGAATTGGACCGTATCTCATGGAAACAGAGTAGCTGCTCAGTGAACCCGGACAGGAATGCAATGTGGAACACCATCTGGAGGATGCGCATCCCACGTACGACGCAGATGTTTGTCTGGCGAGCGTGTAATGAAATCTTGCCTACCATGGAAAAGCTCCATTCTTGATCCATTGTCAGTGACCCTATTTGTCCTATCTGTGGAGTGCTTGGTGAATCAAGTGCCCATGTTATCTGGAGGTGCCCAGCTTCTGTAGCTGTTTGGGCGGAGTGCTCTCGAAGAATACAGAAGACAATAATTCCAGAGGGTGGGTTTCTCACAATTTTTGAACATTTTAGTAAGCGGTTGGGGGCTGAGGATCTGGAATTGGTTGCTATTATAGCTCAGAAGTTGTGGCTCAGGCGTAATACTGTTGTATATGGAGGGACGTTTTTGAATCCTATATGCTTGATAAAATGTGCGACAGAGGAGTTGGAGGGTTTTCATTTGGCTACTGCCAATGGCCAGCCTGTTTCACAGGCCACCGTTAATCGGTCTCAACCATGGGTAAAGCCGCCTGAGGGTAAGCTTAAAATTAATTGGGATGCAGCAGTTTGTAAGAAGAAGAAGATTATGGGTGTGGGAATAGTTATTCGAGATCATATGGGTGTCGTTCGGGCTGCAATGTGTTTGTCTAAACCATATGTTTCGGATCCGGTCGTGGCTGAAGCGTTGGGAGCACGAGAAGCTGTTGAACTATGTCGAAAATTGGGTTTACAGTCCTTTTTGTTGGAGGGAGATGCCAAAGAAATTGTCTCGGAGATTGCGTCTGGTGGGGCTTCTGTGGGAAAATATGGCAGTATTGTTGACCATACCCTTTCGCTTTTGTCTCATGTGGCTGATTGGAGTGTTCATTTTGTTCCAAGGGAATCCAATGTGGTGGCCCACAATCTAGCAAGACAGGCTATTGTGCAACGTTTTACTCAAGTTTGGATTGATGTTTTTCCTTCTTGTATTGCTGCTAGTGTTATAGCTGAACAGCAAGTTGGTTCTTCTGATTTATAATATCTGATGTTATTCTCAAAAAAAAAAAAAAACAACAACATCGAGGCACTGTGCACTCATGGCTTCTCTAGGCCCTGATATGCAGGGGACGGTTGCCGTCCCCTTGCCTCCTATTTTTCATTAAAATTTATTATTTTAATACAAAGAGGGGGTTGGGGGACGGTAAAACGTCCCCCAAAAATCATTTCCCCTAAATGAGATGCCACCCCATCTCTTGTGAGTGCCTAGAGCTGACAAAAAAGCATTTCCTTCTCCCTTTTACCCCTCTCTCCTCTGCCACTCCTTCGCCCTTTGCTCCTTTTCCTCTTCTCTCTCTCATTGTAATAGTACTCAATCTCATATTAAGAAATTGAATAGCTCACAAATACTATATAGTTTTTTAAAAACACTCATGATCACTAAGTCTAACATTTATTTCTTATTATGTGAGACTGTATTTTATAAGTAATTTTAGGAAAGCTCCAACTTGATTATCATTTTTAAGTGATAATGCAAACGTTGTTAGCGCTTTCAATTGATCGTTATAAATTATATCAAAGCAATCTAGTATCACTATGCGGCATTGAAGCACTACATGATGTGGTTGTGACAAATACATCAAGTATTTAATGGGGAAGATTGTCATAACCCAATCCCTTATTAAGAAAATGAGTAGTTCACATATAGTGGGTAGTTTATAAAGACACATATGGGTGCTAATTAAGTTCAAAATTAGTTATTTACTAAGTGATAAAGGGAAAAATATAAAAAAAAATTCTGAACTAACAACCGATTTTATAATAACTCATGAACTTTTAAGTGCACTAATGTGACCCATTAAACTACCAAAACGTGCCAAAAAAACTATTTTTATCGAAATATTCATATAGTACCCTTATCCTCTTAAAAATTAAAATAAAAAACTATTTTTTTAAAAAAAATAAAGAAATTAAAAAAAAACCATTAATATCAAATAAATGGTTAAAGAAATTAATTATTTTTTTTTTAAAAAAAATAAGAAAGAAAAAAAAAGGAGATGGCTCAGCAGCCACCCCTTTTAAAAAAAAATTAATTTTTTAATTTTTAACTTTTTTAGTTTTATATTATATATTACATATTTTTTATTAATAGTAACTTGTGTCGTCATTTGATTGATGCTAACATGGCAAATTAACGGAATCTGTTAAATGTTTTGACGAAAATTTGATTGCAATGAGTGATTTAGTTTTATAAATATGTATTTTTAATATATTGATATTTTTTTAGTAAGAGTGACACATGTCATCGTTTTATTGACGTTGACACTAACAAAATTAGTCAAGTATTTTGACGAAATTTGACTACAATAACTAAATTGTTATTTTTTGCCTACCTTGAAGGCATTTCAATTATTTTTTATACCAAAGTAAGCGATTTGTAATTTAGGCAAACCACATTGATTGGTTTTACATTTATCTTTTTTTTTTAAAAAAATAAAATTGTTTAGTATAATATATATATATATATATATATATATATATATATATATATATATATATTTAGTTTTTAAAAAAATATGGGTATTATAGGAATTTTTCGACAAAAGTTATATTTTTGGCACACTTTGGTAGTTTAATGGGTCATATTACTACACTTGATCAAAATTTAATGGACTATTCTAAAATTGTCTGTTAGTTCAAGGTTTTTTTTTAAAATATTTTTTTCCTTTATAAATAATTTTATAAAAGCTCTAACTTAACTAATCATTTTACAGTGATAATGTATATATGGTTTATGTTTTTCCTTAGTTGTTACGTTTATTGTGTTTTGAAAGCTAGATCTATTGCCCATTTGCCACCTTTTATGCCTGCATGCCACCCTACTACCTCCACCACCTCCACGCGTCGACCACAACTCAACCCCCGCTCCTCCCTCAACGCGTATAACCCACGCGTCGCCTTGGCTCGCGTGGGCTACACCAAAATACTCATCCTCCTTTTCTCCTCTGCCTTTCTACAGCCAATGCCCTTTTGTAGCTTACGAAGATTACTATATAAAAATCTGAAGCCTGCATAACACCAATCATTGGGCATCCGTCTCTCGCTGGACATCGGAGTGGAGTCCCCTTTTCAATGGCTCCAGTCTGATTCTTTTCAATGCTATTTTTCCTGTTATGACTCCCAAGTCTCTTTGTTGTTGTAACAGGCGTCTCACAAGGTAGCCCATTCTTAGGACTGCTTCAAGTACTACTATTTGCGATGGCCCCTTCCTTGGTGTGTGGCAATAAGTTATTGGACCGAGTAAATTCTTTTGCTCATTTCTAGTTTCTTTTTTTTTTTAATGTACTATTGTACTGAGGTGATTATTTCCCTTCTTTGTATCTATGTTTATTTGTTGAATGTTAGCTTAGTTTAGCTACTTAAATAAAAAAGGGACACTTACCTCCTGACCTTAGAATTCAATTGTAATGTTTCCCCAAACTTAAAAAATGTTGCAATTTACTTCCAAACTATTAACCCATTTCACTTAATCCACAGCCATTAGGATTTGTTGTTAACTTAGATTTATTATGCCTCTAGTGAGATGTTTGAAAATACCATTATGCCTTTGGAATTTTTTTTTTTTAAAAAAAAATCTTTGCAGTGACCGACCCACGGCCAGCTGTCATGTGTCTCCACCACCGAAGGGTCTCTTGGCTTATCAATGGATGAGGGTTTTTTTTTTTTTTTTTTTTTTTTTTTTTTTTCAATCTAACTTAACGTTATTATTGTCATTTGGGGTCACATGTTATTTTTCGTTTGAACAAAAAATCCTAATGTCAAGTAGGAGTTATACATGCAGTCAGATACTAATTGTAACTATCCAATATTCACATATGTAGATGCAGTTAGCAAAAACCACTAATCTCAATTGCGGATGCAATTATTAACTACATCCGCATACCCTTTATATATTATATATATTACATATAAAAAAAATAAATTCATCAAAACGACATCATTTTCGATTTGGTATTGGGTCATGTTTATTTATTTATTTTATTTTCTCTCATCTTATATCTCACACTCATACTCACGCTTTGACGTTGCACTCTCACTGAGCCACTACCGTCTTCTTCTCGCAACGATATGGGTTTCATCTAAAACATTAGGGCTTAAAAAAAAAAGGGGGGGGACCAAACTATTTTCAAAATCGATTAAAACATGTCCTAATAGATATCCAAAGAAGGAGCATTCCTAGTTGCCTCAGTGAGCCAATTTGATGAAAACACTAAAAAATCACTCATAACAGTCTCACCAATTTAACCAAAAAGTTGTGGTGAGTGAAAATACTCACTAATTGTGATGAGTAGTATTCACTCATCAACTCTCTCACCAATTTTGTTTCTCCTTTCTCTCTTACATGATCACAACACTTTTTTTTCTTCTCATTTTCTTCTTCCATCTCCCATCTCTCTCACACAATAATGTCCATATTTGATGGACATAAAGGTTTATTTGTCCCTGATATAAACATTGTGGTTCTTTCATTTATCTTTTATTTATTTATTTCTTGAATTTGGTTGAGAAGCAAATGAAAACTTCTGTGAATTTCTTAGCAATGATCTAATTTCAAGATAAAGATGTTTGGTAGTTTGTTGTATAAAAATATTAAATAGAGAAAGAATAAAGAAATTGAAAAAAATATTATTTAAATGGAATAGTGATAGTGAATAGTTAAAATGGTGAGGCTGCTTGGAGAACTTTAAAAAAGTGGTTAACCAGGGAAAAAAAATGATTTTTAACTACTTTGGTGAGTAAAATTTAGTGAGACTACTATGAATGTTTTAATACTAAAATATCTCTAAAATTACCATTACTTGATATGCGGATAACTGTTAAAAATCACAATAACCGAACGAGTAATAATTACATATATAATGCATATGCGATTATCTAAAAGAAATAATAAGATTATTCAGATGCGAATATTACCAATAACCACGTATGCATTCACACGTAGAAGCTTAAAGATAAGGCTACACGAAAGGAGCTAATAATTTTGAATAGTCAATTATAAATTTTTAAAATTTGGGGACATTAGAATCGAGGTATAAGAAAGTAAGTTTAATTTCCCAAAAAAAAGAAAAGAAAAAATAATAGTTACCATCGATTATCAACTCTAGAATATTCTCTTCGTATACGTTCATTCTTGACCTATAAAATGCCCCCTCCCCTCTCTATTAGGCTAGCAGATATCGCTGCAGATCTTCACGCCACCGTGTGGAGAGAGAGAGATGGTTAAGGTGGTGAAGGGGAAGAAGAAGGAAAAGAGGGGACAGCCGCCTCTTTCAGATTTAGGAAATCCCCCTCTCGAAGAAAAACAACGACGAAAGCGAACTCGCCCTGCCTCGGGATCCAGGCGCCTGAACCCTAATCGGGGCTGCCATGGATTTATCGACGATGAACACTACAAGCGCTACGAGGAACAACTTTTGAGGAGTGATGTAAGTAAAATTAATTCCCTTCGTCTACTACTCCTCTATATATGTCTGTGCCTGCAGCTTTAACACTCGTTCGTTGTTATAGGGCTTTGAGATTGACCATCTGCCTCGCTCTCGCATCATCGGTTTTGGTGTTGGAATTATTAGACCATGCGATATTCGCGATCCGGATGAATCCCGTAGGTGCATACTATATTCGAAGCATGCAATCAAGGCATACAACGAATGGATCTGCACCAGGAATGTTGGTGTTTCTTTCTTCTTTTCCTCTTTCTTTTTTTGTTTTTGCTTTAAAAAAATTATTTATGAATATTTGTTAAGAGGGAAGTTTTCTATTCCGATCCATATGCTGAAATAGTAGTCTTCTTTTTCAGTGACTGATTATTTGTTCATGGTGACTTTTGCGTGTAGCTTTCAACTCCCCGACTGAAGTTTGGGAGGGTTTTGAAAGCTATGAGTCAGTTTTGTGATCTGTTCAAGTATTATATTACCTTTGAGGCAGAGGAGGTTGCTGATGGAGGCCTGACTAAGACATATCAAGCTGTGGTGCGTTGCAGGATACCGAGAGATGTTAATATCTCCGTGCCGTCTTTCAGGGAATGTGAGCGAGTGAAAGGTAAAGGAATTACATTTAAAGGAGATCAATTTGTTTCATTCTTCCAACTTTGTTTGTTTCTGGTGCGTTAATTGATTCACTGCGGCTTATCTTGTACATGTGTTAAGTCCGTCTCTCGTGAAGAATTTTATTTATCTGTCAATTGTACTTTATCCGGTCTTATGAATCAAATCTAAGACAATATTGACTGCTATTTTTTCATTTTTATTTGTTTGAACATGGAGAAATTGGTGTAATTTAAGTGAAGTTTTATTGATTTATGATGTTCAGCTTTCATTTTTTGTTTTAAGTAGGTTCAGGCTATCAGGGGAAAGAATGGGCTTGGAATGGTCACACTCAACGTTAACTAGGTTAGTATCTTTATATCATGACCATGAAAGTATGGGTTGATTTTTCTTAACAAGGCATTTTAACATTGATCTATTGGTGGATTGCTGTTTATATGCAGGCCTAGGCGAAGGGGTCGCACGTAATGAATGCATGCACGTGCCACATGGACCGAAGACAGTAGATGGCATGCGCGTGGATTGAAGCAGTTACATAGTTTAGGAGCCATGCTACACATGCACCCCTCATCCCCCCTCATCCTTCATTTATAATAAAAAAAAAATTGGTTTTAAAGAAAAAGTTGTCTCTGATGTGACATCAGAGACAACTTTTTCCTTAAAATCAATTTTTTTAAGGAAAAGGGAGAGACAAATGGGGAATGAGGAGTGCATTTCTAGCATTTCTCATGGTTTAGTAGTCAGTTTGTATGGTTTAGTTAGTGCAGTTGGTACGTTGCAAGTTGTTAGTTAATTGGTTCGATGCAAGGCTTTATCAGCAAGCCGAAAGTCTCTCTTATGGGGAAAGGGAAACTTGATTGAAAAGACCGAATGGTAACACATGAGCGGGATTTTGATATTTGAATTTCAATTCTTTTGAATATGAGTCCTTCTACACATGTACCCTTCATCCCCCCTTGTCACCCCATTTTCCTTTAAAAAAAATTGGTTTTTATTATCACTGGGGATGGGGGACGGATGAATATCCTTTTTTTTTTTTTTTTCAAAGCTATGCATAGAGCTTCTACACATCCCCCCTCATCCTCCCCTTATCACTCTTTTATAATAAAAATCAATTTTTTTTTTACTATAAAAGGGTGATAAGGGGATGAGGGGAGGATCTTTAGCATTTCTCATGCATGTTAAGTTAGTAATTAATTACCGTGCTTAGAAAACCCTCACATACTTGTGCTGATAAATTAATGCTATGATTGTAACTTTAAGTATTTAACATGCTTCCTTAGTTATTCACATGTCGGTTGAAAAGCTAGTTAATTGATAGAGTAATTCTGTTTGTCACCTTCCCCAGTCTCTCTTTCATGATCACCCTCAAAAAAAAAAAAAAAAAACAAGTTTTCATGTAGCGAATCATGTTATGTGAATTATGCCACATAGGATTGGGGGTGATAAAATCTCGGATAAATGGGTGACCTTCAGCATTACTTAATTGAAAATATTAACTGTCTTAGCGGGTAGACTTTGTATTGTCTCTTGGTTTGTCTGACATGCCACTACAAAAAACTTGGTATTTAGCCACATACAGTTAGCCACGTGTACACTACAAAAAAAAGCATATTCTAGACGGTTTAAAACCGTCTAGAAATGCAGAAAAACCGTCCGGAATCAATTCCGGACGGTTTTTTCTAGACGGTTTAAAACCGTCTAGGAAGATGTGTCGCTAATTAAGGTTCGGGACGGTTTGGGTCAAACCGTCCGCAATTTCAGACGGTTTTGGGTAAAACCGTCCATAAAATTTTGGACGGTTTTGCCCAAAACCGTCCAGAATTTGTCTTTCTTTTTTTTCTTTTTTTTTTCTTTTTTAAATTATAATTATAATTATTATTTTAATATAATTATTGTTCTTATTTTTATGTCCGGTGCAGACGTGCAGTGGAGCTTCGTCTACCGGCGTAAATCAGCTCCGGTTTCACCGGAAATCCATCGGAAAGACAGGCTTCTTCGGTCACTGCCGATCTCCTTCGGGTTCCACTGGTCCTTCTTCGACTTCTTCGGTCACTGCCGGAAATCCATCGGTCAAACCCAAGAATCACAAAACAAAGGAAAATTCCTTCACAAATCAAACAATACTTCACAATCCAAACCCAAAACAGAGGAAAAATCCTTCACAAATCAAACAATCCTTCACAATCCAAACCCAAGAATCACAATCCAAACTCAATACAAACACAAAATTAAAAACCCAAACAGAAATTAATTCCCAAAAAAATCCCAAAAATCCCACCGCCACCGTTCCATCAGCTTCTTCTCCAATCCACCACACCCATGCTCTCGTACTACCCATCAGACATTAATTTCAAACCCAAAACAAACACAATCCAAAAAAAAAAGAAAAAACAAAGAGAGGGGAAGAGAGAACTGGGCGGAAATCCATGTATTCCGACCGGATCTCTCTCTGCATTTCGGCCCCAGATCCGGCCTAGCGTGGATTTTGGTTGGATCCGGCCGGATCTGTCAAACCCACGTACATACACCGGCGTCGGTTTGACAGATCCGACCGGATCTGGCTGAAAACTAATTCTCTCCAGCCGCACATCCAGTCACCGACTCCGGCCATGTCCCGCTCCCATCGCCTGTCTCAGCCGCACATCCAGTCACCGACTCCGGCCATGTCCAGATCCTGTCGTCCCGCTCCCATCGCCTGTCTCAGTCGCCGGACGGAGAGAGAAGAAGAAGAACGAGAGGGAGAGGGAGAGATGAGCACACGAGAGAGAGAGAGAGATTTTTTTTTTTTATATGAAGGGCCGGATCTGATCGAGTCTTTCTTTTAAAATAAAGAAAAAGAACAAAAAAAAAAAAAAAAAAAAAAAACAGAACCAAAAAAGAAGTTCAGAGACGGTTTTAGGAAAACGTCTAGAAATTTCCATAGTTTAAGAGACGGTTTTCCTAAAACCGTCTCAAAATTTTAAGACGGTTTCTTTAAAACCGTCTTAAAAAAATAAAAATAAAAATAATTCAGACGGTTGTTTTTAAAAACCGTCTGAAAAAAAAAACAAAGAAAAAAATTCAGATGTTTTTTTTAAAACCGTCTGTAAATTTACAGACGGTTTTTTTAAAACCGTCTGAAAATTTAAATTTCTAGACGGTTTTTCCAAACCGTCTAAAAATTTACAGACGGTTTAATTAAAACCGTCGTAATTTTTTATTTTACGGACGGTTTTCAAAAAACCGTCAGTAAATTTTATTTTTCTAGACGATTTTTAAAACCGTCTAGAAAAAAACCGTCAATAAATGTTAATTTTTTAGTAGTGGTATGAGGGTCATACGCGTTGCTAACTGCTGGCCACGTGCAGTTGGCCGCGTGGTTGATCCGAAAGTCACTAATTGTGCGGTTAGCAACGTGTATTCTATACACATGGCTATTTACCCACGTGTATTTTATACACATGGCTAAATGTATTTTTCTTTTTCTTTTTTTAAAAAAAAATGGAAAATTATATTTTTTTTTGCTACGTATTCTTAACACACGTCGCCATAATCAGTATTCGATCTGTTCTTTTCTTCTTCTTTGTTTTTTTTGTTTGTTTTTTTCCTTCCTAATATTGTATACGATATACGTATACGGCGACGATGCCGTCGAGATCTGCCCGGTGTATCCGGCAAGATCAGCTCCGAATCTTCGTCCAACTCGTCGTTGAGATCCGGCGAGAAAACCCATGCCACTGATCGACGAAAATACCAACGCCGGCCACCGATCGACGAAAAACACCCACTCCAAAAATACCCAGTTCGCCAAGAATAAAAACACCAACTACTCCGGCAACTAACAAAAAGGACCCAAAAAAAAGGTAACAAAGATACGAAAAATCACCATCAAAAGGTCCTATAAACGACCGGCCTCTTCTCCATCATCGACGACTTTTCTTCTTCTCCGGGTGTTGGTGATCGAGTCTGGCGTCTGGGTGGGGGTGAGTCGTCGTCTGCTGAGAGAGAAGGAAAATCAGGAGAGTTGAAAAAAATAAGAAGGAAAAGAGGAGAGAGAGAGAGAGAGAGAGATTTCTAAAAAAAAAGAAAAAAAAATTGAGAAGCCAGGCAATCGCCTTGGCTTTTAAAAAGAAACGAAAAAAAATAATTAAAAAATTAAAATCAAAGATAAACTTAAAACAGAGGCGCGACCCTTCCCCCCAAAATATGCAAATGGCTACGTGGTCATAAAGGATGTTGCTAAAATTTGAAAATTTGAAAATATTTTAATTCCTGGAAAAAATTAAAAAAAATATGAATATTTTAGCCACTTGTATTACTATACACGTGGCTAATTGGCGATGTGGAATTATACCCGTTGCTAAATGGCCACGTAGATTTATACACGTGGCTGTATGGGTACGTGTATAAATCCACGTGGTCATTTGGCCACGTGTAATTAATACACGTGCCCATTTGGACATGTGTAATTAATACACGTGGCTAAATGTGTTCTCCCTGCATTTAGCCACGTGTTCGTTATTACACATGGCTATCTGGCTACGTGGCTATAGTAATGGTTACTGTAGACACGTGGCGAATTCCACATTTTTTTTGTAGTGAATATTTGGATTTAGAAGAGAATATTTATTCCATTTGGATTTTTTCTAAAATCCACCTGCCTAAAAACTCGAATTTGACCCGAATTTTATTTCAAGTCAATGCTGACATTCAGATTAATAACTGGGACCCACGCGCAGGAGAAGTTGTCTCCAAAAAAACGCGTGGATCCCACATTTAAATAATAAAATAATAAAAATTTAAATTAACAAAAAGAAATTAAAAAAAAAAAAGCAGAAGGGTGGCTGCCAACCGGGGGTGCCCGGGCGGCCTCCCCCGACCACTGGGGGTGGCCGCGCGCCACCCCTAGTCACCTCTGGGGGTGGCTGCCAAAGATATTTTGAATTAATTTGACAATAGTGTGTTTGGTTTGAATAAAATGTAGAATAATATTTTACTTTTTTTAAAAATAAATCATATTTTATTCGATTATTTCAAAATTCAATACCCAAACAGATCAAAACGCTAGTTGATGTTATTTTACTAAACTAACCTTCTCTTTTTCACCCTACTTTTTCCTTTTTTGTGTGTAATCCGTAAGCAAAATCCCAAAATGTACATATTAGATATGACTAAGGTTTATGACTAACCCGTAAACAAAATCCCAAAATACGCTCAAAAGCATTCCAAGATTAAGGTTTATTTAAATAGGGGTGTAATTTCAGATTAGTTATAACCGGCTTTGGGCGCTAACTGAAAAACTAATTTGGTACCTTCATTTCTTGGTGTGCGAGCCAATAAGTATTTTGGACCGAGTCAATTCTTTTGCACATTTTTTTTTGAATGTACTATTGTATTGAGGTGATTATCTCCCTTCTTTGTATCTATGTTTATTTGTTTAATGTTATCTTAGTTTAGTTACTTAAAAAATGGGGGGAACACACTTATCTCCTGCCTTAGAGTATCCGTAGTGCACATGAGATTGAGAGTTATGAAATAGAGAGAAAATACTAATTTTGCAGGCGTCTTGTAAAGGCCAGAAAAAACACTTCGAAATAATTGAAAGGTTTAAGCGCCATGCGACTTTATGATTGCTAGTAATATCTTTGTATATTTCCTAAAAAAATTAATATCCCAATCATTTTCCATCACAAAATCTGAATTCTACCATGCAAAGTCAAAAATCAACATATTTCTACATTTGATTATTATGCGGTTTGGCCATTGAATAGGCAAAATGTTCGTACTATACCTCCCTAAACCAGAGAGCACAATAGCAAATCATCAAAGGCATATTACATATCTGACCAACCAAATTAACCAAAACAAAGAAAGGTCCGAATGACAAATTTGCCAAGAGAAGGAAAAGAAAGCACATCCAATATAGAAAGCTTTAAAAAAATAAATTAAGATTTCAAATAAAGGATAATGGATTAATAGTTCTATTCCACCTAAAATAAAAAACACTTAACATGCATAGCTTTAAAAAAAACACTTAACGGATTTGGCCGCAATGTGGTTGCCGGAATCTGGCGACGGTGATCGGACTTTGGTATTGGCAGAATTCCGACGAGCAGATTCCGGCACCGGCAAGTTTTCGACAATAATTGACTACTTGAGCGTGATTCGTGAAGGTCGACTACTTCGTTTAAAAAATGGTTGAACGCGTTTGTCGTTGGGTGAAAATAGTTTACGCTTTTAAAAAGCGTAAACCATTTCCAGAAAATTACTAAGCATTTTTTGTCAATCGGAAATCATTTTACAGTTGACTGTTATTTTTGCCCCCGCTAAATGCTGGAAAATGCCAAAATCATTTTTTGAAAATTATTTTATGTCAAAACAAACGGAGCATTAGGTTCTTAAATATCTTTAAGTGCTGCTGATTCAAAATGAGATATTTTATTTGCATAACAATTACACAACAATGTGGATGTGTAAAATATTTTCATTTTTTTTTTTCAAAATTAAGCATAATGCATCACTTATCTCTTCTTCCACATGAATATTGTTGTGCAATTGTTGTATAAAAGTTATTCAAAATGCACTAACAAAATTCTTGATAGTATTGATTTTGTTCTTATAAATTATGCCCTTAGAGCACTTTTTTGACTCATCATTTCATAGGCCAAATTTAAAATTGAAAAATTAAAAAAATAAAAAATTGAAAAAATAAAAAATAAAAAATTTGGGTGGTTCTAAAACCACCTAGGAGGTGGTCGGCCACCTCTAAACCCCCATACACATGTTCCAACTACATAAAATTTTGGATTTCTTTCAAACCGTCTAGAAATGGTAAAAAACTGTCTAGAACAAAGTCTATATGGTTTTTTCTGGACAGTTTTAAATTGTTTAGGATAATCTGTCACTAATTCGAGATGTGGAAGGTTTGGGCCAAACCGTCCGGAATTCCAGACGGTTTTGGAATCATTAAATATTAAAGTTTTTTTTTTTAATATTAATATCATTTATTTATTTATTAAGATTAATATATTAAACCCTAGCACAGTCCTCCGATCCGACGAATCAGATCTCTGGCCTTCCTCGCCAGCGATCGAATCTCTGGCCTTCCTCCCCGGCGATCGGCCCCACCTTCATCACCGACGGCGAAAGGTCCTCTCTCCTCTCCCGGTTGATCATCGTCATTGGCAACGGGAACTTCGTGTTCTCCTGCTTTTTCTGGAGGTCACCCAGCGACGGAAGCAGCGAGTATTGCGTGAACTTGTCGACGGCGACGATCACCTTGGAGTTTTCGGTGGGCTTCCCCTGCGAGTTCTTATGCGACTCGAAGGGCTGGGTCTTCAGCAGGTTGCCGAGCTCGAATTGCATCGGCGAGTGGAACCCGTACGGCGAGTGTAACGACTCCATGTGAGTCGACGAAGCCTGACTCTGAGTTCCTCGATGACACGATCCGAGCTGGTGATCTGAGTTCTTCATGGTTGCTTTGTTGTGTTGGCGTTGGTAGCTAGCTGGTGGTCTCCTTTTCGGTGGAGTGTAGGGAGGGAGGAGGGAAAGGCAGAAAGTTTTGGGGGCAAAACTATTTTTTTTTTAAATTGAATTGAAGTTGTGTTCGTATAAATGCAAGAATTGAACGTAATTACGGACGGTTTGTCCCAAATCGTTTGTAAATTTGTATTTATGGACGGTTTTTTGAAAACCATCTTTAATTCTTATAGACGGTTTGGACCAAACCATCTGGAAATTTACATTTTCCGACAGTTCAGTTAAAACCATATGGAAATGTAAATTTTTGGACGGTTTGGACCAAATCGTCCACAATTTTTTTTTTCCAGACGGTTCTAAAAAAACCATCAATAATTCTTCTTCTTTTTTTTTTTTTTTTTTTTTTTTTTTTTTTTTTTGTAGTGTCCATCTCTAACACTTCACTTTCACCACTATCAAGAATCTCAACGTTCAACCCAATTGTACCGCCTTCATCGTCAATTTCTTCAAGCATTGATCATCGTTGGAAAACTCAAGAAGCTGCCATATACATATTTTTCTCTTCTGAAACATAATCTTTCCAATGTGAACGCGTAGAATCACCAAAAGTCGTGGGGCAGAGATTACAAACTGGTTCATAGGATAGACTTATAAATTACACATAGCATGACACTTAGCAATTTGGACTCTAAATAATTCAAATAGTACTTGAATCGCTCAAAAGCTACTCTCATGAAATACTCATAAATTTTATAAGGTTTTGATCAACTACCCATTAACATACAATACTAATCCAACACAATTAACACTAACCCACAAGATTTACTTAGGGTTAGACAATAAAATTGCAACTTAAATACATAACCCAAAAATTGAGGTTTTGAAATACTTATCAAAATTCTTTCAAATGTAACCCAACACTTGGAGAGTGTTTATGAAGCTCCAAAACTAGCAAATCCTAAAGAATAACAAATATCAAACCAAAAAAAAAAAAAAAAAAACCCAACTTAAAAGACGAGTTTACGAAAATAGCTCAAATCAAACGGTAGAAACGTAGATCGAGCTTCGTAGATAACGTTTCTGAAGTCCGATTTGAGATTGAACGGCTAGATTTTCATAGATCAATGTTTTTGTGTGAAAAACCAAGAGAAAATCGTGAGAGTGAGAGAGATATGGCGAAAATGAGTCCAAAAAGACTCATTTTCACATTAATCTGGGATACTGTCCGAACAGGATAAGTGAACGTCCGAACGCGCGCGCACATGGTGCAGCGTGGTTTAATTAATCATAACAATTTCATTTACTTAATTTTACATTTTAGACATAGAGAAATGTCTCTAACATTGTAGTCTTTCCCTTGCAACGATATGGATTTCATCTAAAATGTACACTAGGTCTTAAAAAAGAACCAAGCTATTTTCAAAATCGATTAAAATATGTCTTAAAATAGATACCCCAAAGAATGCTCAAAAT
This sequence comes from Alnus rubra, assembly GCA_028654335.1. NCBI lineage: Eukaryota > Viridiplantae > Streptophyta > Magnoliopsida > Fagales > Betulaceae > Alnus > Alnus rubra. Next base: position 198,603 of record JAJPGS010001031.1, on the reverse strand, counting down.
ACTAAAATATGTCTAAAATGACCATTAATTAATATTCGAGTAGCGGTTAATAACCACAATAATCATGCGAGTAGCAATTACATGATACAAATGCGATTACCTAAAAATAATAATAAGATTATTCGAACGTTAGTATTATTAATAATCGCGTATGCATTCACAAGTACATTCCAACTACCTAAACCACGTGAAAGGAGCTAATAATTTGAATACCCAATTACAATTTTTTAAAATTTGGAGACATTAGAATCGAGGTATAAGTGAAGTAAGTTTAATTTAGTTTCTGAAGAAAAATAAGAAGAAAAAAAAAAAAAAAAAAAACTCTAGAAGCCATATGTTTAAGGGGAAGGGATTAATTCACAGTCCACTCGCCACTGCGTGAGCGTGACTCACTCTCCTGCTTGAAAACTCCTGAGCGCCCACTCTTTTTGTGAACTCTATCTTTCTCTCTCTCTCTCTCTCTCTCTGTGTCCGCGGTTATGTCACACAGTGACTTCCTTTCTTGAATCCCATCAAGAACCGGTTGGTTCTTCTTTCTTGATCGGATCTGGACTATCTCTAGTCTTTCTTTATCGAATCACACCTGTGGATTCCGCCGGAACAATGAGAAGAGAAGATAGGGTTTCGGGGCGAGAGAGAAAGCCCATGCATGCCTTGGAGATCAACTTGATCTCAGCGCAGAATCTCAAACCCCCCTCGGCCAATCTACGCCGATTGCAAACCTACGCACACGTCTGGGTCGACCCGAGCCACAAGGTCAAGACCCGAACCGACCGTGTCGGCGGCGAGAACCCGACCTGGAACGACAGATTCTTCTTCAAAGTCAGCCCGGAGTTCCTCTCCAGTGAGACCTCAGCCGTCTCCATCGAGATCTACGCCGTCGGTTACCTCCGCCACCATCTAATCGGTACCGTTCGATTCCTCACCGGCAACTTCCCGCCAGCCGTCCGATCCGGCTGGGGGGTCCCCGCCTTCACCGCGGTCCAGATCCGCCGTCCCTCCGGAAGATTCCAAGGGGTCTTGAACATCGGAGCCGCGGTGATCGCCGGTTCCGATTTCCCGGCACTGGAGGGAAGGTCCGCCATCGGATACCGCGAGCAAGTGGGGGAGAACGAGCGGCGCCGGCGCCGGAGAGAGTCGTGGGCGTACGGAGATGGACTTTCAGTCGCGTCTTGCGAGAATTCTTGTGCAGAGTCGGAGGATATTTCGGACGGTGGCGAGTCTACCACGTCGTCCTCGTCGTCGGCATCGAATGTGCTGAAGGACTGGAATGGGATTCAAGAATTGGCGGGAACGAAGGGTTTGAGTGCATCAAACGGTGCTGGATTGCTGTGCGGCTTGTTGATTCAGAGGAATATCTCTTTCAATCCGTCCGATGAACCAGGGTGTTTTGGGTGGGTCCCAGGACATGGAAAGGTAAACGACGGTCATGATTCGTTTTGATTCGCATTTGGTGATGAACGGTGAAGATCATCTTGTGAATCTGCGAGTATGCTTAGGAACCGTACAGGCAAGTGTACATTTCATTTTGATGTGGTTCCACACTAAACCTTTTCTTTGTTAAACATGGTTCAGATTTTCAGTGGAAAAAATTCGTAATCCTTGCGCGATTGTCGTTATATTTCTTTCATATTATATGATTCTCACGAGTCATGACCACTTAAAGCTGGTTTCGGTTTGCGCTTTTAAAAAGTGTGATTTAAAATAATAATTTTAAGTATGCGATTTGAAAAAGTAATTTTTAAAAATATAGTTAAAAGTTTAATAAAATCACAGATAAGCATTTTACAAAATAGCAGTTTAGCCTTTAAAATTATACGTTTTTAAAAAAATACCCTTTTACATTAGATTTGAAAAGTCAGATTTTCTGCGCTTTCAAATCGTAATTTTTAAAAATGTAATTTCCAAACGATTTATGCTCTGTAATTTAGTTTAAAATCACACTAATTATCTTTACAAAATCGCAATCTCAAAAATACCCTCGGTGAAACTAAAATTCAAAAACTGCGTAATTTCAAGTTTTTTTTATTATGGGAATAACTTCAATAAGGACCTAGCATAAACCAGGTCTTTTCTGCCAACCAATAAAAAAGAGACACATCAGTATATCACACTAAATCACAGCAAATGAGAGTAAAGCAGAAACACAGGATTTTGATCTCTGAACTCAACTTATCAATCGATCGACCGCTTTCCTCATTGAAGAGAAAAGCCGCCCCCCAGCCACTGCCCACAGCCCACCGCACCGAGGTGCTGCCCACACCACCACCTCCCTCTACTCCGTCAAGTGCCACTGAGTGATGTAGATCTCCGATTCACACTTACAGTTCCAAAGAACACACATCAATTTGGTCATCCAAAAAATAACATCAGAGTCCAGCAACACTTACTAACCCAGGAAAAAAAAAAAAAACTATCCATCAACGATCCAAATAAGAAAAAGTGTCAAAAATATAGCAGATTTAAAGCATCCAAACGGGGTTGAGCTATGTAGCAAGCGCTGTTGGGACAAGCTCACAACAATTAAGAAGAGAATTAGTTATGCAAGAGTGTGCGTGGAGGTGGAAGCATCAGAGGAATTGGTCAAGGATTTTTATCTCCAATGTGAGTCTTTGGGCATTCCACTGTTTCGTGTGTTGCTGCAAATTAAAACAACCAGTGTCCTCTGGTGAGTGGGTTCCGGTTGGCAAGAAGGGCAAGGCCAAAGCTGGAAGAGAGGTCAGTGGTGGTGGAGGAACCATCAGTGGGGTTCGGGTGTTTTGGTCTTATTTTCATTTGTTGAGAAGATCATAATCCTGTGTTTTGGTCTTATTTTCATTTAGTGTGATATGTTGATGTGTCAACTGTTTATTGATGGGCATAAAGCCCTTCTTTTTTGCCTTGACCGGACAGAAGCTGCTCTCTTTTATTATATATACAGGAGTTACCGCTTTGAAGTATTAAGGTCCTCCATAATTATTGGGGTCCAATTCAGGCAATAGGATAGGAGGGGGGCATCGGAGAGCCCAAATCTAATATTGGGCTAAAAGTAATGCATACGCCCAGTTCAATCCAAGAACGAATTATTGCACTAAGGGGCCAAATATAATTTTGAGTATTTTGCGTAATCAACCAGGCTGATAATTCGAAACTCAAAGCTTTGTTTAAATTTTGCCAATCTAATGTTTTGATTTTAAAATTATAGGATTTAAACCCCCACAATGATATGATTTGAACTCTTGGCCTTTACCAATGGCAACAAATCTCCTGATGATTGAATGGAAAATTGAGTACTTTTTATTGGATAGAAAATAGCAAATCTTTAATATGACACATTTATAATGACACCACTTTGCATCAAGCCAATTAAGTTATTCAACATGTGATTTTGGAACATAAAAATGTCCCTTTGTGGGGGGGGGGGGGGGAGAAGTTAGTGAGTGTGAGCTTCATGTAAAACTAAAGGCATTAGTGACAAAATATGTGATAGTAAGTCATGGCTTTTATAATTAGAATGAAAAGAAACCATGAATAAGACAAGATAAATTTCTCGGTGGTTCATTTTCAGGCGAGAGAACTTAGTCGGACATTGGGATGCAGTGTAGTTCCTACTAGTCAAGGCAAACAACTGTGATGCTATGGGCATTCACAAGCTATGATTTACATGGCCATTGACTATTTCGACAGAATTGACACGTGAAAAGGTAGGCGGTTAATAACCACCCTAAACTATTAATCACCTAACCGCTTTTGTAGGTGGTTGGAAAAAAATACCAATCGCCTAAGACGGGGTGATTAGTGATTTAACGCCATACATTTAGCCAAAAAACGCCAAAAAAAAAAAATCTAAAATAAGCCAAAGAAAAAGAGATATGATAAAGACCCTACACTTAAAAATAAGCACTAAATTTAAAAGCGATTCTAATGTGGGGTTATAATTTTAAATAACCACTAATAACCTAAGGCGTGATAGTTACAATTATTAAAATAGGATAACTGTCTTTCCACTCATAATTGACAGGTTCGACCGAGATTTCAACCAATTTCCTTTCAAATTCAAGTGCCCATACTGCTGGATCGTAAGGGAAATCACTCTTGGGCATCTAATGGGTCAAAACAAATATTTTTATATTGTGAAAATGCCTATAAATCATGGACAGCTACAATCAGCATTATTTGGCAACTTTTCCACTTGCTTTTTCTATCTTCAGGATCTCCTCATAATTGTAGAATGAATTGCTTTAGAGTATTTTTTTTTTTTTTTAATCTTTATTTTGATTATATGTAATTTTCTTATATTGTTTCAGTTTGCTGTTGTAGTTATTGTTTTACTCATCTAAAAAAAAAAAAAAAAAACTCTCTAGATTTGGTTTGGTACAGGCCCAATTTTTTTTTTTTACCATTTTGCCCTTCGTTAACATGCAAAATTAATGGGATTGGATTTCCATTGTGGTCAATTCATCCTTCTCTACAAATTTAAACATTAATATAAATTAGTCAGGGATGATGAAGCGCTAAGAAACCTTAAGGCACCAGTTTTTTCTTTTTAATTCAAGTACTCTTATATTAATATAATTTCATTAACTTTGATTACTTTTCTGGATTGTTCCCACAGATTGCCAAGAGGCAATTAGAAATTTTGGACTTGGAAATTTCTAGTTTTGCTTTATTCCTAATGGGTTATGTATTTCGGATTGGTATGGAAAATGGTGAACAAATCTTCAAAAAAACCAACTTTATTTTAAATAGGAATATAGAGAACGAGTAATTTGAAAAGGCATTAAATAAAATAAATTAAGTAACTTTTAATTAACTATTTTAAACAGGAATAATGGAATATATATATATATATATATATCAATCAATCCCCATAGCACGATCCTTCAATTAATATATTACCAAAATGTGGGAAGCAATATCTTTTTTGTACTAATTAGAATATTATGATAATCCAACAGCCGTCCATGGTCGTATTCCCAAAGTCTATAATTTGTGGGTTTATTAAATAAATAGTGGTGGATTTTGTACGCAGGCCACTTGGCATGCGGATGCTTGCTAATAGGGGCAGAAAACAATTGTTATTTCTCATTTCCTTTTTGAGGTAATGGATTTTTTTTTTAAAAAAAAAAAAAAATTGGTTAGGAGAAAAACTTTATCGAGTGTGGACTCAAAAATACGGTTCGAATTCAAAACTTTTGTTCTAATACAACGCTAAATCACTACTTATATCAATAGCTTAAGCCGATAGGAATGAGTAAATTTAATCATTTAATTAAATACTTTAACACAAACTGACGTAACATTCACGCTTCATTTATCACATCATTGATTAAATAATTAAATTTATATGTCAAATTTTGTTACTTAATTTTTGTACCCACATGGCACCATGTGAATTATTTTAAAAAAATTGTCTCACAAGTTATAATACCCCAAATATTTTTTTTTCATTTATATCTTTTTCCAAATATATATTATTATTAGAGTAATAATTCAATGTCACCCAAAGATATAACTTTTCACCATCTTGCCTATGTCGCAAGATGGTCCCCCACTATTTTTTGAGTTTTTTTTTATTTTTTAAAAATAAATTAAGGTGGGGGACCACCTTACCACGTATGCAAAGTGGTGAAAAATTATATATTTAGGTGGTAGTGAATCATTACTCTTATTATTATTATTATTATTATTATTATTACTAACTAATTTTTTCTCTTTTTTTTTTTTTTTGCAAGAGAGACTCAGAGAGTAATGCAAAGATTGTCAAAGCCGCTTCATAATTGCCTATTTTTCTTCTTCGTTTATTTTTATATTGTTTTGGTTCCTAAAAGAAGTCACTTTCTTGGAGATACGATTCTAGACTTGTACTTTCAATGTTTGAGAAGATAAAAAAATGCAAATAAATAAATAAACACAGAACAATTAATGAGTAATGAATAGCCGCTGTCAATTAAGACAATCATACATATGTCTAGAAAAGTAAAAACCTCCTGCAACCCTAACTTTACCCGTGTCTTGGAAGCTACAAATAGGGGCATGAGGCCTGCCATTTTAGACCCCTTTTTATATATATATATATATATATATATATATATATATATATATATATATATATATATATATTTTGGAGCCCTTTCTAGTTGCACAACACGCCAATTCAACTTTAAGATGCCAAGTAAAAATGGAATATTCAATATTTTAACCTTCTAAGGGAAATCCACCTTTGTGGACCTCATCACTTCTCCACCAACTCACACAGCTTTATAATCTTTAGAATTGGTGAACAAATTGCTTGTCTTGCCCTAGTTATGAGATGGATAAAATCTCAGTCTAATTCGCTATAGAATTATAGATATTATTTGATAATTTTTTACATGATTCGCAACCTCGACATAAAATTAGTAAGTTAAAATCAAAGAGTATATAACACTTTTAATTAAATGGATTAGATTAACATTAATTTATATAGTCTTATAACCTATGTCTCAACACGATTCAATATAACACAGAATTGACATCCTTAATTACGTGTAAATATAACACAGATCTAGCTTTGTTACAGAACTTAAAAAAAGAAAAAAGAAAAAGAAAAAAGGGATTCTTAGAACAATGGGCATATGCCATTTGGTGATCTCACTGTTTAGACAGCTAACAAGTACAAACTATGTAGGGTTTTTGCCGGGAATATTCCTAACTTGGTAACTAGTGCTAGACTAATCCCATCATGGCCCAATTCGAGAATGCCAAATTGAAAAAAAAGTCACTTTGCATGGAAGCCCATCTCAAAATTTGTAACTTGGGATTGCAGGAAAGCCCCTGTCTGGGGAAGAGGAAAAAAAAAAGGTACCAATCTCAAGATTTGACCTAGGGATGGAAGAATTACCAAATCTGAAAAAGAACCAGAGAACCCTCATCCCCAAAATTTTCCCTTGGGGATGGAAGGAGATCCTCCAGCCCTGGGAATATCAGAAGTGCCCCTATGGGATATGTAAAAAGACAAACACTTGGACCTGGACATGCAACTGAATGAGGGGTAAATCCTTTTGTTGAACAATCAAACGTCAAGTTCAGCACTTGTACATTTGTTAAAGCTTTAAGCAGAAAGGGAACCCAGAAGGAGAAAGTGGTAGCAATGGTTCTTAACTTCTTGTTAAAGCTCTAAATTTGTATTAATTCATGCGGTGTTTCTGAATGCAAAGAATGATATTCCCCATAATCATCAATGAGCAGCTTTATCAGCATTTACATTGTGTATAAACTTTTCCAAATACAAATTCAACAACTGAATATAAAGGCAAATGAAAACAAAAGAAAACCATGGGAATCTAAGACACATTCATATTTAACACCACATAAATCTAGAGTGAAGCAAATTAGGGAGCAATTTCAAGCCTGGGTTCAAAGCAAAAACCAGTAAAGAGCTGAAGTGGGAACCTCTTTGTCACAGGGCACTTTTGTGACCATTTCCATTGCTTCTGGTTCATGTCATAGATAAGAAGCGCAGGAGCTCCATAGCTCTGGATGTATATGAGATCATCAGTACCACTGCTAGCAAAAACATCATCAAATTCCCCAAATCCTTGGAAAAACTTATGAGGCATACGTGCAATGTCTTGCCACTCCCTCCCATTTAGAATCCAGATGCCAATCCCCTTAATTATGTCAGCCCTATCATGTTTCCCAATTCCTCCAACCATCACCAGCTTCCCCTTTAGGTTCATTAGACGGCCACATGTAAGCGGGCAAGGTACTGGAATAAAACTCCTTTTCAACAATCCATGGGAAGAACGGCTGGAGAGATTATATGCAATTAGGCCATGACGATTTTCCGGTCCACTCCCAGTTGAATAAATCAGAAAGTACAAAACCCCATCACAGATCACACTTTCATCACCACCTCTCCACCCTATTAAAACTTCTGTCAAAGAGGTTGTCCACATGATTGTTTCTGAATCATAAATTTCAATTGAGATATCCCATTCAAAAAAAATTCCAGGGACTTGCTTAGATTTCACTACTGTGACTTTATAACCATGTGATATCCTGTTCACTGAGATAGCAAGCGCACTGTAATCAGGACATTTCAAACCTGGGGGATCCGCAAGCTTCTTCAAGTATTTGGTAATAGGGTTGCAGACATATAGCTCGCTTCTACTGTCATTGTCCATGAAGCCAATCAATCCACATGATGACGCAATGCACCAATTGGGTGCCCTGATTTGGGGGAGTTCAATACCATACCACTTCCGAAGGATGGGATCATAAGCATAACCAATTGGTTCCTCAGAGCTTGTAAACATAAAATACCATGGTTTTTGTGACAGGACATGCGAAAAGTTCCATAAAAACCTACTTGAACTAACAATCTCATGCCACCTTTTACACACACAACCTGCTCTGAAAATGCTTGCGATGGGGAGACAGGCTAGGATCCGTTCCAACAGGTCATCAGGCAGCATCAACTCCAGAGAAACTGCAGTAGCTTCTTGATTGCCGTCATCATTAAGCTCTGAGAATGAATCAAACTCTCCAATCTCTCTTTTCGTGTCATCAAGGCAATGGTTGATCCATGATGATTCTCCCTCCATGACCAAGAGGAGTTAAAGCCAATAACCTGAGGATATCAAAGTTAAAATAAAATTATGTTACCCAGGAAAAGAGATCACAGACTCTTGAAGCTAAACAAGAAACAAATCACTTGATTACTATCACCTTTACATTAGATCACAAAAAAAATAAAACCCTAGGCCTTGAGCCCTGGGCCAACATAAACAGAGCATCCAACAATATATCAAAATTATAGTGATTAAAAAGGCATGGGAAATCAAATTCAGAAGTCACAGAATGGGAACAGAGATAAAACCATAAATAAATAAATCACAGATTCAATATGGTAACAAAAAGCCAATCAAGCAAATATTTCATATCAGATTAAGAAATCCACAACCTAGTTTCCCTCTTTCCTGTTTAGATGACAAAATTCAAAAAGAAAAAAAAAAAGAAAAAAAAAAAGAGAATAGGAAAGAGTATGAATTCATAGATGAGCTCATTAATAAAAAGAGTAATCACCCTTCAGACTAAATTGTCAAGAAAAAACAATTATACCACCCAACAAAAATATCAAAACTTTAAAACTGAAAGCAATAGGATTTGTAACCAAATTCTATCCACCTTCCCTCTTTTGGGGATTACAGGGTCTCCCATGCCAAGGGATTTGTATCTACGCTATGTGAGCTATGGATTCCCCTTGTATATGAGATAATCTAGACCTGTCTCCATGCCGTTAACAAACTTAAATTACCTCCATACTTTCCACGTGAAGAAAAAATGATAATAAATTGTAAACTTCATTTATAACAAACCAAGTAAACAGATACAACGAATTAGATGAATAAAAACCCCCCATGGGGTGGAGTGGGTTATGCCTAGTAGTGTCTTGGATTTATTGAGTGCTTGGGGCACTTTGCTGGGTCATGGTCCTATTCACCGTATTTGGAAGTAGGTTCCTCTTTGTGTTTTGTGGGGCTTGTGGCGTGAGAAAAATTCTAAGTTTTTTGAGGATGTCGAGGTTCAGGTCTTGTAGAAATGTGCTTAATATGTTATATCTTTGGGTGTCGGCACATAGCTCGGATAGTATGCCGTACGCTAATTTTTTTACTTTCTTGTTCGTTTCAGTCCTCTAATTAGGGGCTCCTTTGTATACTTCATGTGTACTAGGGTTGCGCCCCTATGCGCTTTTTAATGAATTCTTACTTATAAAAAAAAAACCCATGTCTATAATATTGTGAAACGAGAGAGAATTCAAAGATTACAGAACATATTTTTCATATATACTGAGGTAATAGCCATGACCAAAAGGAATTAATATCATATTCAGAAATAGGAGATTACATCCATACACAGAAAAGAAAACTAAATAAATAATAACAAATTGAAACAACAGGCAGCCACAAATGAGATCATATACATAGTCAAGGAGGAGAAAATATCATTATAAAGGAAATTAAGCAAGACATGTCTGCTAGCTAAAAACCACATTTAAGTCCTCCAGGAACAACAACAGAAAATGCAAATCGCTGAAGGAAAAGCATTAAAAGGCAAAGCAACAGAATGATATAAAAGGGAAACTTCTCACCACAATGGGTCTCCAGTCCTAGAACCAGCAGTGGGTTTTTCGCAGAAACCAACTTTCACAGTACTCTTAACCTCAAACCCTAAGAGAGATTTTCGATTTAAAATTAAAAAATACTTTCAGGTAGACAAAGATTGGACCACGGAGCGCTGTCAATCAAACATCAAAGCCCCACATAACTGAAAAGCGCCAACATCAATAACCAAGCCAATAACACAGCTAAAAGACAGAGAGATCAGCGAAAACACAGAAAACAATTTCAAAAGGCAAGAACAGAAAAAAATAATAATAAATAAAATAAAATAAAATCCAGAATAAAAGCCATCGTGAACACACCTCGTTTGAGACCCCCTCGACTGTCACTGACCAAAAGGGTCTCCCTAGATTTGGCCAAAGCCTCCAGATTTAACGCCCGTGAATAATAAATCAAGGAAAAGAAAATTTCTTCATATTTCACACGGAGTAGGAGTAGCCCACTACTTCCACAAAGCATTCAAGAACATATAGGAAAGGAAACATACTATATAGGAAATTCCCCTTCAAATGACAGAGAAATGGGTGCTCAGATTTGGCTGATAAACACGCCTTAAGCAGCCCCAATATAGAGAGAGAGAGAGAGAGAGAGAGAGACAGAGTGAGAGTGTGAGTGCGTGTGTGTGTATATGTGCGTGTATGTGTATATGTGCGTGTATGTGTCGTTCCCTTAGTTTTTTTGCATCTTTTTTGTTATAACAAAAACGACGGGCAGAGAGTGAAGTGAGGAGGGCGGTTTTCCTACAGAAGTTGTGTGGCCTTTACTTTTCAGAGAGAGAGAGAGACGCGTGTAACCGAGTGTTTGGTTGAAGGGTTGAGGGGTTATTTAGGCAATTGATGGGGTTTTAATGAGAGCAGAAATAAGTCTTGGGAATTTTTGCCACCAACCAAAAATAAAAGATAATAATGCCGTCTTGCTCACCACTCCCCCATTTATTTATTTATTTTCCCTTTTTTTTTTCTCTCCTTATTTCTATTTTTATTTCCATATTGTGCACCAATTCCTGACCTTTCTTTTGAATTTTTTTTTTTTATTTGTTTTGGACATATTCATTTTGCATTTCACTTTCTCAAATCAAGGGATATACTTTACCCATCGTTGCCCACACATGCCCACATGGGTCATTCTCCTTTTCTTCTCCCATTTGCTTTTGAATAGTAAAAGAAATCCCTGGGCCTGGGTTTCCTTTCGGCTGGTTAGACAGGCACTGTGGCTTTGGGCCTGCTTTACCTAACTAAAACGTACACCATTTTTAGAGTGTACATTGCGTTAAAGTGCTTAAAAATATATTTAATAGAAATGATTCTTTTAACACCTAAATATACAACTCTTTACTACCTTGTCTATATAGCAAAGTGGTCCCCCACTTTATTTTATTTTTTAAAAATAAAAAGAATAATGATTCAATGCCACCTAAATATACAACTTTTTACCACCTTTCCTATGTGGCAAGGTGGTCCCCCACTACTTTTTTTATTTTTTCATTTTTTAAAAATAAATTAAGGTGAGGAATATATTGCCACATAGACAAGGTGGTGAAAAATTGTATATTTAGGTGGTAGTGAATCATTACTCAAATAAAAAACTCTAAAGTTAGTAGGGGACCATCTTGCCACATAGACAAAGTGGTGAAAAATTGTATATTTAGGTGGTGGAGAATCATATCTCTATATTTAAATACATAAGAAGTTGGCCTATTTGGTAAAAAATTCATGAAATAATTTTTTTAACCTTTTGCTCTAAAGATAGTCATGACACACTTTTGAGAAAAAAGCTTAATGAAGCTTTTTTTAAACACCTATTTCTATCTTTAAAAGTTCTATTTTTCAACACAATTTCCTATTTGTTATTGGGTTAACAAGTTTAAAAATACTTTTAATATATAAAAAACGGTGCCCATAAAAAATAGTTTCATTTGGTGAAAAAACTTTAAAAGTACTTTTTGACATATTTCTTTAAAAAAAAAAAAAAAAAGTCCAATACTTTGCGAGAAGTTAAAAAAATAAAGATTTTTCTATAGGAAAATGTTAGATTTATAACACCAACACAACAAGTGCACAACACCCCTTCACATGTGGGTGAGGTCCAGTGTATGGGGCTCATCCTCATATGAGCGGGTGTTGTGCACTTATTGTAATGGTGTAGTGCAGGAATCACATTAATTTTCTATAAATAAAAATTCTATTTCCCAATAGAGTCCCAAATAGTCTATTAGTCTCAACCATTGGTAAAAATAGCCTTAAATTCTATTATTCTTACCTTTCCATATAGGCTTAGATTGTCCTATGCATTAAATTATTTATTAATACAATAATTATGGATATAACCATTATTGATTAAAGATTTCATTCTCTAGCGTCAACTTTCTTTACACGCAAGATCTTCCAAAACTTGCTCAAAGCTTGTAGCTAGCATATATAGTGGCTTAGGTTGGTTCCCCCATGAGATCTTGCATAACTAATTAATAGAATCTTCAAAATAAAATAATAATAAAACAAAAAAAGGCATGGTTGCTTAGCACTGAATCCTATTAATTAACATAGATAATAACCTTATAAGGATGATTTAATTAGGTCATATGCATGAATTCGCCCATAATTATGCAAAAAGTTGAATTAACAAGACAATCTAACATGTCTATTCTTAGAGCATTCACTTCCGGATCAACAAATTTCCTCTCTATTTTAGTTAAACAAATCACATTTTTCTATTTTATCTATTTAACTTTTCAAAACACTTATGGGTGGGTTTGTGATTGGGATTTCATAGACAATAAATACAATTTTAAATCAAATTGTAGAATATAAATCGTTTGAGAACTGCGTTTTTAAAAACTACGATTTGAAAATGCAGAAAATATGTTTTTTCAAATCGCAGGTAAAATAGTATTTGTTTTTAAACGCAGAATTTTAAAAATCATTTTTTTTTTCAAATCGCATATTTTGAAATCGTTATTTTAAATCGCATTGAAATTGCAAATCGTATTTTATATCTCACTCTCTATTTTGACAATCCACGTTTATTATTTTATTTAAATTTTTTTTCTCAAGAATTTCTTTATTAAGAGGAGAGAATGCTAGAGATTAGAAAATAATTTATTATTATTATTATTTTAACATTTGGTTGGCGAGTTCACCAATTTTTTTATTTTTTTTTTTCAAATTATTGAGCCAAATGTATTTCATTTTGCTTTTATTTTAACATCACATACATTTGGCTAGCCGGATAAAAATGCTCTTAATCATAAGCCGCCGATTAACCATCTAACTAATTCTAGTATATAATTAAACATTAACTTTGAAGAGGTTTGCTTCTTTTCTCTCTCTCTCTCTCTCTCTTTTTCTCCATAATAAGAAGCCATGGCCACTGAAGGAATAGAAGAAGCACTACATAAAGATACGCGATCTCCGAGATAGAGTTCATGCATTCCAAAAAACACAGCAGTACAAACACGATGGAATGTTGATATTTTCCCCAACACGTACTATCAATATTCCACAATAAAAACAAGAATGGGGATTACTGTGTATATATATAGCTGTAAATCATTTGTAATTTATCGCTAATGCGCATGCATACGTGGAGCCTCATCAGCAGATTCATCGTCTCTTCTGAGTTCCACCCCCACCCCCCCCCCCCCCAAATAAAAAGAAATTATAAGAAAATTCAGCCGGCGGCTGGCTCCATAGGCAACCCAAAGAATCACGAGGCATATATATATATATATATGTGGGCATGCATTGACCTTCAAACATTCAATCAGACACTGCTTGTAGTAAAAAAGATGAGAAAAAAACAAGAAGGGAAAAAAGTTGATGTGTATATATATATATATATATATATATATATAGTGGCAAGGCCACCATAAACTGCTCTTTCCAGCCAACCCACCTTCTGCTCATTAAGTCATGCCTCACTTCAAATAGTTTATTCACCTTCTTTCCCAAACAATTTCTTAATGTGCATGATTTTGTCTTGATAGGTTTAGAATCCGTGGAGGAAAAGCAACCAAATACATTTCGATCAAAACATCGAGACATGGGATCGATGAAAGAGATCGATATTGTAACCAGAATCTGAAAGTGATGTTTCAAAGCAAATTAAACTATTAATTATATGTTCCCGTTGTTAATAATAATAATAATAATAATAATAATAATGATAAGCAAATCAAACTTACTTTTGATTTTAAAAATAAATAAATAATAATAAGAAGTGAGATTTTTTTTTTTTTCTAACCTATTCCCAATATGAAATACACAGACTCCTTATTTATAAATTGGGTAAGGAATTCTTAATTAAAATGCCACCTTAATTATCCCTCCTATCAAGGGAAATCACTCCAAAAGAGATTTCACAAATAAACTCTTAATTTGTATTTAATTAAATCACATTCAATCATATATAGCATTTGGGCCGTATTTAATTTATTAGAAAATTTGTTACATGAGGCACACAAGTCTTACAAAACAATTTCATATATATATATATATATATATATATATAAAAGAGCTCTTACTGATCTATTTCTTACACATTTTTTGTTTATTTTTTTTGCAAATTCATTATGTAAATCTCACAGATTCAATGATAGATCGATCTACACATATTTCTTATACGAAAACAGACAAAAAATAGGTAAAATATGGAAACCAAACATCTTTCTCTAGAGTAATTGGGTTACAAAGTTGACCCTACTGAGAACAAAGCTTTAATTCCATACCTAATGCATGATAGAAAAAGGCACAATCTATAGGGGAGTTAGTGGAGCTGGTGATGGAAGAGGGAAAAGGGACAACACATGCTTCAATATATCCAAAATAGAATTATTGCTGCTTTTTTCGTTGGTCATGCAAATGGGCCGAGGACAATGAGTGAAGCTCCTAAAAATATGTCAAACCAAAGTACCTCAAAATGCTCCTAGTCTTGTGAGAAATTGTGGATGGGAGGGGAATTCAATCCGGAATGTGGAAGAAATCTGTTCATGTCATCATGATTTGTCCGGACGTCAAAGCAGATGCTCCAAAACCTCAGTGCCATGCAATTGGTGGTTGCAATTTGTGGGGTCTTCAATAAACATGTATGTCTTTTCTCTAATTATATCTTCTTCAATCTTCTTCTTCTTCTTCTTCTTTTCATATTATAACCAATAGCTTTTTAATCTGACGTGTGTTTGTTACATTGCTTTTTTAATGTGTCCCAACTTTTTTTTTTTTTTTTTTTTTAGATTTTTAAGAATTAATAGTCAATTTACACTTTTTACTCCTAAAATGTCTTTAATCCATTCAATAACTTTGTTGGTACAGTTTTCGGTATGGTGTGAATGTGCACGTTCTTATAATGTTCTACTCCGATGCCTGAATTAGCTTATGGGGAAAAAATTTGCTTAATGCATAAAATTTTGATTATTCGTTTATACCTGGGTATGGGCCTATTTCTAGATAAAGAAGTGGAGTCAAACCTAAATTAAGATTCATGCTCCTTGTTAATATTAGATTTTAATAATCATTTATTAGACTTCTAAAATGATCCTTTATTAGACATCTGATCTGATTAGACCATGAGTCCTATCATAATTCCACAAGGAATAGGACTACTGATCAAACTATACTTAGACTAAGAGTCCTATCCTGATTCTACCGGGATAGGACTGATAATCGGATTATGACTTTTACTTCAATTCAACTTGGAGTAGAGTCTAAATTATATTATTGAGATAAATGATACCGAATTTCTCGGGAATAACTGCTAAGTGTCTATCTTCCGAGATTGGACTTTCCGAGAGTTCTATTGTCTCTCCTTGGACCGGGCTGAGTGAAATTTATTCCCAATAAACTTCATTTTTTTTAAGATGTTTGTCGTATATTAAAAGTACAGGAGTTTTTTTTTATATATATTTTTTAAGCAAATATGTCACGGTTAGATTAATATTTAACTGATTAAATTTAATATTTTCATCTCTTTGGATTCTTGATATAATTAGCAATTTATCATGCTATCAGAGAGTCAAGCCATAGGTTAAAAGAAGTGGTAGATATATATATATATATATATATATATATATATGTATATACAATTTTGCACTGTACAATGGTTTTTGTACCAATCACAAAATAAATAAATTGACTCTTATATCAATTGGGGCCAAAAAAATGATTAGATTTGGTTGCTCGATCTCCTGTAGAGATTACCCTCCATTTCCTTTCCAGTACTCTATGCTTTGAATGATCACCAAATGCCAACCTCTACCGATCGAGAGAATGGATTTTCGTATATATTTTGCTAATTATTAGGTTGGTGAAAGTGAAATGTACAAGTAGTTGGTTACAATTAAGTTCGCGTTACAGCTCCATTATAAGCATTACGATAATATATATAGATCCGTCCAAAACGAAGGAGGTGAATTGCCATAGAAATTTGAGCTGCGTGCGTGATTTGCATTATTTGGAAGTTTGAAGAATACAAATTTTTGAGCTCATTAGTCGGGACAAAAGCTTGATAATTGAAATATATCATATTATTGGCAATTAGAAAGATAGACATCAACCAAATCGCTTTTAATGCATATAATAGTCGATTAATTCAGTTTTGGTGAAATGAGACGTTCATGAAAATGACCCTATTATTATTAGAGGTCCATAATCAGGCTTCACACCTTCACGCCTGCACACCACCCCACTATCATCGTTGGCTCTCACTCCACCAAGGACGAAGTCAAAAGTTCTTATGGCCAGTGGTTAACAGCTACAAAAAAAAAAAATTAGGAGTCAATAAGTTAAATTTTTATTTTTTTATCTTTTATTTTTTATTTTTTTACAATTTTTTTTTCCCAACTTGATAAATTATTTTTTTTAAGAAATGGGGGGGGGGAGCTATGGCCCTGCCAGGCCCCCCTCCCTTCGTCACTGACTCCACCCCTAACTCCCTTCCACCACACGCCACCTCAACATGCATCGGCTTTGCTCACCTTCCCCCTTTATAGCTTCATGCAGCACATATACAGTTCTTCTATACATTATCTCCTTTCTCTGTGTTCATTCGCGCAATGCCACATAGTATTTTAATTCAAAAAATCATGTTGATATGTGTACAATATAACAATTATAATTATTTACAATCCATAACCATCATTGTATGCCCTATATGTACCCCTTACACTAAAGTTTGTGCGTTCAGTAGAATCTCTGGTACAACATTGGTTTTCCAATGAGGTATAATAGCCAACCACCACTAATAGCTCGACCGAATTTGACCCAAGTGATTTACACTACTAGTAATGCCCTAGGTTGTAACCGTCATCAACATATGATGACAAGTCACTCTAAAAAATGGATTCAAGACATCCTAAATCTACTATCTTTGGGCCATAGGGTCAAGTCTATATACATGCATATCTACCATCCGTACATGGTATGATACACAACAAAATATATAGTTCAATTAAGGCTATTAATTACTTTATGAATAAATAGCGTATAGAAATGCAATTGTTGAATCATCATTCATAAGGCGTTGCACTCACAACATAATTTATGAAAGTCACAAGTATCAAAATGCACAATATAAATATATATATATATATATATATATTATATATATATATATATATTGTTATTCTCTAATATTAGTCAAGACACTAAGCAAAACCTTAATCATATATGTGAAATTCTAATCATGTACTTTATGCCCAGAACAATTGATCGTTTCGTGGACTATTCAATCGTTCCTAGGGACCGATCGATCGTTAAAAATGAATTTCTTATTAAAATTCAAATAATCACTTCACTTATATAAATAAATAGCATTTTCAATATTATATAATTGAATATTTAACTAATACTCGTAATGTTTTATACCAAAATATTCAAATTCGAACAATGTTTTGGAGGCCTAATATTTAAAAACAAAAAGATAAAGTAAAAGATTTTTGCTATGTTTATTAGTGTTTTTGAGTATGCATTTTTTTGTGTTTTATTTGAAGAAAATATTTTGATATGATATAAAGGTGAGAAATGTTTATTAGAAATGTTCACATTTGAAAAAAACCAAAAATAATAATAAAAAAATTATGTGGTACACCAACTTCTTTTAAGTAAACACAAGTAAATGTAGAGTCCCCTTCAAAAAAAAAAAAAGGAAAAAAAGAAGAAGTGGTCATACGGCCACCTTCAATAAAAGAGCAAGGCGATGGAGCAATCACTTTGGCCTATTGTGATGACGGCAAAGCTAAGTTTAATCAGGATAAAGGTGCCTGCACGGCCACCTTTCTACATTGTTGCAGCCAAGGTGGTCACATGACTAAATTTCTTTATTTAAAGATTATTATAATAATTATTATAATTATTAAAAATTAATAGTACAATTTTTTTTTGTTTAAATAATAATAATAATAAGTTAGTCTTACACTTTTGGTAGTTGAATCAGAAAACACGTACAGCCTTTAATTTGTGATCAAGAGGCGATGGGGCTTGTTCTGATGCTCCACGTAAGCTGTCATCATCGTTGTCGTGACAAAAAATCAGAGATGGGGAGGCTTCTGCAATTACATCACGTGGTACATCGTACGCCGGGGGTTCAGGGTTGCAATGTAGACTATTGTGTAGTAGAGTCGGCACAAAATCCGGAGATTGAAATCAGAGACGGGCAGGTCCAGACTCCAGAGCCGTTGCGTCAGGTACGTATCGATCCTAATTCCTCTCCTCTGAATATGAGTATGCACCCATTTGCCAAGGCCGTACGTCGTTCTCCGATTGGTTGTCTGGATTACTTTTTTATAAAAAAAGTTTTTGATCGATTCCCCGTCAATCAATCACGTGGTGCTCTGTGCTGCTTCCTGCCGCAGGCTAGTGGGGCTACCCCGTATTCCCAGCCATATATACAGTGATAGGCATTGGGCGGTCCTTATCGTGTCTATCTTTATCTTTATCTTTTCTTTTTCTTTTTCTTTTTCCTTTTCTTTTTTAGTGTCTCACGGAGTCACGTGTTTCCTTCTCTTATTAAGGAATATTAACAAATATTCTGATCAAGGAATATCATCATGTTTCCTTCATGAACACTTTTCTCCTAATAATAATAAATCTGAGCTTTGAACATCTTTAGGCATGAAAAAATTGACAAAAAAAATCTTATGTTGAACTCATTTTTCTATAAATCCTCTCAAAAATAATCTTGATTTGACAATTAAGGACAAGAAGATTCTATACTGACTTATATTCTGCCGGAAACTATGGCTCGGTTTGTTAAAACAATTGTTTAATGTCTTTTGTTTTTTCTTCAAAATACTGCTTAAAAAAAAAAAAAAAAAAAAAAAACTTCTTCGAATTAAAGACAAAAGAACATACATTAACAAAAAGAGGCATCTTATGCTCCATGCTTGATTAAATTATGTTCCTGATCCGAATCAAGAAGAAGCTCAAGCTTTTCTTGGTTATTCACGAAAGTTGAAAAAAGCATTGGATTTACTTTTAACAGTCAATATTCATATTTATGTTCAGTTTATTTCAACATAAAATGTGTTTCGTATTTTTAACGAAATGGTTTTCCTAGGAAAAAAAATCGGCGTTGGGCTCATATAAAAAATAAGCTACAGCAAAAAATAGTCGGCAACTTCTTGCATCATCCTGTAGAGGTTTGTCGAACTTCAACGATGGTTTGGTGAAATCTAACAGTGGTCCAGAGAACCCCGTCGGAGGCCTGGCAGCTTTTGACAGTGGTCTTGCAAACTCTGGCGGTGGTCCAGCATTTTCCAGTTGAGGCTCGACGGCTTTCTATGGTGGTTCGACGGTTTGATAAAAAGAAGTTCAAACTTAAAAATTAGTTTATGATTTTTTTTTAAAAATGTAAATATTTTTATAAAATTAAAGAAAGTTTTTATATTCAACCAAAAATATTTTTTGGTTTGACCACAATTTTCAGTCTATAAAAAAAATAAAAACAAAGGAGGAGGAGGAAATCTGTTTTTCAAAAGCATCGTATAAATGCAAATTACAGTTACAATGCAATAATTTGTGGGGAATTGCGTTATTTTCTATTGAGAGAAAACAAAATGGAAAAAAAAAAAAAAAAAAGATTAAAAAAAAAAAGGAATAATGGCAAGGCAGATTATCCTTGCCCATGTCCTAATTATAATTCAAAGAGAACTGGGCCTTTGCATTACTTTAAGCCCAATACTAAATTTGGGCTCCCTGATGCCTATCCTTACCTATTGCCAGGTATGGACCCAAAAGATTACCAAAGACCCATTTTTTCTTCTTCTTCTTCTTCTTCTTCTTTTTTAAAAATAAAATAAAATTATAGAAGACCTTAATACTTTAAAAGTCGTAACTTATATTTAATAAAAAAAAAAAAGAAAAAAGCTTTTGATAGAAAATCAGAGTTTTCGAATTTCAGTGTTCCTGGGTGTTGTCGCATGACATTTATGTAATGAAATCAAGTTACCCACCGTGATTCAAATTAGGCCTCGTTTGATTTACGAAATAGCTATTCCATTAAGAAAATGAATAATTATTTTTAAGAATAGAAGGTGGCGGAATGAAATGGCTATTTCTAATATTTAGTTTGGTAAGGTCACATATATTTTAATTGGAATTTAATCAAAATTACTAAAAAAAAACCCCATATTTTTTTAAAAAATAAAAAAATAAAAAGAAAATCAAATTATTATTCCATAATTTTTTTTTAATTTGGAATTATTCCTATGGAATAATAATTATTCCATAGAAATTAACACATATTTCCTTCTTTTTTTTTTTTTTTTTTCAGTAGCCAAGTTTTTAACATTTTTACAATATTTTACCAGCAACTAAACAATTTTCATTCAAAGTTGACAGGAATGGATTTATATTGGACCATTTACTCATGGAGTTTTTACAATCGGTGAATCTGTGAGTGACCCATCGAAAGAATTAAGTAGTAGCTCTTTTGAAAGGGCCAGGCTCAGGTTATGATTGATCATTCCCTTGTGGCTACTGGTTACCATGCATAAACCTCCAATTCCATTCAATATAGAGATAATTCCATTGCTTCCAGTTCCAAGTCATGAAAATTATGAAACAAATTTCATAATCCTACTGGCCGGAACAGAGAACGTAACACACTCAGTTTTGACCTTCAAGTACATTAAATTGAACGAATATCCAAACTCATTGCCGGAGTCGTCAGAGGCGCCATCCCCCTCATCGGAAAGTACCGCTGCTTCCTCTGCAGTGATAGCAACCACTTCGCCGGCGCGCGTAATCCTCGCCATCGAGTCCACGTGCTCTCGGGGAGCTAGGTTGAACGCTGAACTTAGCCTTAAATATACATTAGTCACACAAGGCAGAACCTTTTTCCACTCAAATTTTGAACCATGATTAACAAAAAGCATGAAAATCAAACACTACTACCAAACAAGTTGAATTTAATGATTTAATAAAGTTGTGCATGTGGTTTTGTTTTCTTTATATAAATTATCCCATAAATAATTATATCATTCAATTCTCAAATATGTCACCAACTTTAAATCATTACAACCTCGATCTCTCTTAGTTCGAGGTTTCAATTTTAATTTGTTTCTCCATCACTTTAGCACTTGTGAATTACTCCCACAAAGATTCATAGATATGTTATAATCCTGAACTAAATGCAGAAAAGAAAAGGTTTTATGATACTTGCATTTTTCTGAATCGGATAACGAGTCTATTTTTGTGTTTAATAAAAAAAAAAATTGCATTTTTCTTCATTAGTGGGAACATATAAGAGTGTTAGAATATTAATCAATTAATTAAAGTCATCATTTTCTATCAGCTTAAACTTTTATAATAATGGGAAAACTTCATTTTTAACCCTTGATCTTTCATAACTTTTGTAATTAAGTACTCAAACTTTAAAAAATGTCAATTTAGGTTATCTATCTATCTATCTTCTTCTTCATTTTTTTTTTCCCAGTTTCAACTATCTATCAGAATTTTCATTTAAATTCTATCAAAATTCTCAAAATACCCATATTTTTTTGGGGACAATTGCACCATTGGTCCTTGGGGTTAACTTAAATTACAAATCACTCACTATAGTATAAAAAGTTCATGAAAGGTTCATGTGGTAAACTATAATTACGAATCACTCCCTGAACCCGTTTTCCGTCTACCAAGTTAACAGATTTCGTTAGTTTACCACGTCATACCT
Organism: Alnus rubra; assembly: GCA_028654335.1. Taxonomy (NCBI): domain Eukaryota; kingdom Viridiplantae; phylum Streptophyta; class Magnoliopsida; order Fagales; family Betulaceae; genus Alnus; species Alnus rubra. Next base: position 176,296 of record JAJPGS010001031.1, on the reverse strand, counting down.
AATAGGATATCGACACGTGTCCACTCCAGGCCTAGGGGAGGCAGTGCACTACCCTCAGGCGTGGCTGGGCCACCCCCGGTAGCCACCCATTTGCTATTTTCTATTTTTTTTAAAAAAAAAAAATTATATATATATATTTTATTGTAATGGACACTTGTCGATTTCTTATTGGATATGACGTGACAAACTAACAGAATCTATTAATTTAGTGGACAGAAAATGAGTTCAGGGAGTGATTCGTAATTGTAGTTTACCACAGGGACCCTCCATAAACTTTTTGTACCACATTGGGTAATTTGTAATTTATGCCAATCCTAGGGACCAATAGTGCAATTATCCATTTTATTTAATAGAAAAAATTTATAAAATTTTCAAAGATTCAAGCATGAGTATTTTTGTAAATTCCGTTAAATTCTAATCAATACCTAAATTCTTGCAATTTTTTTTTTCCTAAAAAAAAATTAAAGGAAGGGTAGTTTGAGATTAATTTTGACAAAATTTAACGGAAAATTCTAAAGAATTGTTGAAATTGAAAAAAAATTAAGAGATGGATACTTTAAATTGACACATTTTAAATTTTGAGTGCTTAATTGTAAAAGTGGTGAAAAATCATGAATTATAAATAAAGTTTTCTCTGAAATAATTAAGCGGTGATCTAACGTCGGGAAATACTCAAATCCTGGTATGCTGTTAATGTAATCACTGCTGATTGCTCTTCCCCTAACTGCATGCGCAAAGCATCCTATATAAATTTGCCATTATCAAACCTTCTTTTTGCCATGGTTTGTGTGACATAATCATGTTTACACATTTATTTGATCACCACTCCGAATTCAAGTGGTCCAGTAGCTTTTCATTCGAGCTGATCGAGTTTGTATTTAATTATGGTTCAGTTGTTGAATCTATTCAAGGATTTCAATTTTAAATAATTGCTTCTCGTACGTACGTACACACTTCCTTGATTTTGTTACATAGTTTGTGACTTCAATTACTTTGATCTTTCTTTTTATCATATTTCGAGACTCCTCCATTAATCCTTTCTTTTTGTTGATAATTCTGCACTAAAGCTTGGATTTCATGGCCTCTATTAGATGCCGGCCATGAAGCATATAGAGGAATGATTTAGTGTCGATGCATGTGCCTCCATATGAATATACATTCTTTTTTCTTCTTTTGTGGCATCTTTTATGACATATTGAGCCAGTATTTATTATTGGGCCATGTTTTGAATTCCAATATTTTACTAAAGCTTGAGTTGGGCCGTGGGCTTCACGACACCAAGCCCACGGCCCAACTCAAGCTTATTGAAAACCTCATGACGTTTCATTATTGATAGGTGTTCTAGGTACAAACGTGTGCAGTGAAAATAATTATTCACCTCTTTTAAAAAAAAATTAGGATTGACAATTCAAGTTAATTCACTTGATCCGTTAATTTGTAAAGGATCAATTTAAATACAGTTCGTTTAGTTAAATTGGTCACATTTTTTAACCAGAACATAACTCACAAGTGATCCAACATGATCCGCATGACCCGTTTAATAAACGGGCCACAAACGGATCAATTGTTTGACCGGTTTAGACCTAAAATGATATGTTTAATCTTTTGATTTGATTCGACATGTTTCGACTTAAACACAACCTATTTGACCTATTTCAACTTTTATATATATATATATATATATATATATATATATAAATATAATTTCACAAATGGGTGAACCATGTTAACTGGTGATTGACCCGTTTATTAAACGAGTCGACTCGTTTATGATTTGAACTCATTTATGTTAATCCCTAGTCTTTTGATGCCGTGTCAAATTCATTTCAAATTTGTTAGTCATTCAACCCTAAAATAATAATAATAATAAAAAATTGTATATAGCATTTTTCTTTCAATTATTTTTATCCTCTATCTTCACGTCGTTACATCAGTGTGAGGGAAACCTTGAAGGGCTCCTATCATAGAAGGAGCCGTTGTGGTCCATGTAGTAGTGGTCTTGTTTGACAAAGACATGTATAGAACATAATAGTGGGTTAATGTTAATTTTGGAATTAGTATAAAATGATGATGTGATGATATAAAATAAAAAGAATTTGTATAGAAAAGTAAAAAAAATTTGTATTGTAGTGAATTTTTTATTTGAATAGTAATAAAAAATTATTGATATGATATAAAAGGTGAAAATATTTTTATGTTGATTGTTATTAGAAAATATGAAAAAGGTGAGAAAAAAAGAAAAAGAGGTGCATAAACAATAGAAGGCGCTATTCCGTTCGTTCATCTTCTTGCCAAACAACACCGTACCGGTATCTTTATGCGCGGGTGTAGAAATTAAGCATGCATGGCATGGGCATTATGGGCACGAAATGGATTATCGTGTCTCTTCAGTCAGCATTCCCAGCCTCCCAGGAGTAACGACCTTTTATGAGGAGCGAAGATTATCGTGTGTAGTAAGCTGAGCAGAACTTACGTACAGGGCAGGCATGCGAAATTGCGGGTAAATATCCTGACTCCTGTGCTGAGCCAGAGCCACCATGAATTTAAACATGCATCGGGCCGGTTGCAGTGCTACACCGGTGGCCGGTAGCTAGACGTTAAAGCCCGCCCCTAATGATTGTGTTTGGAGAAGAGATATAGTTGTCGAAAGCAAGGCCCCCTGGACCACATTCTGTATCCATATGATCAGAAAAAAGCCGAACCACACAAGGGTAAAGTGGTCCAGTTGTGATTCTCGCTACGAAGGTTAGTTGGGCATCGATTAATGGTCGAGAATCATCTAAATTACAACGGCCTGGAAATACACAAATGCATGGGGTGTCCTAGGATAATAAGCCCACGCCCACGTGGGTACCCTAATGGACCACGTCTGCTTCCGAGTTCGATCTGACAGATCTTTGATGGACCACCTCACCTGCAGTAATACTGCAAATTAAACTTGGTCGATGGCTGAAACAACCAGGTTGTCTTCCTCGACCCTAGCTAGCCTTGACTCCGTACCGTCGGTTTGGGTGCATGGTTAAAGCTTAAACCCCCTTTTAACCTTCCCCATAAGAATTAAGATAAATATTTTGCCATAATTACGATTACTATCTACCCTATATCTTGAAGGATGCACGGTAAGAGATAGCTAGCCTAGCATGAAAGAATGCAAAAAGGGTGTCTATATGAATATCTTTACTGTCTATAATTTCTGTGTTACCTGTGAAGGCAGGCCTACTCGATCTTATATATCTTAACTATTATAAAAGATCCAATTCACAATGATGTCAATCAGTTTTGAGGATTTAATGCATTACAACTAATTGTAAAAAGTATAATTGATTTAGGTCATCTCCGATAGATTCTCTATAAGGAATCTGCCTTGCATGGTGTAGAAAAAAACAAAAACAGATCTCCTGTGAATTATTGTGAAAATTTGTGACAAACAATGTAATGATAAGTAAGTTTGTAAATGCGTGAATGTAAAAGGAAATGATTAAATTCATCGTATCATATGGTGCTTCATGTACGGATGAAGATCATAGACTACTATTATACGAGTTATCCCTTATATATGACCAATATATTTATGTTCTTTAGCCTTGCATCCAATAGTTTTATAGGTGATCGGTGCAATCAGGTTTGATTCGCAGTCACAAAGATGACATCGTTAGTGATGTGCGTGCTTCACCGGTGTCGTTTTACAGTACCTTAGGATAACACTAACCCTACCAAGAAGGGGTACGGTTAAGAGCTTGGATAGACCATATGACATTGAAGTATGATATGTCCACTTTAAATATCAGATACTATAGCTATAATACATTATCATGATATCGATAAAAACTTTATTTACCATCCCTAATTTTTCATCACTTTTATAATTATACTTTAAGCTTTAAAAAATATCAATTTGGTACATCAATTTTTTTAATTAATTTTCACCCCTCCGTTATGATGAGAAGACCTAAAGAGGGGAGTGGCCGGAGGATGAGTTGTCAAGCAAGACTGGAGGAGTTTGTTCTAGAAAGAGAAGGTGCAGGGAAGGCTTCAATACTTCGAGCCAGCCAAGGTCAATGACAAAACAGTGGTGAAACCTCCTGTTGAAGGAGTGGAAGTTGGTATACCTAGGTGGAATCCGAACTTGGTAGGGTACGTAGTTTCTAGACAAGCCGTTGTCATTCTTTCTTGTCAAAAAAGTAATGGAGCAGATGTGGGATTAGTATGAAAAAATTGAGGTTTTCTCCACGGACAATAGATTGTACATCTTTCGGTTCAATATTGACAAGAAAACAAGTGATCAAGAAGTGTTAAGGGAAAAGATATTGTGACATACAGCTAGCAAACAAACCAATTATTCTTTGTTCCGGCCTCTTTGTGCAACTTGCCACATTGGACAAAGGAATTGGAGATAATTGTTGGGTAATAGGCTGGTAAGCCCACGTCGTCCACACCTTAAGCCTAAAATTAAGTAATTAACTCAAGTGCATCCTACATGTGTAATAGGGTATCAAATGCTGAATTGGCCACAATCTTTGATACGCCCTTAGTTATTTGGGCAATATGTGCTTCAGTCTAGGCAAATGCGGGAAGGGTCACACGTGAAATATGGATCATGGTGTAGAAACCGACGAAAAATAATTGCATACAAACCACTATAAAATTAAGGTGATTCACAGTTAGGTAAAAGGGACTTTTGAGTCCTTGCTTAAAACTCAATTCTTAAAGAATTTTGTTTTTATTTTTTTTATTCGCCAAATACTTTGTTGACTTAAGTATTGAAGTTATCTTCTACGGGTACCTTTCGATAAGCTCCATAACTTATACTTTTCTCTTTTGCAAGTGATGATCAGCTGGTGTTCAACCCGAGGAAAATTGTTCTAACATAAAACATTATATTATACCTACTCATCAATTGTCTAATTTTACCTGCGTGATAAGTTTAGTGATTAACATAAAACACTAGAAAAAAGGGGTTAATGTAAAACTTTTCCTTTGTACTAGTGGACTAATTCTTTAAAGGATTTTTGAATACTACTAGATTTTAAGATGTAAAATTAATTTTGAGGATTTTAGGAGCCATGACCTAATTAGTCTCACATAGCTTCCATCATTAAGAGTGAAATCAGATATTCAAAAGAATCAAAACTCATTGAATATATATATCAATAAAAAACTTAACATGAAACATTAATTGTATTGTAAAGATAAATATATAGTCTGTGATCATTATTAATTGAGCAATTGTACCATAGGTCGTTTGATTTGATTCCAGTCTAAACTGTTTGTTCTTTAACTCTGCCTTAGAACTTTGTTATTGGCCTCTCAAATTTGACTTATATGAGAAGGGAATGAGGGAGTTACTATATAACTCCCGTGAGCATTCCTTTTTCAATTCAAAAACTTTTGTCTAGTCAGTGTAAAATCTTTCAAAAATATCTTAAATAAAGAGTAGGCAAATTTAGATGCATGCAAATCATCAACATTTTTTTTCCCCTTTTTTCACCGGCTGCTATAATAAGTGGGGCCCAATTGTGTGGGTGCCCAGCTCACTCTAGGCTGATGTGGCTAGAGTTGTAGGGGTGATTGGGGTGAAATCGATCTACCCGAGTTCTAGAGGAAAGAGGAAGAAAGAAAAAGTCCAAACACTGAGAAGCTGTGAAGCAGAACTGTCTGAACTGAACTGTGAAGAGAGAGAGAGAGAGAGAGAAGCATTGCAGTCAACAATATTTGGAAGAGAAAAAACGATACATGGGCGAAACAGTGAAGCACTCGTAGTTTGAAATTTGACGAGAAAGAGAAAAAGAGAGAGAGAGAGAGAGAGGGTTCTGGACTTCTGGGGAAAGAAAAACAAAGATGGAAAGCAAAGAAAAAGGCGTGGACAGAGAAGCCAAAAAGCAGAGTGTAATGGTGAAAAAGTTGAAACGCGGTATGTTGGTAGGGAAAAGAGGAGGCCCATGTACTCCACCACCTACATGGCTTGAGTTTTCATCTCACAAGAATGATAACACCACTACTGACACTCATGAATTCCTCACTTTTCCCAACACCGCCACCACATCAATCTCTGCTAGAAAGCTCTGCGCCAACCTCTGGGAGATTCAGCCCCACCAACGCGTCCTTGTCCCACTTGGTAAAATGAGAAAGGGTGGTGCTAGGCCTAGGCTTCATCGCCACCACCGCAGGGGCAAAGGCTTTGAGGTTTCCAAACACGTGGTTGACCCTCAGAATCCCCCCCACACGGTATAACTTTACCTTACCTACCTTACTTTTCTTCTTTCCTTTGTTGGTTGCTTAAATGTTAATGGTTTTTTTTTTGGATTTCTTTGTGAATTTCTTTCTGGGGTTGTTTTGTTTGATTACTGGTTTTCTGGGTTGTGTTTACCTGCTTGTCCTGTGTTCTCGTTGTTCTGTGGTTTTTATTTTGGTTTTCCGTGGGGTATTTAGTCCATGGGTACATCCGTAATAATTTCTCATGTACATTGGAGATCGAATACAATTTCAGCTGAAAGGTTGCTTCTTTGGGTTAATGTCTTTTGCATTTTTACGAAGCATGCATTCATTGGGCCTCTTTGTATATGAATTCTCTTGAGAAACACGGACTTTATTACATTTTTGGTAGTTGTCAATTCCCCTCTCTTTTTTGTTAAGTCCCCCATGCCTTCCTACAAGCTCTGTTTCTTGCTCCTCCAAGGGACATTTTCCAATGAGAATGGAGGCAATCTCATCATAACCTTTTCTGTCCATATATATATATATATTTTCTTTGTAGAAAATTTCTCTATTGTGTTCCTATCTTGCATCATTCACTGAGCATTTTTCAGCAATTGCATTCGTTGATCAGTTGATCTTGCTTCCTGGGCTTATTATACCAGTGCTTTTTTAATGGAAACATGAAATTACTTATACCTGGGGGAAAAAGCATGTGAAAATTTGACTTGGTTACTAGGACTAGAAAGCTCTGATTTTTATAGCTCAAAACCCTCGGGCTGTTTCCATGTTTTTCTACCTCTTTTTTATTTTTTTTTTAAATCCAAAATTGATTTTTACCCTCTCTCTCATTGCAGCCAGCAACTGCAAGTAGCTTGGGGAGGTATGTTTCAGCATCACTTGTACAGCACCATCGATCAGTTCAAAGAAATCACTGTGCATTGCAGCCTGTATCTCCTGCAAGTTATGGTAGCTCATTGGAGGTATGATTTATCCTGCATAAACCATCCACAATTCTCTTTTCTATTCTCTCTCTTTCTTTTTCTTTTTTTTCTAATGATTAAAGAAATGGAAACAAGAAAGCCTGTAAAGTTGTAATAGTGTAAGATCAACAATTTGCTAACGACAATATAGGAGAGAAGTTGGTTCGTAAACTGTGCCTTAATGATCTGCGTTTGGTGTATATATATATATGAGATGTGTTTGATATTATTTTCTTGTACTTCTCTTTTACAAATTTACCATTGAATCTGTGGAACTCTCTTGTAGTCCCATAGATTTAATGGTGAATTTACACATATCTTGTACGGAGATGGACAAGAGATATGCAAGAGAATGAAACCAAACATTTCTTTATATATATAGATACATGTAAATACATACATATATACATGTGTGTGTATTGAATTCACATGTTGGTGATTATATCACACATTTGCCAACTATTATTTCAAAGTTACAGATTTTACGGATGTAGTAGCTGGATTTTGAAAAGTTAATATTCATACTACAACTTGTAAGCACAGGATTTCCTGATACAAGTACCCTTGAGATAGAAACAATGTTGTATAAGGACTATTAGAACAAGATTTTGTATGGTTAAAGAATGTTGTTACTAAACAAGTGAAGAACCTACAAGCAGCATTTGCCACATACCTTTCAGGTTTTGTGTGATTGAACATGTTGGTTTGCTCACTAAGCTCGAAATCTAGGCATTTTACCACCTTTGCTAAAGTTTTTCTCACAATACTCGGTCATTATATTGTTTAAAAGGGAGGCCTTATCAACAATTTCCTAGATAAAGTTACATAATATCTCAGTTTTTAGAACTTCTGCATTATAATTGCAGAATAGGCTTACTTGCAATATCTCTTCTAATTCCATCAATACTTGTATTATTCATTGCCTCTAATGCTTGAGAAATATGCCAAAGACCCTATTTTCATGACTTCAGTATGTCAAACACTTGCCGATGAGCAGCATGACTCGCATATACTTGATTAATTAATCATGAAATGGTGACGAGAGATGCAGTTGTATTAGTTGATGATTTGTTAACTTCCTTGTGGAATTGCAGTTTCTGCCATAAGAAGGCCATATACCCTAATTTAACTGTAATGATTAGATTCATTAACTCCACTGTTCTTAATCTTCTGCTTATAACCTTCTCCTCTAAACAGTCCATCAATTAACTGCTATTTGATCCTATGAATTCTGATACCTCTTCTTTTCACAGGTGGCACCTTATAACCCTCCTGTTACTCCGACAAGTTCTTTGGACTTGAAGGGTAGAATGGGTGGATCAAGCTATAGCCTTAAAACATCCACGGAGTTAGTCAAGGTACTCAATCGGATTTGGAGTCTAGAAGAACAACACGCATCAAATATATCAATGGTGAAAGCACTGAAAATGGAACTATATCATTCTAAAGCTAGAATTAAAGAATTGCTAGAAGAGAAGCAATTGGATAGGCACGAATTGGATGGCTTGATGAAGCTAGTTACAGAGGATAAACTTGTTAGGAAGAATAAGGAGCAAGATCGAATTAAAGCTGTGGTAGAGTCAATCAGGGATGAGCTAGAAGATGAGAGGAAGCTAAGAAAGCTTTCAGAAAGCCTGCACCGGAAGCTAGCTCGAGAGCTTTCTGAATTGAAATCTTCTTTTTCTAATGCTTGGAGAGAGCTTGAAAGAGAGAGAAAAGCACGGATTCTGTTGGAAAACTTGTGTGATGAGTTTGCTAAAGGTATAAGAGATTATGAACAAGAAGTGCGGTCCTTGAAGCACAAGAATGAGAAGGATAGGGTTGATAAGGGAAACCCTGACAGGCTAGTTCTCCATATTTCAGAAGCGTGGCTTGATGAGCGGATGCAAATGAAGCTAGCAGAAGCTCGAAATGATATTGCAGAAAAGAATACAATTGTGGACAAGTTAGGTTTTGATATAGAAAACTTTCTTCAAGCTAAACGATCTATTGACTCAAGAAAAACTGAGAACTTGTCCCCACGGGAGCTAAACAAAAATTGCTCATGTCGACATTCGATAGAGTCCCTTCCCTTGAATGGGGCTGTTAGTGCACCTCAAAATGCTGCTGATGAAGAAGTCTTATCAGCCAGTGATTATAATTGCTTTGAACAAAACAAGAGTTCTGGTGGAAAACAAAGCAAAGGCAGCTCTCAACAAAAGGGCAAAAATGCTGCAGAAAGCCTTCACAAAGAGATAGTGAAATCAAATTCCATGAGAACAAAGGTTGGATTATGGGAAACCGATGACATCTGTAAACCATCCAGTTTGCAGGGTCAGTTTGAAGAGCATATGGCAAATGCCACACCATTTAATGGAAACAGGAGCCAGTTTTCAGAGAGGCAAGATGGAATGAACTATCCTGAGACATCTGGAACGTTTGACGCCACCCGGGAAGGTCTACAAGAAAGAGACAGTAAACGGGTCGGGATCGGTGGACCGAAGTCAAATCATGTGCTCGATAACCTGATTAGAAATCAATCCTTGTCATTGGAGGTTGATAAGATTCATCCCCAGAGTAATTGCAGAGAAGATTCTTGTGATCGATCTGTATTAACAGGTAATGCAAGCCCAGTTCAACGGTGGATGTCAAAATTGACAAACTCAGATTTTGAAAAATCTATATCTTCCTTGAGACTGCCGCCGGGCTTGAAGGAAAATACATTGATGGCAAAACTACTTGAAGCGAGGTTAGAGGGACAGCATTCTCGGTCAAAAGCTTGCAAAGGTTCCTTTTAAATTCAACAGAATGGTGGAATTTGCCTGGAGAAAGAAGCTTCTAGTTCACAGTGGCTGCTTAGATCGTGCCAAGATCCTCTTTCTAAAATGACTGTTAGTGGTGCAATGTATTGGGAAAAAAAAAAAAAGCCGGCATACTTTTTTTCTTGGTTCACAGATCAGAAGCTATGGATTTTCTCTACCAACTTGTCTTGCTGTTTGAGAAACCTGTCAGAGTGACGTTTTTGGAAGATGATCCTGAGCTCTGTCTCTCACAACCATAATCTACAGGACCATCTTGAATATTCTTCATACCTCAATCACCACCTTCCATCATTCCCAAAACCCGTCTTAGTCAAAAGTTCAGTGAGGGCTTTTATTGCAGAATGTTGAATTACACAGGAGGATTAAGGAAGACAATGAATAATATCCCACCCACGTAACCCAAGAGGTTCCTTTAACAAGACTGAATTCTTGTTTACGTAAATCAACCACAGAAATAAGCATAGAGTGCCGAGCGTGTTGAGTGTAGAGGGATGGGTTCCAAATTACGGGAGATTGTACCAAAGATCGTCTTTCATTTTCCTTCCTAAACGGATGAATATTAGCTTTAAGTGTTACCATACCTAAACCATACCTGAATTTCTCTTCTTTGCTGATGTTATTTTTCTTTACCTTGTCTGGATGTCTATAATCCTTTACTTTCAAGAAGAAACTTCATTTATCCCCTAAACAACCAAGCGATTTGAAACGATTTTCAAAAAATTTAGAAGTTTGCAATGTCGGGTTCTAATCTATTAGAACCTTTCATTGACCCCTAACGTTTGATTTTTTTTTTTTTTTTCCCATTAACTTAGACAGCTAACATATAAAATATCCATTATACTCCAATAAAATTTATAAAAGGAAAAATCAAAGATAATATCAAAGCGCCTTTTCAAATTTCTTCGTCATTTTTTTTTTTTTCTTCGAGTTTCATTGCATAAGTTATTCGGCAAACTTGCAGAGTATGTTATTGCCACGTCACATTTCAAAGTAATAATTTTTATTTTTTATTACTATTTTTTTTAAAAAAAAAGAAGGGGGGGGGGGGGGAGAGGGGGGAGAACCCCTTGGGGTCGCTAGCAGTGGGGCGGGGTACCTTGGGCTGGCAATTTCGGTTGACGTGTCGGGTTCGAATCAATATGTTTGACCCACTAACATGTTAAAGGTCAATCCTTACACGACTCATTTAATTAAATGGGTTAAACCCCTAAATTCTAACATAACTCATGCCACTTAAACAAGCGGATGACATAATACAATCCGCTTAATCAACAGGTCATGTTGGGTTGACTCAAATAATACCCATTTGACCCATTATTTAAAAACTAATTCAAATAAGTGAATAACCCGTTAGGGTTTTGTTTTTTATTTTACAAATATGATTTTATAATTATATGGGTCAAACAGGTCACCCATTGGTTAAGCGGGCAGACCCGGGATTGACCTGTATATTAAATAGGTTAATTCGGGAAACCCGTTGGAACAGTTTCCGGTGGGTGACGTGTCGATCAGATATTCGTCTTGTATGCTCCTGTTCACCTGCAAAAGAAGGCTGCGTCGAGAGATCCTGACAACCCTGCTCCGATGATTAAATGAGTGTATTGTTCTGAGAGTAAATGCACAGAATAATGCCAGAAAGATTGATTAGCATGTACCTTAACATCTGAGAAGATTCTAGTATTTATAGAGATTGAGGAGCAGTTCAGTTAGCTTCTCAACTCATGCTAGGAACAGCGGTTGAAGGAGACGTGGCCTGGGTGTACGAATATTTTGGGTTCCGCCTACCCCGGGCGCACAATCAAGTTGCGTGTCGTGCGTCGTGTCCCTTAGATTCCGGGTACTGCCGAGGTATACGCGGATGCGGACATCAACTAATATTCGGGTCTGCAATTCGGGCCAGTTGAACAGATTGGGCCCAAGTGGTAAACGGGCTCGGGTGGACTATTTTCTCTTTAATGCTTGGACCTGGTCGGGTGGACCCATGGCCTGGCTAGCCGAGAAGGCCGGTATTTTCCCCAACAGATACGAATCTTATTATACCCATCCTTAACTTACTAATTTTATTTTGAGTTCGTGAGTTGTATAAAAAAATCTCAATCCTAATGACAAGGGGTGGCCCTACTTCCCCTTTAAGGATTGGGGTGGCCTAGGAGCCACCCCCACGCCATTTGTTGGCTCAAGTCATAACACATGTATCTCAAGTTATATCTATCCTCCAAGCCAATATGTACCTGTAACTCTCTTACAATGAGGTTGCCACATCCCGTGGGACTTCAAGAATAACATCGGTGCTTCGATGAGGTACAATAGCTAGCTACCACTAGTTGACTGACTGTGTCCAACTATACGTGATCCATACAACTAATGATGCCACAGGGTGTGACCGTCATTCGTGGATGGTTGCGCCATTCACTATAGTCATTCAAAAAATTGAAATGATGTGCCATCAATTATTCCGTTTGATGAAATAACATTAAATCCTAACTATGAAATGAATCATCTCTATTTCAAGTGAAATTGAGAGAATCTTTGTCCCCCTTGTAGGGCAGGATAAGATCATTTTCATTACAAATGAAATGGATAATATTCATTTCATAGTTAAAATTTAAAGTTTGTGTAATTAAGAGTATACATGATGTCAACGTTGACATATCTTTTAAAAAATTTAATTAATAATGTCAAATATGGCATCATGTACACTGTTAGATTCACAAATTTTAAATTTTGACCATAAAATTAATACTATCCACTCACTACAAAAAAATTTGCAAGTTGCTACATGTATGGGGCTCATACACGTGGCTAATAGTTTGCCACATGTAATTAGCGACGTGTGGGCAGCGTAGTAGATCTGGTTGTTGCGAAATGTGCAATTTGCAACGTGTCCACGTCACCATTGTGCCACGTGGCATTCTGACCATGCTGCGACACGTCAGCCACGTGTAATGACCACGTGGCTAACATTTCAGCCAGTTGGTCTGACTCCACGTGGCACATTGGCCACATGGATTATGGTCCACGTGGCCACAATCAGCTGCATGGATTGTGATCCACGTGGCCGACTGTGGATTGTGGCATCTGCCACGTGGCAAAATGCAATTTTTTTTTTCCAAAAAAAAAAAAAATTAAAAACCACAATATATATATATATATATATATATCTCCATCTTTTTACCCAAAAAATCACAAAAATATTAGGACAACATTTGAAATTTACCATAAACACAAAATCAAATTATGCACATCAATAATTATAAATCCAACACAACAATAGATTATGTACTAATAAACATTATTGTTATTAACAAAACAAAGTTACACAAAATATCTACAAATCTGAAGGCCGTCGTTCCTGTGGATCACGAGTTCTCGTACCAGGCGTGTACTCACCAACAAGCGATTGCTGCACAAGGGACGGTGTAGCAGGCGATGGTGTCCCGACGGGGGAATGCTGGCTCAGCTGTCGTCAAATAGGCGACAACGGACCAATTGTTGTCATATTAACTGCAAGTAATGAAAACATTAAAAAATTTGGGGCTAATTACCTTTTTTCCCCATTAACTACAAACTTTTGCGCAAAGCCCCCACAAACTACTAGCTCGACCAAAATAGAGCATTCAACTACCAAACACAACCATTTTCCCCCCCTTCCGTCAGTTAGAGGGTTAAAACAAACGGTCAACGGGTCACGTGATCGTCACGTGCCGTTTTACATGAGGGCATGTTGGAAGATGGTGGTAGTTCATGGGGGAAAATAGGAAGAAAATGAGGGTAAAACAGCATGTAACGGTCGCGTGACCGTTGACTGTTTGTTTTAACCCCTTTGACTGAAGGAAGGAGGGACAAGGGTTGTCTTTGGTAGTTGAATGCTCTATTTTGGTCGAGTTGGTAGTTTGTGGGGGCTTTGCGCAAAAGTTGGTAGTTCATGGGGGGAAAAGGTAATTACCCCAAAAATTTGAGTATATAGATATTAAGTCCATAACATTGATTAAAAATAAGCAGTTTACACAATATTAATCATACATGCAGATGCACTACTAACAGATGACGTACTACCTCCGTTTGTAGGTGGAGACTGCTAAGCACTAGGGCTCGTATGTGATACTCCTATGGAGGTGAGCACAGCCTCGAGGTGTCGCATGTGTTGCTCCAATGCGTTATTTCTCTCGATCTGAGCCTGTAACAATGTCTCCATTGTCGCAATCCTGCTCTCATGTATGGAGCAGCCCCGAGAAGTACACTGTGATGGTTCTCCCTGTGAGTGAGTCTGGTATGAGAAACACGTCCCACGTACGAGAGTAACGTTCGGCCCAACCTGCCGAACTCTCCTCGCGTATTCAGGCCTCCCCAACGCCTGTTTGTACGCGTTGTTCGGTGCCCAATGCACTGTGTCTTCTAACATGCTCTGAGTAGCGGCAGGATCACTGGATAAACTCTGTGTCATCTTCTCCTGTACGTCGTCAACATAAAATACACTTGTAGTCAATATATACTTTATCACACCCATAACTTAGAAATATTAGTAAAATAGATCAGTAGCATACGCATAGGACCCGTGTACGTTCGTTCAGGTGAGTGCCATCCTTCCTAGTGTGCATCTTCACGAACGACTCCGCTCGAGTTAGGGCCGTGCCAGAAGTAGTTGCCTGTCGCCATCCAATTGAAATAAATAACAAACAGTAATATTAATTTTTTAAAAAACAATTAGATACAAATATTAGGGATAATTGCACCGTTGATCCCTGTGGTATGCCATAATTATTTTTCACTCTTTATGGTTTAAAAAGTTCATGAGAGATCCCTGTGGTATGCAATAATTACGTTTTACTCCCTAAGTCATTTTTCGTCCACAATTTTGACAGAATCTGTTATCCCTACACGTCAGCGACCCGTGTCTCCATCTTATTGGCGACACGTGTCCATCTTAATAAAATAAATAAATAAACATTTTTTAAAAAAAAACAAAAAACAAAAAGAAAAAAAGAAAAAAAGAAAAAAAGGCAGGCTTAGGGTGGCCGCGTGCTACCACCGGCCTCCTGTGGTAGCGCGCTGCCACCCCCAGGCCATTTTGCCCCCATTTTTGTTTTGTTTTGTTTTTTTATTTTTTAAATAAATTTATATTATTTTATTAAGATTGAACATGTCAGCGCCACGTGTCACCAATAAGATGACGACACGTGGCGCTAACGTGGCATTTGATAGAATCTATTAAAAATTTTAACAGAATTTGACGCCAGGGATCGATTTGTAATTATTGCATACCACATGGATCTCTTATGAACTTTTTAAACCATAGGGAGTGAAAAATAATTATGACATACCACAGGGACCAACAGTGCAATTATCTCCAAATATTATAACATCTACATATATATGTTCATACCTACTCGTGATTAAATCTGGCATAGCTTTTGGATCCCAAGCAATGGGGGAGGTCGTTCTGCTCCCGCATCCGCTTCATCTGTTCACAGTTCGCCTAGGCAGTGAATATTTCATAATATTTAAATATTGAGACACTTAAAGTAGTAATAAAATTAATTGAACAGTTATTGAAAATACACATAATAGTAATATAATGAAAGACCTACATACTCTTTTTTCGCTCTGTACACCAATCCCTCAGCAGGTGCTCCACATCTGTTTTTGTCATATTTCTCAAAAACTTTGTCCGGCACTTTTGCACGTTTACTTTTGGGCGTGTCACTGTCTTGAATATGTAGCTCTTTTTTAAATTTGTGCTTCCACGAACGGTGCTTACGTCCAATATCAGCCCACGCTTCGTGTTGTGCCTTGCGCTCATCTATAGATACGGGGAGAAAAAAACTCCCCCTACACATGCAATTTAAACATTAATTTTATAAGTTCAACAAAAACATAACCCTAAGTTTGTAAAAATAAATAATTAATTAATTTCAATGCCAATGTGTATTGAAACATCTTTCATAAACATACCATCAGCGCGTCACACACAGGATATACGGGATCCACAGTTTAAAACAAACGCCAAATTCAAACATTTTAATCGGCCACGTTCTTTAATTTTTTTTTTTTTAAGTTATGTTTATTTGTTTTAATTTAAGTTTAATTGTTGATGTTAGAAGGTTATAAAAAATAAATAAATTAAATGTGGCTATGAATATTGATGAATTTTACTGTCTTCGAAAAAAAACCAAAATTTGGTTGTTGATGTGAGAAGGTTCCAAAAATTTAAAACAATATGCGGAATCAACAATTTACAACAGATTTGAAATTAAAACAAGAGCAATGACCACGTTTTTCTTTTATAAGTTTTTACTTTAATAAATTTTAGCACTTTAATTGCTCAAGTTAAAGTTGTTAATTTGTTTCGATATGTTAATTCACGTACAGAGAGAAATGGACAAGTCTTGGATGTCAGCCCGTAGGGATACGGCACAGGATAATGACGGGTCTAGAGTGTTTGTAGCATTTGTTGTTAGTAATTGTACGGTCGTCGATGGTTAAATTTACTGTTTGTGTAGGTACTGTCGAAATAACCTGCGCCACTCTCCAGATTACGTTTTTGCCCACCTGACAGGGGGTAGGGGCATGACCTCGGGATACAATTTGTGGTACATGCACGGTGAGACCATCATCAACAAATTTGTTCCTGGTCGGTGTTCGAGTCGGGTGGCCACAGATCCGGCCGTCGGTAGCACAAAATTGGGTGGAGGCACAGAACAGGGTGGTGACATGACGCCTTCTGCATGCACAATGTTAGAGAAGCCGTCAGTAGCCAGCCGCATGCAATTAATGAAGGAACCTCTGAAGGGGACGCATTGAAGTACTACGAGTTGCTAAAGAATGCCGATAAGCCACTTCACCTTGGTACCAAACAAAGTAAATTGAGCGCTACTGTACACATGTACAACTTGAAGTGCGTTGGAGGTATTAGTAACAAAATTTTCTATGATATTCTCGATATTATAAATAAGTTGTTCCCTCATTGTGATGAGACCTTGCCAGTTAATACATATGAGGCGAAGAAGTTCCTTAGTGACATGGGTCTCGGGTATGAGAAGATTCTGGCGTGCCGTGATGATTGTATGTTATTCTGGAAAGACAACAAGGACTTAGATTCATGTATCGTATGTGGAGAATCTAAGTGGACGGCTAATACACATGTAGACGAGGATGGTGAGCCCATATCATCGAGCAAAAAATGTCCAATGAAAGTGTTGAGGTGGTTTCTACTCATCCCTCGGCTACAGAGACTTTTCATGTCGGAGCATACTGCGCCCTATATGAGGTGGCATGCAAAAGGCCGCACCAGGGATGACGTATTGAGGCATCCGGCCGACGGTGAAGCATAGAGATCATTCGACATTTTACATCTTGATTTTATGGCAGACAGTAGAAACGGGCGGCTTGGTTTGACATCTGATGGATTTAATCCTTTTGGAAACATGAGCACATCCCACAGCACATGGCCCGTATTGATTGTACCGTACAATTTACCTCATTGGATATGCATGAAACAAACGTCGTTCATCCTATCACTGGTTATCCCTGGACCAAGCTCACTTGGTATGGATATCGATGTCTACCTTTAGCCATTGATTGATGAGTTACTGGAACTGTCGAATGTAGGGGTACAGACATTTGATACTTCAAAGATGAAAAATTTTAATATGCGAGCTCAGTTGATTTGGACAATAAACGACTTGCCGGCGTATGCAGATTTATCCGGTTGGCCTAACAGGGGTGTGAATGCATGTCCTTACTGTATGCATTCGACAAGGTCTAAATATTTGAAGAACGACAAGAAATTTTGTCAGTGGTCTACGCATTAAAAATATGGAGACATTATCTCTATGGAGAGAAGTGAGAAATTCACATCGATCACCAAAGTCTCAAATACTTTTTCACACAGAGAGACTTAAATATGATAGCAAGGTGTTTTACCATCCAACTAAAGGTAATGTAGTAGCTGATGCATTGAGTAGCAAGTATCAAGAAGAAGAGACTGATCCAGAAAAAATTATGGGAGAGCTATCTCAGCAGTTCGTCCTTGTGCAGATTGATGAAGTGATGACAGGTGGACCTCCTATTATGGCAGCACTTGTGGTAGAGCGTATGAGTATTGAAAGAATCAGAATGGTACAGGAAAGTGACCTTGAGTTGCAAGATTTCAGGGTTAGGGCCAGGCAAGGAGAGGTAAATGGATTCTATCTCACTGAAAACGGAACTTTGAAGACCAGCAGTGGGAAAACAGTCATCCCTTGTGATACTGAGTTGAGGAGAGATATCCTTGATGAAGTGCACTAGACACGCTACACTGTCCACCCAGGCAATAACAAGATGTATCAAGACTTGAAGAAGAGATTTTGGTGGCGTGGCATGAAGAAGGATATTGCAGAGTATGTTGAATAGTGTCATTCTTGCCAGCTTGTTAAAGCTGAACATTAGAAGCCAGCAGGACTACTTAAACTACTTGAAGTGCCTATGTGGAAGTGGGATCAAATCTCTATGGATTTTGTAGTGGGTCTTCTAAGAACACCAAGTGGACAAGATGCTATATGGGTTATTGTTGATAGGTTGACAAAGAGTGCCCATTTCCTTCTCATCAAGATCACTGACTCGATGGAAAGGTTAGCAGATTTATATGTGCGGGAGATTGTGAGGCTACATGGAGTACCTATCTCCATTGTGTCGGATCGTGACTCATGGTTCATTTCGAGGTTTCAGGAAAAATTAAGAGTGCTATGGGAAAAAGTTGAACTTTAGCACGGCTTACCATCCGCAAACTGACGGCCAATCGGAGAGACCCATTCAAACTCTTGGGGATATGCTTAGGTTGTGCGTGTTGGATTTCAAGGAGAGTTGGATACGTCATTTGCCTTTAGTTGAATTTGCCTATAATAATAGTTTTTAGGCAACTATTGGCATGGCACCTTATGAGGTGTTGTATGGGCCAAATGTCGATCGCCTCTATATTGGGATGATGTGGTGAGAGACAGTTATTGGGGCCAGAATTAGTGCAAGTGATGAAAGAAAAGATAGCACTGATTCGGAAGCGCATGCTTACCGCGCAAAGTCGATAGAAAAGCTATGCGGATAAGCGATGTCGTGAGTTAAAAATTGCAGTTGGTGACCTTGTGTATCTCAAGGTGTCACCAATGTGGAATGGTTTCCGTTTTGGCAACAAGGGTAAACTTAGTCCAAGGTATGTTGGACCATTCAAGGTGTTGAAACAAATAAGTTCCTCGGCATACAAGATCGAAATGCCCCCTAATTTGGTGGGCATTCACGATGTTTTTCACGTCTCTCAGCTGCTGAAGTGCATTCACGATCCATCTTAGGTGATAAATCGTGAGCTTCTTGATATTCAGCCTAACTTGACATACGAGGAGTTGCCCGTACAGATGTTAGATTGCAAGGAACAACAATTGAGGACCAAGACAATCCTGCTTGTGAAAGTTTTATGGCGGAATCACGGAGTTAAGGAAGCTTCATGGGAACTTAAACAACAGATGCGGGATAAATATCCCCACTTGTTTGAGTAAACCCAGGTATGATTCTTTGATTCATATCGATTGAGTGTTAGGTTCTCTATAGAGGTGCATGTTTGCATGATCATATAGCGGTCTAATAACCAAATTTCGAAGACAAAATTTTTATAAGGAGAGGAGGATGTAATGTTTTAGAAAATATTTAATAGGTTTATTAGGATAAAAATAAAAATAGGTCTACTTGGTGTGGTAAAATATTTTGATCTTATAGACTTGTAAATTGTAGCCAAGAAAATAAAATGCAAGAGAACATTTTTAAAGTCTAAAAATAATTAGGAATTACAAAAGAAATAAGAAATAAAAATAAAAGAAAAATAAAATAAATAAAATGATGAGGCACACAGTTGTGTGCCTCACCATTTTAAACATTGAAGGGCCATACGGCCCTTCAACCAAAGAGGCAGCGCCTCTTTTGATAAAAAAAAAAGAATAAAGTGAGGTGCACATGCGCCTCACTTAAAGGGAAACAAGAATGAGGCAGCGTGCCTCATTCCTTTTGGACAGTGACGAGAAAAAGAAAATAGGGAGGGAGAGTTCTCTCAAGGATCTTCATAGAAAAATTGCGATCTACAAAGATCTAATGGTTGGATCTTCAATCCGTCTTCGGAAACGTGATCCCTGCACTCGGATCTACGTTCTTACCGATTGTTTTTTAGGTAAAACACTAAACTCATGATTTTGTGATTTTTGGGTAAATCCCTAAATATGAATTTAATCCTCTATATTCTTTAGGTATTTGGGCTTGTTGGAGCTTACTTAAGGCTACCCAAGCTTTGAGTTGAAATTTGGTGAATTTGAGTAAGCTTTTCCTCAAGCCTTAATTTTTGGGTATTTGATTTTTGTGGGATTTTATGAGATTAACCCTTAGTAAATGCTATTGAGTTAATAATATTGTTATTGGAGTTAAGTTTGGGGAAACCCTAATTTGATGGATTAGATTAATTTGAGGTTTTTAATTATTCAAAATTAGATTGTTAAGTTGTGGGCGGATGGTGGTGATAGTGAAGATTAACCCCAAATTAACCATGGGTATTGTAAAAATAAATATTTGTGGGGTTAGGTTTTAATGTTGGTAATTTGAATAAATTGGGAGTATTATTTATAAACCTAGGAATATTGTTAAGTATGAGTTTAAGCAATTGATGAATAAAATAGTCATTGGGCAATTCAAAGTGAAAATTAGTGTAATTATTGGATGGAAACTAAATGAATGCAATATGTTATGTACAACAGCACTTTGTGGATTAAGCCTAGGACTTGTTAGTGTTGGTGTGCAAGCAGTCAGGTGATATTTTACTCACTGAGAAACTATTATTTTTATATATTATAGAATTGCAAAATATATATGTTGTTTTATAAATCTGAACCAACTATATGTTGAATATATCTGTTTTGGTTGATTTGAGTACTTTAGAGTATGTTCAAATATATCAACGATAGTTTCAGAATCTAGTATTGTGTGTTGCATGATTTGGATGAAGTATTGAAATGTTTAGAAGAATATGATTTATCAGCATGATACAGTAAGACAATATTTACTAGTCAAGCACAGAGCATAGAACATGTAGCATAGAGCATAAAGCATACAGTAACCCAGCAGCAGCCCAGTAACAGTTCAGTTTAGCAGTTTAATAGCAGCATATCAGCATGTATAGCATATATAACATGATTTAAAGTGTGTGATGTTTTCATAATATAGAATATTGTATTTTTTTATGCTAGACGTATTAATATGCCTAAGAGTTTTAATGGCAAAGAACTTATGTATATTGCTATCGTCTAGTTGCATGATTCAAGAACATTGAGCTTGGACGTACAAGAGTATTGTCATTGTTCAGTATGAGTAATACAGTGTCCTGGGAGTCGGTAGATGGATTGTCATAAACATGAAGTTGTAATGCCTTAAGATTCGGTGTTAACCATATTCGGAAAATGATAATAAGCTAGTACTAAAGAGCAAGATAACATGTTTTAAGCTTGGTGTACTTGGTTGTGACGCTATCAAAGGAGGAACAAAAGTTTTACTCATTGCGTTCAGAGGAGAAATAAGAGTTTCCTCCCTCTTATTTAATGGAGTGTCTCAATTGCTATTAGAGACATGTATAAAACAAAAATATGTCTATAATATAAATACATCATTTTCATAAAACTTTTGTTTTAACAACATTTTCATCGCGTCCAAACATCGTTTCATCGCGTTAGAAAATCATTTCACAATCAAAAGTAACAATGTTAAAAATATATATACTCAAAACATTTTCTTGGGTCTAAAACTAAAACAGTTCTTATTGTAAACCCTTTATTTAGCATACAATCATGCAGATCTATATATATCTAGCCTGCCAATCAAATTTATGAGTTACTAACTTGAAAATCATATCAACATGTTCTCTAATACATAAATGTTATTGATTTACTAACATGATTAGCAAGAAACATATATCTATAAATAACATACAATGCATATATGATCATGTTAGGAAATACAATAAATAAACATCAAGGTCATATCATGCCTACATTATGACAGAAACATATCATCATTAGAATTACACAATACAAGCATAGATGACCATATTTAAGAAATTATAACCGTAGACGCAACGGTCATTAATCTCATCAACAATAACATTTCACACGAAAGCTTTTATAAAAAGTTGTTTATTTTATCTATAGCTCTGTGTCATTCCTAGACTTATATGGTCAAATCTAACGGTCTTCAGAGCGAATTGCTCTGATACCACTCTGTAACGCCCCGCCTTTTACAAAAAGACGTAAGTGAAAATTTCGATTTTCACGTGACATTATGACATCATCAGAGTTATAAATTGGCAGCGGAATATATATATATATATATATATATATATATATATATATATATTTTTTTTTAATAACACATCAGAGCTTCTAACAAAATACTTCAAAATATATAGAAAGAGTGTAATTGAATAATTACACATTAAAATAGTATTTGTACCTTGTATGGCACACATAATTTACAAACATTTTATACATACTAACAAAAATATAAATATTATTCTCCGAATATTATAATAATGGACTAAACATACAAGTCCACAAAAATGGGAGGCATCATAGTCTCAGATACTGCCATCAAGGCCACCTAAAGGTCTGGACAATCCTGATATTCCTCATCTTCATAACCTGTATTAATATATAATATAGAGAGAAATAATAATACAAAAATACCTAGTGAGTCCACTGTTTTTAATAATAATATGATTGCTGATTTATTAGAAATAAAGAACACAATGCAATGACATAATAAAATGACAGTTTTATATGCAGAGTCTTATTTATTTAAGTAACAATTTTCTTATTGCCTTCATAACATGGAGACGTAACTCCGGCATATAAAATTTAGGAAACGTAATTCCTGTCTAACGTATTATAGGAGATGTCACTCCCGTTTAGCGAATGATAGGGAGACGTCACTCCTCTAACAATTTATCTAAGGAGACGTCACTCTTCTAATAATTTATTATCTTTTTGGCACAGGCAGACGTCACTCCCTGGTCCGTAGGCAGACGTCACTCCCTACTCTATTTTTTATTAATATTTTTGGCTCAGGCAGACGTCACTCCCTGATCCGTTGGCAGACGTCACTCCCAACTTTGCTATAATTAAATTCATTAATTAAATAACAAAATATGCAAATTTCACATGCGCAACCAATTAAATAAAGCAGAAATCATAACATTATGGAAATTCAGCATCACCCTCAGTGAGTTAGAAATACTCACAGTTTTCTGCTACAAAGAAAGATTCACAGGAATAATGACTGCACATTTATATACATTTGATAATATATTAGTATAAAATACTAAGAGCCTATTTTAACATTTTATCACTTTCGACTAATAAATCACTTATACCAATTCCTAATATTGCTTAGATATTATAACAACATAAAATAGGTTAATTATATTACCACATATTTTATTCGGACATTATTACGGCATTTATTAATTAAGGACTAAAATACCCTTTAATTAAAACGGCATTCTAAAAGCTTATCTATTTTTGTACCAAATCGACATAGTATCGATTAATATAATTAATGAGTTTTATATTTTAAAAGTACACAAGCGGTACAATATAAATAATTCTTATTTAATCTTATGAAATTTGGAGGGTAGTTAGAGGACTTCGAGCCGAGTGTTCTGGATTTTGAATCGACCAAAACGGAGTTCGTTTGACCCTGTTTCCGTTATTCCAAAGTTTAAGGTCCGATTGAGTTTTTATCAATTTAAAACTATAAATGCTTCTAAATGAATATTTATTTTCATAAATATTCATATTTATTCTTTTACTTTATTATTAGGTCTTAAATCATATTTTAAGATAATTTATTCAATATCTTAAAATACGGGGTATTACATCCCTCCTCCCTTAACATAATTTCGTCCTCGAAATTCGTAAATGTTATATCACATAAAGTTTACATTAAGGGAAGATTTAAATTACTAATCTTTACGTCTAACGATACAAATATTAAGGGTAACATTTTAATTACTAGAGTATTTTATCTTATCCTTTATTGTTGAAATTATATCTACCATTTGTAGAAGAGAATCTTATCACTGAGCTTAAAGTCTCAATTTCAATATGGGTTATTCCTACTCATCAAAAAGGGTGTAAGAAAATAATGTTTTGTATGGAAGAAATTTGACATGGAGATTGCAGTTACACCAATGCCAGAACCTTATCAAAATAAAATGGCCAGACACACACACTCTCTCTCTCTCTCTCTACCCATTTGCATTGCTAGGAATCATCACATTTAAGCCGGAGTTTTACACAATTTTTCATCTCATTTTAAGACCCCGTTAAAGCTCGTGCTCTTAATCTTAATCACTCAAAAATAATGTGCTAATTACTCTGATGGAAAAATATGTTTCACAGGTTTGGATACTTTCTTTGCAATGACTGCGGGAAAACATCAAAAGTGCAGTACCATGTCGTGGCCCAGAAATGCTTGAATTGCAAATCCTACAACACTCGCCAAACAAGAGGCTGAGCAACTGACAGTGCCTATAATGGATTGGCAAAATCATTCACAACAACAACTGTGCTAAAATTGGATGCATCCGTAATTGGGGTTTTCCTCGACCATTTCAATTACCCAAGCAACATCATCGGTAAGAGCACTAGTAGCAGTCTCCCTATATTGGTTCCCTTCCCTAAATATAGGGAAAATTTAATAAAAACTCACAAAAAACATCCCACAATAGCCACCCTAAATTTAGATAATTTGGTTGGGTAGCATTGTAGCTTCCCAATCCATTATTATATTCACACAAACTCTGCTAGCCTGCAACGTATGTCCTCTCTCTTCGCGCTTCTCTCTCCTCCCTCACGGACGCTCGTGTGACTCTTCCTGTCGCCACCGTCATACCCACCTCCTTTATACCCACCACTGCCACCATATCCACCCCCGCCACCTCCTCGCTCACCAAATCTCCCACCACGGACTCGATCTGGTTCTCCAAAGCCTCGCCCTCGCCTAGGATTTAGAAGCCCTCTGTGCGTATCGAGGACAGGTGCACGAACAAGTCGTCCCCTCCGTCATTTGGGGTTATGAACTCGAACCCCTTCTGGTCATTGAACTACTTCACTGTCCCACTCAGCCTCTCGCCCATCTCTCTCACAAAACCGAAAGAAACTCTCTCTCTCTCTCTCTCTCTCTCTCTCTCTCTCTCTTCCTCTTTGCGATATGTGTGGACTTTGGCGTTACAGGCGTGGAACTGCTAGGATCAGCCGAACAAAATTACTTGGTGCGGCCGTCAGATCCATGAGGAGGAAGAAGACTGCCAGGATCAGCTGAAGAGGTCGGTGTCGTTAGTGAATCCCGGAGAAGACGATGGCAGCAAGAGAGAGAAGATGAGAGAGTAAAGAAAGAAGAAAAGAAATGAGTAAAAAAATAAAAGTAAGAAAGAGAAAAAAGAATAAAATAAGAGTAAGAAATAGTATTTAATTGATATAGGGAAATATAAAGGAATCTATTGTGAAGAGTTTTTTTTTAGGGAAGCAAAAAGTAGTTTTGTTCCCTAAATATAGGGAAAATGGTTGGGAGACTGCTGCTAGTGCTCTAAAACGGAATTGTTATCCACCCTTCTTGCTCCCGCATATTTTCTCTGCCAAGAGATCTGTCACGATCCACCCTACCCTGCAGCCTGGTCTTTGGCAGGAGATCTGTCATGATCCACGGGGTGGGGATCCGTGAAAAAAAATATATAAAAAAAAATATATATATATATATATATACGCCCGATTTCCGATTATAATCGGGTACATATAATTTCTAAAACCAGTAACCGTGCAGGTAGAGCTAGATACTAAATCAGTTAACCGGTTACCGGCCAATTATAACCGGACTGCTTTACACATTGAGGTATCAGGGCTTTTTAAATGGTGACATTTATTGTCTTGTAAAGGCAGTTGGATCAAGAGGTTAGAACTAGATGGCTATTAAGTCATGCTTTTTTCTTTGTAGTTAGGAATTGGGTGGGAAAGTGATGGAGAAATGGGCCCGTAATCGACGTTTGGCATGAATGAGAAATGAAACACATTAAACTATAGCACATGGAACTATGGAAGAGAAATATACGTACTCACAAGTCACAAAACATGAAGATATCACGCTTGTTCACCGAAAAAGAAAAAGAAGAAGAAGAAAGAAAAAGAGAGAAAATTTCACCACGTCAAACTATATTGCCTACTTCTTACAATTTTTTTTTTTTTTAATTTTTTTTTTTTTTATTATTAGTAATTGAAACTTCACTAAAAAGGACAAAGGCGCAATTCAGATATAAAGGAAATATACCAAAAAAAAAATAAAAAATACACCTAACCGAGATCAAGAAAATCAAGTGTGGTACAAATACAAACTAGTATTTTGAAACTCCATTCTTTTTTTTCTTTTTTTTTTGTATGAACTAATCATTTATAAACCAAACACTCCAAAAAAAGTACACTCCAGAAAAATCTGGATGAACAAATCAACTAGTTAGGAACATACCTCCTAACTAAGACCAACAAAACACAAAAGAAAAACAACGGATGCTGCACAAAGACAAAATAGAAAACAAGAATCAGGGACAAAACCCCTCAAACAACAGCAATACAAATTGCTGTACCAAACAAAGAAACAGCCCCAAGAAAATTAATAATCAAAGAATCCCTGTAAATTCCAGCTATAAGCAAGAGCAAGATTCTTTCCAACACTTTGCTTTGATCCCTTTGCCAGGAGCCTAGACCCAACTTGCCTTTTGACTTGGCTCACTATATCTTCCTCTGTTCTAGGAATGTTGCCATGCAGAAGGGCATTTCTCTGCCACCATAGGTGATATACAACTGCTGCAAGGCTTAGCCTGCAAGCATTAGCTTCCAAGCTTGTACCTTGCAAATCTTTAACAAACCACCGAATCACCTCTTCCCAATCTACAGGAGGTTTGGAATGAGACAAATAGACATCAATGCCCGCCATATCCGTCTACTAAAACTACAAGCAAAGAAGAGATGTCCCCTGCTTTCGATGCAGCCATAACAAAACATACACACACTAGGACCAGAGAAACCCCAAGAACACATCTTCTCCTTTGTAACTAGAGCATCCCTTAGAGCCAACCATAGGATAAAAGCATGTCTAGGAATAGCTTGGGAAAACCACACCACTTTGTGCCTCTCCACATCAGGAAGTTTAACCCTGAGTTGATCCCAAGTTTCTGCACAAGAGTAGACCCCTTTGCTGCCTTTCCAAACAGGAAGATCATCTCCACCAATAACAACCACCAACAGCCTACTTTGAATCTCTACAAGGTTCTCCGAATGAGCACTTGGCCAATATCATTCACCATTACTAATAATGGAAGATAGCTTAGGACCAATATCTCTACCAGCATCATAAACAGTTCGGTAACCATACCGATCAAGAAGATACCCTACTGGATGCCAAGAATCAAACCATAGGAAAATTTTCCTGCCATCCCCTACTTTGAAACTAAGAAAGTCTTTAGCATCACCCCTAAGTTTCAATATCTTCTTCCAACTCCAAGAGCAAGTGTGGGGAATAGGAATCTGCCAAAAGCTTCTCCCTTTCAACCACACTTCTTCCATCCAAGCAACCCAAAGGGAACCAGCCCTAGCAAATAAATTCTAGATATGGATCATCATAGAAGCTTTATTCCAAACCTCAAGCCTCTTGATGCCCAGCCCCCCTTCCTTCTTAGGGACACAGATTTTTTCCCAAGAAACCTTTGCTTTAGCCTTAACATCCGAGCCACACCAAAGAAATCTATTAAGCTTTTGCTCTAAAAGATGAATAATCTTTTGAGGCAGCACAAAAACCCGGGTCCAGAACACCTGCAAGCTACAAAAACTGAAGAGATAAGCTGAAGTCTTCCTGCAAATGTAAGATGCTTAGATAACCATGAATCAATGCGAGCAGAAATTCTGGAAACAAGCACTTCACAGTCAGCTGCAGACAATCTTTTAGAGATGAGGGGAACCCCCAAGTATCTAACCGGGAGATGACCTTCACTAATCTACAGAAAATTCATCAACTTCCCCTTTTCAGCATCAGTAATTCCAGCACAGAAAATATTACTCTTAGCTGGATTAGCCCTTAGACCCGAAAGGCTTTCAAACTCAACCAATACATCCTTAATAACCCTAACAGAATTAAGGGTAGCAACTGAAAAGATCAAAAGGTCATCAACAAAACAAAGGTGGTTGAGTTTAAGATTAGCACATTTCGGATGGAAACTGGTAGCGCGCCAAGCGGTTACGTGGATTTTAAATTTATATAGTTTACCACTCGCAATAGTACGTATCGATTGTACTATAGTAAGGGTGATCGAACCACAGAGATTATTGGTTGTTTTGCGTAACGGAATATTAAAGAGCGTATTTAACTTAACTTAAGAGTAAAAATAAAAGCAAAGGTTGTAGAATTGAAGCTACAACAATAAAAGTAAGAAAAGAGCGGAAAATGAAAGCAAAATTAAAAGAAACTTAGGGTATTGATCTCATCTAATCCTCAACCAATGAAATGCTTAAAGTCTAAATGGATTCTCCTAACATGTATGATATGAGCGCGTAATGGGCGTCAACCAACGACGACCTCGACACGAAAACACTTTAGTTAAGACGTAATCATAAAGCACCTAGTTTTACATTAGTCTACTCCACGTAAAGATTAGTCTATAATTGAAAAACGTTTAGACTACGAAAGGTGTGGAGTGATTAATGCTCCCTAGCTTACTACTCTACAACACATCCTAATAAGTATACACAATACATGAAAACCCTAATTAGGTCACAATGATAAGGTATCTAGTTTCACACCGGTCGCATCACATAAAAGTTACACTATAATTGAAAAACAGTTTAAACTACTAAAGGTGTGAAACGACCAGTATTCCCTTGCATACCCTATAAGGTGACTCTAATGAGAAATCACACATCATGTCAAATAGCATCATTGCAAAAGACATCGTTCTTGTTTCCAAGAACGTTGGTTTTACTCAAGAAATCTAAGAAAACTCATAGACAAGTTTAACTCTTTTTCATGAATAATTAGATTGGAATCTTGAAAACAAAACCTTTTAGCATGGGTTTTGAGATCCTCTAGCCCTTAACAATCATCAAACATCTAAAGAAAATCCTAAGAACCTCAAGAACACTTCATGGTTTTTGGATTGGATTTTGATCAAACCCTAAGAACTAAATTAGCTAGACATGAAGCAAACTAATTTAAGCATGAAATTAAAGGAAAACATTAAAGAAAACAAGATTTGAATAAACTAATAACACTATATTAACATAAGAAGATTCAGATTACAAACGGAAATGAAAAGCATTAAAATTAACTAAGAAGATACACCTGAGAAAATGGAAGTCCCAAGAAGATGCATGATAAACTACTGATGCTCTGGAAAATAAAGTCAGGAAAGCATATCTATCTCTCTCACCCATGCCTCATATATATAGAGGAAGATATTTACAAATATCTAAGAAAGATATAAGATAAGAGATATTTTGGAAATATCTGAAAATATCTAAAAATATCTAAAATATCTATGAAAATATCTAAAAATATATAAGAAAATATCTAAAAATATCTAGGATATTTAAAATATCAAGAAAATATCTAAAAATATCTAAGAAAATATCTAACAAATATCTAGAAATATCTACCAAATATCTAACAAATATCTAAAAATATCTAGAAAATATCTAACAAATATATAGAAATATCTAACAAATATCTAAGATATTTAAAATATCAAGGAAGGGTGACATGTCAACATTGTTCCAGATTGTTCCGAAAATATCCAAATTCGATCGATCGATCGCACTTCGCTCGATCGCATTCGTGGTTGCCCTATCTCGATCGATCGCATGTCGCACGATCGATTTTTCTTCGACTGATGATTCGATCGATCGATTATAAAGTAGATCGATCGATTTACCTTAGCCGATTCTTCACTTGGCATGAGCAACTTTGAACTCTGGAAATGACCAAATCGCCCTTGATGTATTTTCAGGTCTAATTCGGGTGTTTTGAACTAGATTTCAATTAAGACCTGAAAATAAGACAAAACACAAAAACTACAACAACACGTTATATATACAACAAGAACTAGGTCTAACAAATGCAAATTAAGGGGTCTTGAATCGAATAATTCAAGACTTATCAGAAACCAAAACTAGGATTCCCATAAGTATTCTCCTCCAAAAGAAGGGACAAAATTTCCATTGCTAAAACAAATAAGTAAGGAGAGATGGGGTCTCCTTGCCTAAGACCTTTTCTACCATGGAAATAGCCAACAAGAGATCCATTTAGAGAAATGGAATAGGAAGGGCTCGAAATACACTCCCTTATCCAATTCACATATTGAAAAGGGGCACCAAAACAGGAAAGGCAGTGCAAGATAAAATCCCAGCTTATCGAGTCATAATGTAGCGCCCCAGATTTTAAGACATAAATTATAATGATTTAAATTAATTTTAAAACATTTTTATAAGGCAAAAGAATAAGTATGATTATTTATGAAAATAAATGTGTATTTTTGTTTTTAGAAACGTTTATAGTTGCAATTTGATAAAAACTCAAAACAAACCTTAAACTTTGGAATAACAGAAACAAGGTCAAACGAACTCCGTTTTGGTCGATTCAAAAACTGGGACGCTCGTTTTGGAGTCCTCTAGCTGCCCTCCAAATTTCATAATTTTTTGACGTCGTTAAGGCCATGAAAACACCCGTGATTCATACTGCCCTTAACTAGGACGAGAATTCAGATATATATAACATTTGTGGACCTATTCCTATTTCTTTAAGGATCATGTGCAGCAGCCCCTCTTCCACACAGGAATCCTCTCCTCTTTCTTTTCTTTCTCACATGCAGCTCATGATTGCATACATACTTCACAATGTGGGTGCACATGGTTCTCTTCTTTTTCACACATGCTTGTAAGCACATCACACTTGTCTTTGCTGCCCAAGAACCTTTCTCAGCCCTCAGATCAGATCTAAAACAAGCCATCCCAGCCATCCATTTGTTTATAAAAGGAGAGGTTCACTTCTCCTTCCTACACACATCTCCTTCTTCATTCTTTCTCAAATTTCTGCAACATCTCTCTCTCTTTTGCTGGTTTTACAGCAGCAAGAAGAGCTAGAACTCTAGCGAAATCTGAGTCATAGCAAACTCGGATTGAGTCGAACTAAAAAGAGAAAGTGTTTGTCTTGAAGTTTTCTATCTACCCTCAAAATTTCACGTCAATTGGAGTAGGTCGGAGTAAGCTGCCCTCCATTTGGACGGAAATCTTGAATTCAAATAGATAATGAAATGACTTTTTAATAAGTTGTTAAATAAGACTTTAATTTATTTTATATAGTTTCCAAGTTACTTGTCTTATGAATTGTGTAAAGACCCAATAAGCTTAAGAGATAAAAAGAATTAAAATAAAAGTAATATAAACTACTTTTATATTTCAATGTCCTCATGACTTTCATGAGTTGATCGTATTTGTATTTCCTTTTACATTTTATGTCCTCATGACTTTCATGAGTTGATCGTATTTATATCTCCTTTTACATTTCATTGTCCTCATGACTTTCATGAGTTGATCGTATTTATAATTCCTTTTATATTTCATTGTCCTCATGACTTCCATGAGTTGATCGTATTTATATTCTCTTTACATTTAATTGTCCTCATGATTCTCATGAGCTGATCGTATTTACTCTTATTGTCCTTATGATATATGTTAATCCTTCGAGTTCATATTTGGTATATTGGCCATATAGCCTCGTCACCAAATCATGAACCAAGGTTTTAAGATTTATTATGAGTGATCGTCTCAAACATAATGAAGTGATGAGTAATAATAAATATAAGGGGTAATTACCTTTTTCCCCCATGAACTACCAAAAAATGCGCAATGCCCCCATGAACTACCAACTCGACCAAAATAGAGCATTCAACTACCAAAGACAACCATTTTCCCCCTTCCGTTAGTCAAATGGGTTAAAACAAACGGTCAACGGGTCATGTGCCGTTTTATATGGGGGCATGTTGGAAGATGATGGTAGTTCATGGGGGAAAAAGAGGAAGATGGTGGTAGTTCATAGGGGGGAAAGAGGAAGAAAATGAGGGTAAAACGGCGTGTGACTGACGGAAGGGGGAAAATGGTTATCTTTGGTAGTTGAATGCTCTATTTTGGTCGAGTTGGTAGTTCATGGGGCATCGCGCATTTTTTGGTAGTTCATGGGGGAAAAATGTAATTACCCCTAAATATAAAGAGATGAGGGTCTATAATCAATGATTTGGTTGATAGATGATTAATATATATATTGTTGTTTGGATGGATTTATATGCAGAAAAGGAACCAAGGAACTATACCAAGGACTGTGAGTATTCCTTACTCACTCAGAGTGATACACGTAGAGCTTTCTTTAATGTTTTGATATCTGCTTTATTTAATAGTATGCAACATGTTTGGAGCATGTTGTTTGTAACATTGCATGTGTTAGTTAAGTTAGAAACAAAGCAAAGGGATAGACATCCCCGGGTTTGAGGCCCTGAGAGGGATAGACAGCCCAGGATTGAGGCCCTGAGAAAAGAATAGAGGTCCTTGGGTTAGAGGCCCAAGGCAAGAGAATAGAGGACCCTGGGTTAGAGGCCCTTGGCAATAGAATAGAGGTCCTTGGGTTAGAGGCCCAAGGCAAGAGAATAGAAGTCCTTGGGTTAGAGGCCCAAGGCAAGAGAATAGAAGTTCTTGAGTTGGAGTCCTTGGCATAAGTGTCTATAACTGTCATCATATTGTTGCATCGCATATTTTTAATTAAATCAGTAATCTTATCATTATTGAAAGCAGTTGACTGACCCATATATTTATATATGGGCGGTATAGCCCATTATGCAGGTATGAAAGAGTATAAAGCTCAAGGATTGGATTTTGTTAGCACTGAAGAGTTAGAACTGTTTATTAATGTAGCTAATGATTGTAGTGATTTCTTTGTATCAATTTGGAATGTAATATTTTAATTACATTTGTCACTCAGTAAACTTTGATGTATCTTTTTAAAGAAAATAAATATATTCCGCTGCGTAAGTTATCTCTGATGTAGTAATGTCACGTGGAAACTGGAGGTTTCCGCTTACGAATTTGCTGGCTCAAATTTGGGGCGTTACAATAAGCCTTCATCAAATCTACCTTCAAAGTACTCCTAGGTCTGCCTTTCTTCTTATGATAATCACAAACTAGCTCTTGAGCTAGAAGTATGTTTTCTGAAATACTTCTATTAGGAATAAAAGCACCTTGGTTGGGGCTAATAATATCATCAAGACCCGGGAGGAGCCGATTAGCTAAGATCTTTGTGATGCATTTGTAAATAAGGTTGCAACAAGAAATTGGTCTATAGTCACCCATAGTAGTAGGGTTCTTCTTCTTAGGGACTAGGGTGAGGATAGTAGCATTAGTCTTCCTAAGAAGTCTACCGGAAAGAAAGAATTCCAACATTGCATCAATAACATAATTTCCCACTATAGACCAAGCACTTTGATAGAACCCGGCTGAAAACCCATCTGGACCAGGGGCTTTGTTACAGTTCATAGCAAAAATAACCCTTCTGACTTCCTCTCTAGTTACTGCAGCACTCATCCCAGCCACACAAAGAGGAGAAAACTTCTTCTTAATTAGATTAGAAACACGGTCAGCCTTAACTTGAGAGAAGGAATGAGTCTAAGTACCAAGAAGCTTTTGGTAAAAACCAATAGCAAGCTCTTTAATTTGATTTATATCTTCAACTCTGTTACCATCTTCATCCTTCAAAATCTTGATAAGATTGGAGGAGTTCCTAGCCTTAACCGATTTGTGGAAAAAGGCATTGTTCCCATCCCCCAAATTGAGCCATCTATTTCTAGATTTCTGCTTCAAAAAATTTTCTTCCGCAGCTGAAATAGAGATATATGCATGGAGACATTCTCTTTCTCTAATCTGACAATCAGCATCTCCATGAGACTCCAAAAACATAGCCTGAGCCTTAGCCAAATCCTTTCGAGCCTGAATAACCCGTTGGCCCAAACCACCAAAGACTTCCTTATTTTTAGTTTTCAAAATGCTCTTCACAGAATTCAGCTTGGCATACAGCTGAAACATAGAAAAACCATCCACATTAATATCCCAACCATCTTTAATCCAATTCAGAAACTGATTGTGTTCAGCCCAAAAGTTGAAAAATTTGAACGACTTGGGTCCAAAGCTAGTGAAAGAACCAATAGAAACCAGTGCAGGGGAATGATCCGAAACTCCAGCTTCCAAGAATTCAACTGTAGTATTGCCAAAATATTTCAACCACTCCATATTAGCCATAACACGATCCAGCTTCTTAGAGACAAAGCAATCCCCCTTTTGCTTATTAGTCCAAGTATAATAGCTTCCCGTGAAAACCAAGTCATCAACCTCTAGCCTCCAGATACAATCCATAAACTCTGAGTCATAACCAGTGAGACCAGCATCACCCCACTTTTCCTGCTGAGATCTAACAACGTTAAAATCACCAGCAAGAATCCAAGGACAAGCACCCACCGAAAGCTTCAGCTGGTCCAGCTGTTGAAACAAAGCTCTCCTATCCGTACCTTGATTAGCCCCATACACAACAGATAACATCCAATAACTTTTATGGATATCAGAATTCACCTTACAAGTCAACACTTGTTCATGTGAATTCACTGCAGAAATAGTAACTCCACCCGGATCCCAACAGATCCAAATTTTACCTAGCCAATGATCATTATTGTTGATGCAATTTTTTGTCCGGTGACGTGGCATCATCAGAGACGTCCTTTTGTCCGTGTCTTGGCCTGCAAAACAAGAAAGACCCGCTGGGGGTTGGCCGGCGAAGCCTCCTCCGACGGTCAAGTCAGTCAAGTGTCTAAAGAAAGGAGGAGAAGGAGAAAGTCAGTCTGTCTAAAATAGATTCTAATACCCCCTTTTATACCCCTGTATGTTGTATGTCCATTTTGCCCCTGTCAACCACAAGGCTCCACGTAGACGTCTGATATCATCTTTGACTTCATTTGACTGGTCTAATAAATTCTGAATGTTGCTAGTGACCAAGGATCAAGCCCCAAGATCCAATCTGGAGTCCGGGGTCCGAGGACTAATCTGAAGGGCAAATCTGGTCCCTCTTTAAATAGGGCACAAATATTCCCTAACAATTACCCCCAAATTCTCCTATCTTTATTATAAAGGTAGAGAGAATTTACCTATTGGAACCTCTAGAATTTAATTGATTCTGCCGATCATTCTTCATCCACTCTGCTAATGCTCTCCTCAGACTCCGTGGAAACTTAAGCATTTCTTTGACCGCCGCTTCATGCGGCACCAAGCCATTTATGGCAAGCAATCAGGAATTTATTTCCGTCATAAATTCACCATTAGTTAGGCGCACCTCACACCCCGTAAATCGTACATGCAGTGATCATTATTGTTTTTCTATATATTCGCACTTTCCTTCGCTGGAATGTCATTGGCCTTCAGATTGCCCATTTGAGTAGATCTTCCTTTCTTTTTATCCCTTTCCCGGAGATCGGATTTTCCCTTTCATTCTTTTTGAATTCTCTAGATCTTCTCGCAATGCTCCTCATTCCTGGCGCGGTCCTCACGACCGAGCATATTCACAAATTCATCATGGATGGCCCTGGAGTATTCGCTCTTCACGGCAGTTCTACTGAATGTGCGATCTCCGGCTTTAGACACATAAGGGTGTGTGACCTCCGGCTTTACGCCAACCTGTTCCTATCCAGCCTGCAGGAATTGTGCAGCACCCCAATTTCACCCCGATTGTTCACGAGAGATCAACCATTCAAGCCGCACTTGAACTTTGCGCAGGTGAACCCTTCAAAATTTTCAGGCAATTCATCTTTGCAGTGCTAGGATTACTCGTGACCGGATGACTACCCTGCACAATATTCATTCGGGGGTGTTTGTTCTCTTTGTCTCCATGTATGTGTGTACTCTGAATAAATCTAAATAAATTTTCTTCTTTGGTGAAAGTCATATCTTTGCAATATGAATTTCAAGTCAATCTCCAATAACTTCACTAGTCTACCATTGAAATGGATGCCTCATAAATCATAAAATTGTACTCGTATAACATCATGTCAAGCATTCGCATTATGCTTCCCCGGACAATGATTTTGATGGCACCTTAACATACTCGCTGCTCTTAATAGTATGAAACTTACCACCGGGCCATCAATTTCCTATGGCTGACAGATGCCTGTTAACCGGCATGTTTGAAGTTCGGGGACTACTGAGGGCGCAGTGTCCCTTTCCTTTTCTTCAAAGAAGAAGTAATCGTCTCAATTTATCTACGACCTTTAGGTCTTTAGACCGGAAATTTCCTGTCCTTGATATAGCTCCGAGCGCAGATAACATCTGGAAAATTAATCTTAGCCCAATGCCGGACAAACCGCGTAATTAAGCGGGACTGTCCCCGACCACAATGGTTTAGGCTGACCGTAGCCTGCCACTGGAGAGTTGGAACGCTATCGTTGATCTAGAGCGCTGTGCGGGGGTTCCTTACCTAAATTATAGGCTCAGCCCGTCAACCCTTCAACTTGTCCAAGAAGTGTTTCGAATAGAGATGGTGGTTCCGGGGTCGCAGCACCCCCCAGCTTTCAAGCATTTGCCTGGCACTGTGACGAGAGATAACAGCACAGTGAAGGTCGAGATTCCGGGAACAACTTCCCTTAGTGGGTGCTTTCTACGTTCGAAAGTCAGTCGGAACCACAACTGCTTCTCACAAATACCCCTGCTTCTGAGATATTTTTCCAATTGACCAAGCGTTCAGGTCAACTTACCGCACCGAGACACTTTCCCAGTTTAAGCCTTACATAAAGGCTGGTGTCCCTTGATCCTTGTATCAAAAATTCCAATATACAAGTCGGAAGACTTCTCCATTGCCTTAAATGACAACGTTTAAACCTTGAGGGACATCGAGGCTTCCTTGTTCACACACACCAGCCATAGCTTGATCCCTCAATCCCTGTCGTCGGACTTATGTTCTAATAATCATTCCTCAATCATTATTCCAGCACTCCTCGGCCTTATAGATGCTACAAACAATTTTATCATTCTCGGCTTGGCTTCTCCATTTTTCTCAAATTTATGCCACAAGCCTGCAAGCATATCAACACCTCCAGACCCCAATTTTATCCTTGTCGGATTTTTCTATCACTGGATAACTCTTCCGGTGGGTCTGGTCAATTGTGTAGGCTCTGGTCAGTTGTTCTTTTAAGTTATGATCTTTATGTCGGGGGTTCTCGAGGAATCCATTTTGATTAGGCACGATAGCTTGAACCCGAAAAGGGTGCATTGATTCACAATTCGGAGCCCGCCTGCTCAAATTAACAAAGTTTGTGTGGATTTTCCTTCTACCCCCATATCCGGAGGGGAGTGGTGTCCGAAGATGTCCCTGAGCCACCCCCCTCTCTATTCAAAGAAAAATAGTTATCGGGGTTGCTTCTCCATCCGAGATAAGGTAATCATCGGAATCCAAAGACATGGTCCGTTGCGCAAAGGAGGCCAGCCATCATAGTTATCCTTATTTCATCACGTGTTTTCCGGGGACTACATCGGTCTCCTTATCCGAGGTAAGTCTCCACTCCATCCCAAGATGAGCTTTACTCGCTACTTCCTTTCCAACTTAGTGGATCCGGTCTGCAATGAGCAGACATTTATGGATAAGGGGACGTTTTGTCCGAGGGGAATTTTTTGTTTCTTTATCCGAGGAAGACCTCCTTGTCAAAGGAGGAACTGTCCATGAAATGCCCCATTTCTTTTTTGTGTTATCCCATAATAGAAAAAGAAAATTTCTATCTGTTACGATTTCCTTTTCAATTCTGTCGTGATTTACCCCGGAAGTGTACCCAGCCAACATTCAATAATTAGTCTCCCAATCTCCTACCCCCCCAAATCACTTCGGTCCGAGTAGAACTGACCGGAGTGATTTGTTCTGGGAAAACAGATCTGACCAGGTCGCATAGTGACATGAGCCCCTGAAACTGAATCAATGGCTTGAATGGGGAAGAACCGCTAAGCATCTGAAAAGTTTATGCCGATGTTGTTAGGGCCTCAGATCCTACATTACCCCTCTGTCCTTTACTAGAAGAGGTGGTTAAGATTGGACGTTTCCCCGCAAATCCCCTTTTAAGGACATCTTCCTCGGCACCCCCCTGTCCTCAACCAGGAAGGGTGTCCTCGTTCGGTGTCTTGGTTCTCACGAGGCCTTATCCTCGTCTTCTTTCTTGTTTTTTTGCGAGGTCCTATCCTCGGCCATTGTTTTTTTACGAGGTCCTATCCTCGTCTTCTTTCTTGTTTTTTAGCGAGGTCCTATCCTCGGCCATTGTTTTTTACGAGGTCCTATCCTAGGTCCTTTTTTTTTTTACGAGGTCCTATCCTCGGTCCTTGTTTTTTACGAGGTCCTATCCTCGGTCCTGATTTTTTAACGAGGTTCTCACTCCTCTCCTTATTTTTTTAACGAGGTTATCTCCTCGTCCTGATTTTTTAACGAGGTTATTACTCCTCTCCCTATTTTTTATCGAGGTTATCTCCTTGTCCTGATTTTTTAACGAGGTTATTACTCCTCTCCCTATTTTTTAACGAGGTTATTTCCTCGCCCTTTTCTTGATTTTTTAACGAGGTTATTACTCCTCGCCTTATTTTTTAACGAGGTTATCTCCTCGCCCTTTTCCTGATTTTTTAACGAGGTTATTACTCCTCGCCCTATTTTTTAACGAGGTTATATCCTCGCCCTTTTCCTGATTTTTTAACGAGGTTATTACTCCTCGCCCTATTTTTTAACGAGGTTATCTCCTCGCCCTTTTCCTGATTTTTTAACGAGGTTATTACTCCTCGGGTTCTTGTTAATTAATCCGGGAGTGTCATCGGAAATAAATCCAGCTCTTGCCCTCAAACAATGCTCTCGGAATGTAACTTCGAGAGCTTTCCCTTTCGCTTTATTTGTTTGCATATTAAAAACAAAGCTCCTGCAAAAGTGCTACAGAAAAAGATCAATAAATCCAGAAGGGAGGCTATTAAGATGGGATCAATTTTCATTCCTATAGTATGAACTCAAAAACTTGCTCCCTATATTTGGTTCCGGGAAAATAGCTTATGTTGCTAAAAGGTGGGCGCTACCTAAACAAGGTGAGGAAGTATCATCACCTCTTCCTTTTCTGATACTTTCTTTTACGAGCCCAAATATCAATTAAGAGTCAGCAGATACAGAAGAGTATGTCTAGCATTTACTCTTGAAATCATGATATTATTAAAAATCTCCACAATTGTCCTCCATAGGAGCACAATAATTAACTAATTACTAGCCTTTGTCTTCTGCTGGGGTGACCGTTTTGGGTCTAACACCCCGAAATTATTCCCCATGGATTTTTTCATAAGATATTTATCCATACTATAAGTGTCTAATTTTTGTAAATTAATCAGAATAAAGAGAGACAGAGAAAGAAAGACTTATCTCATTTGTCCGGGGGAGGCAGGTAACGGTTTAATATCACGAGCTTACATGGGGCTCGTTTGAGCAGGAGGTTTCTGGGTATACCGATGGTACGAGGCTTCCGGGTCCATCCAACGAATCATGATTTCTGAACAACGATTCTCAACCCTTGTATAGTTCGACCAAGCATCCACAACCATCCTAGATCCTAGACTACTTCATCAGGGGTCAGAAGTCAGTGTCCGGTGGAGGGGACCTGACTAGAAGGCCACTGCGGTTTTAGAAACCTGGACTTCCTTTCCCCATATTTCCCGTCTCTGCCAATGGTGAACTCTGGATCCACACCCAAACGGGGATGGTTTCCATGGTAAGCTCCCTTCGTTAGATATCATGCGCGAAACCTGTAACTTCTTAAGACTCATTTATCTGGTAGCTCTTGGCATTATCAAGCTAGCACTTTCTGACCCATATACAAAAATATTGAGTGCAGAGCTTCTTCAGAAACCGAGGCCGAGATTGCCACCGGTCCGATGTGGTATCAGGTAGTCATAGCCCGAGATACTCGAAAAGCCTTTCATGAAGGTCTCCCGAGGTAATGCCAGATGCCGAAGAGAGAACCATAGGAAGCCGACAAGTCCGAGAACCATTCACACACTTTTCCCTCTTCATGTGTGAGATATGAAGCACTGGTGCACCTTTCCTTCATCCGAAACTTGATCTCTTCTCTCGTGCATGAAACCTGTAATTCCCTTATCCCAGCTCTATCACCTGAAACTTTACGGGTCAGCCACCTGCCACTCTACTAGTCCACAAAGCGCGCTCGGGGTGCAATGTGGCCTCACAGCTATTTTTATTTGTAAAGGGGACGCCCAATAATTAGAGCCCAAGGCAATGTCGGTCCAAGCATTTTCTCGTAACTTTCCTTCGGCTTGAGACGTGGCCATCTCTCATCCAGCCGTCCTCTTGCTTTTAGAAAAAGCCAAGAGATTCAAAGAATTAGACATTGACGCTCCTTTCCTCTCACATATGCCAAACCAAGCATCAGCTAGCTGTACTGAACTCAAGAGCAGCAGGGAAACGATCCCGGAATTGTTCTCGGACAAGTTCTCAGAAATGACCCCGAAACAGTTCTCGGACATGTTCGTTCGAGGATTCCTCATCGCCAACTACCGTGAATTTCGCTGTCCTGGGTCCACTTATTCAGACAGGGGCTTCCAGATATCTTAGTTCCTCGACCAGGAGAGCAACAATTATCCTTACTATGCATGATACTTCCCAATCTGACCATGTAGCTTGTATGTGCTGAAGATCTGGTCAAGTTTGCCCGTGGACAGCTTCAGATGAACGTCGGAATGCCTACAAGTTTGGGCCCGGTATTACTCGGTGCTTCATTCCAGTAAGTCTCGCTTCACTGCATTCCGGTGAAGCTCACAGCTTATGGTGAGCTAGGCCTCAGCTGCTTCAACGTAAAAGAGTTAGGCTTAGCTTCTTCTCTTACTAGCTCTCCCTCTGTTCCAAGTCCGGGTTAAGACTCTATCCCGGACATCTCCAATCAGGAAGTCCACAAACTCAAGCTTGATATTTTTCAGGGTTTCCCTCCCATGGATATCGCACCCTGCTGGACCCGATCATAGGCCGTGAAATCCCTTCTTCCTCAGGTTTGCTGATTGTAAGAAGAATTTACACAGTTATGCTGGAATTCCCTGTGTAGGAAGATTGTTCCCATGGGCCTTTTACCCTCCTCATGTATGAAACATGGCATCACTAGACACCCAGAAACTTCTAGGAAACACCACCCAGCCTCTTCAAACACTTATAAGGCAGGCATAGGAAATGCTCCCAAA
Source organism: Alnus rubra (assembly GCA_028654335.1). Taxonomy (NCBI): domain Eukaryota; kingdom Viridiplantae; phylum Streptophyta; class Magnoliopsida; order Fagales; family Betulaceae; genus Alnus; species Alnus rubra. The sequence goes on along the minus strand of JAJPGS010001031.1, from coordinate 134,899 downwards.
TTCTTCTTTGGAAAGCAGTAAACTGAGACAGAGACTGGGATTTCTATTCCGCCCATAGAATCGCAGGTTTCTTATTTCAAGATCAACATTCTTCCGCCATTATCGGATGCAGGTCCGGGGACCCATTAGCTAGATTAACCCTTAAGCGTTTCATGGATTTTCCCAAACCGAACGGGCCAAACCCATACTTTTCCCTGAAGCTACGAACCCGTCTTCATGCGTATTGTATAATGCGGTCAAGGACAGGTCCGCCCACTACACCATAGCTGCCGATGCCGTCGGTTCTAAAGGAGGCAACGCACAAGGGGCGCATGATTTTTGATGAGCTGCCCTCTAATCGCTTCTGATATACTCCGACCAAACTTACTTGTTGTGCATCCTGATCAGGCCCATCGGTGGAGAGGCCATTAGATCAGGCGGTAGTTCTGATTCTCAACGTGGAACTCCGGGGTCTGGGTGAGGGGTGACCCTCAGCACTTTAACCCTGCAGCTCTTGTTACTCCCCGGACCTCTGAATGCTTTTTTAGCAGCTTCTACCACATTCATACAACGTGTTTATTCTGGAAGTGGTTGGCCTTGATCTCAAACAGGATATCGGCTAAATATTTCAAAAGGCCTAAAGGCTTAAACCCAGTGTTGTTCGTAAGACACCATTACTCATATAGTTGAAGAGTAAAACAAGGATGTGACCTTCTGCCGATGGGACCCAGAGTCTTCGGTAGGATGAGCCTTCTTCATGCGAAACCCCTGACGTCTGACATTATTCCTCGAATTCAACTTATTGTCAAGGCCACGCACAAGGATGACTGTCAACCATTTGGCACGATGACACCATTTCACCATGATATGATGCGCTTTGTCTGATCCGCACGGCCCCTAAATTGAACCACGCGGGGACGTCGGACATCTTTAACAAACCCGAAACTTCCTTAAACCAGCCTAGTCTTTATTTCTGCTAACGAGCACGTGCTTCATAGGAACCTTTTAAAGAGGTCTTCTGGGGCCCACCGAAGGCCATAGGGAGACTTCATCCTCGTCATTTACAAAGCACAATAAACAGTGCTGCCAATCAAACACCGAGCCCTGCCTTCCGACCACAGTGGCCATGTCATTAACTGACCCCAGACATCGGAACAGAAAAATGAGCTCTGGGGAGCCTTCTGGGAGAGCTCAACTGAAATTTCTCGTCTACCTTGCCGGGGTCTGAGGACGCCTCCACAAGTCCTCAGCCATCCTCCAGAAATGGGCCTTAATCCTGAACATAATCTCGGAAAAAATTCCAAAATTAACCTTTTGATCTCGACGGGTTCTCAAAAATAACCCCGAAACTACCTTCTTCGGATGGAAGGGGCGCATATGAACAGAAGTCCTCGATAAATTTTTCAAAGGTTGCTGAAACTCAAGGACAATGTTGCCCAGGGCAAACTGACGTGAATGAGGAGAGTTGATGATATCAGGGACAACATAGGAAATTTACCTTGCCACCCGCGAGGTGCCATTAATGAAACTGTCAGAGGAACGTCATTTTAAAACCCACATAAGGGAACTGCACAGCAAACGACGTTTCCATTCCTCATTATTTTTCGTTCTTTGAAACGTGGCCAATTCTTAACCTTTTATTCTTCTTCATCACAAATATTGTTTTGTCCTTCGCAGACATATTTAATTGCGCTGTCAGCATCATATGATACTCACATAAAAAGGTTGCACAAGACCCAACAAAATTATATGCCTCGTCAACTGCACCTGGTGCAAAATCTAAGTAAATCTAGAGAGTTTCTCATTTCTTTTGCAAGAAGCCTTCTCCTTTCATCAAAATCCATAACATACAAGAGCATGAATGAACAACTGAATCGAGCCATGACAAAATAAAGGACTTATCTAACGTGCCTACTAAGGCATTTGCCAGCTTGGGGCGATAACCACATATCTGCGAATCCGCGCCTGTAGATTTGGCGAAGGTAAGCTCTATCCTCCGACGCTGCCATCGTCAAAGAGCCATACCAGGATAGATTTTCACAAAATCACAGCATGTGGGTGTAAATACACTGCTCTTAAGTTCAGATCTGTCAAATGAAAACCCCAAATATGCTCCATCCGCTCTCTCTTCTTTAACAAAGGGTGTTTCTGATCACCAGTCACCGTTCTGGATTTTTGTTCTGGTAGGAGCGACCACGTCGTTCCCACAACGGCACCAATTGTTGATGCAATTTTTTGTCCGGTGATGTGGCATCATCAAAGACGTCCTTTTGTCCGTGTCTTGGCCTGCAAAACAAGAAAGACCCGCCGGGGGTTGGCCGACGAAGCCTCCTCCGACGGTCAAGTCAGTCAAGTGTCTAAAGAAAGGAGGAGAAGGAGAAAGTCAGTCTGTCTAAAATAGATTCTAATACCCCCTTTTATACCCCTGTATGTTGTATGTCCATTTTGCCCCTGTCAACCACAAGGCTCCACGTAGACGTCTGATATCATCTTTGACTTCATTTGACTGGTCTAATAAATACTGAATGTTGCTAGTGACCAAGGATCAAGCCCCAAGATCCAATCTGGAGTCCGGGGTCCGAGGACTAATCTGAAGGGCAAATCTGGCCCCTCTTTAAATAGGGCACAAATATTCCCTAACAATTATAGTTGTGGAAGATCTCCCAACCTGGCAGCATATCATCCCTAATTTTAAGGACATGATCCTGTTTTACTCGAGTCTCAACCAAACAAACAATGGAAATATTCAACCTAGAGACCATCTTTTTAATCTCCCTCTGCTTCAGGGGTTTATTAAGGCCCCTGATGTTCCATATTAGAATCTTCATAGAACTGGACTAGGAGAGAATCCTCTCTCACTTATCAAACACTCCACATAATCACACATTTTGGCTTTTCCTTTAGATTTAGAGGACAAAGCCTTTTCAAAAACTTCAAGAAAGGTGGTGGGAGATCGTGGTCTATATCTTCCATGTCCAACCTACCTATAGCCTCAAAAGAATTTGAAAGCCTCAATACCCCATTGTTAGACTTCTTCTCAGTAGTTCTAAGAGGCTTACTAATAGTTTTATCAAACTTATTAGCTAGGCTTACAGTCCCCAGTTTTTTCTGAACAGGAGCCTTAGGTCGCCAAACCTTCTTTTCCTTCTTTGAACATGCATAAGCTGCATGCCCAAATCCAGCACAAATAGAGCATTTAGGGGGGAGCCAGGGATACTCCACCCCTATGCCAATAGGGTCCCCATTCTGCCTTCAGAGAAAAATCTCCTTAGGGCATTCCGAGTCAATATCAATTTCAACGAGCACCCTAGCATACCCCAATCTCCTCCTTTCCTCAGTAACTTTATCTGCATACAGTAGTTTACCCACACCACTAGCCACATGACTGAGGCAATTTCGGGTCCAAAACTCTAAAGGGAGATGCATAAGTTTGATCCAGACCGGGATAGAGGACAGTGTGAGCTTCAACACCTGCATTCCGGGCGACCATTTCCTCAAAATCAATGGCTTGTTAGCCACATGCCATAACTTGGCCTCCAGAACATCTTCACAAGTAGACTCGTCCTGAAATCTGAATATAAACATACCATTCTCCAGAGTATTCTTTTTCCTCTAGCGTATTCAGGACAAAATACATCCTGTGTAACAGGTTCTTATTAGCATATATATATATATATATATATTCATATTGTTCAATATATGATTTCAGTGCAAAATGTCATTTCACTCAAAAAGCTAAGATAACAAAACCAGGCTTAAGTAGTTTGGGTGGTACTAATTAAATTAGATTGTTCGGCAGGCAGCATATAATTCCCAACTGTAGGACTGGACTAGGAAAATACATCTAGTAATTTGTCTTGTACATGCGAGGTGAACCTAACAAACAAAAATTTAATACATCTATGGGAGTGGGACCCAAGATCACATACTCCATAAAATCAGTCAAATCAGTTATGTCATCACCAAGGAATCGGAACATAGGTAGCAAAAATCAAGTGCCGATTTAGACGTCCTTTTTTGATACTGGATGGCCTGGCAACCCTACAGTAGCCATCATACCCCCATGTTTCACCCCCAGGAATTTCTATGTCCCTTTGCTTCACAAGTGCAAATTTGAAGCTGCAGGTTACGTGGGTGCTGGGTGCTGATCTAGTAGATGATGTTGATAGCAGGAAAAGTACTACAAGGTTTGTATATACCCTAGGTAGTACAGCTGTGTGTTGGACTTTAAAGTTGTAGAAAATTGTTGTTATTTCTACATAATGAAATGGGCATTCTACACAGTGATAGTCAGAGTGCCATTTTTCTTGCAAAAAACCCGGCGTATCATTAAAGAACGAATCACATTCAGTTAAGGTCTCACTTCATTCGATCTCTTCTTGAAAGTAGACAATTATTACTTGAGAAGATTTGTGAAACTAAGAATCCGGCAGACATGCTGATAAAATGTGTATTTTTGAGAAATTGAAGTTGCACACAGTTGTGTGCAACTCCAGTTGGTCTTCGAGAGTGAGGATAGGTGGGGAGACGTCTTGAAAAAATTTGAGACTTGATGAAATTCAAGTCAAGTGAGATTGTTATGTTTGACTTGATTTTATTAAGTCTTGGTGGAGCCCATTCCTGATTATTGAAGAAGTTACTTGCTGCTGAAGCTTTGAGAAGTAATGATTATAACTTATGACATAGGTCTTGATGTGTGTACGTGGTTGACAACTTGCCACGTTACATTACTTCTCAAAGAAGTATCTACTCTTACCTTCTCTAAGAAGTTGCTTATCTTTTAAGTTTCTAATCCTCTCTTGCTTATAAAAGCAAGCGCTGGTCTGTGAAGGATTAATTAGAGAGACCACCGAAGAAAAGAAAAGAAAAGAAGTTTTTTTTTTCTCTTGGTGTGCGGTACAGCAATTAAAAAGGGGAGGAGAATTTCTTTGTTTCTTTGATTATCTTTTCTATAGAGAAGGAAATTTGGGTGTGTCGGGGCTCTAGACTTTGAGTGAGTTTTTTCCTGTAACTATTTTTAATAGTAAATTTTGTCTGCGTCTCCTACAGTGAATATACGTCATTTGAGAGAACCACTTAAATCTTGATGTTATTTGTGGTTGATTTATCTTTCCCTTGTCTTCTTAATTTTTCGCATCTCACGGGTCTCGGAAATATGACTTATTTCCTAACACTGTGGGTAAAAGAGTCCACTGCCAAAATTCTAGCCTTCCTCAGAGTGACAAAATGATATTAGCAAGAAATAGCATTAGAGTGCAAGCATAAAGCAGCATTTATGTCCGTTAAAACATCAACTTATTTAGTAATTACTTTCCATAACAATCCTGAAAGTAGAATGTAAGGTATACTTCATCAATTACTAGCTGTCAAGCAACGAACATTCTACAAACAAAAAGGCGCAGCAACAACAAACATGTATGCAGAACATTTCATATATAAAAATCATAGCAGTAGATCTGAAGCTAGAAATTAACATGCTAGCAGAAGACAAGTGGCAAGAGGCAACATGAGTATTACAAAAGCAAATGGCAAATGCCATTTCTTGATGATAGGTATTAGTTTCATTTATCAATACCTGAAATATGATGAGACTAATGAGTACGGGTTGTGTATCAAACCCAAAACTCTGAAACAAGTCACTTGAGTTTCTCACAAGAGTATATCCTCCAAATTGCAAAAATGTAAGAATCTGTATTAGAGTAGAAAAACAACAAAGAAAGCAGACGACATGAGATAAAGGACCTCAAAGTTAAAAATCAGAATGTAATTAATTATCTAGAAATGTGAAGTGCTTCTACCTTTGTGTAAAAAACTAATTTAAAATAAAAAGGAAAAAGAAATGAAAAAGGACACCCATTTTAATATCACATACATGATTGAAAACCCAATATTCACTGTAATATTTTAAAATCAAGACTTCAAGGGGTCAAATTCAGAACTGAGCATGGGGCTCCTAGAAATGAGCTCAAATAAAGAGGTCTAAATATCATATATAACGGCAATACTTAATGTTAAAGAAAAAAAATGCTTCAAAGCGAAAATTGGCAAAATCAAATTGATTGCTTTTAACTACATCTACTATTCATATTCAAATGATAACATTATAATACATTGGGAATAAAATAAACAAATTATCAAGGAGAGAGGAGCATAAGAATTATTCAAGCCCCATTAACTCTCATGAAAACAACACATTATTTGCTTTAAATACAGTTAATTACAACCATCACAAAAAGGACGCTCGCAAAATTAGTATTTTCTCTCAATTTCATAACCCTCAATCTCATGTGGCTTAGCTTGGTCTATTTCCACCAAATAAAATAATAATAATAATAAAAAAAAAAAAAAAAAAAAAAACTAGTTTTCATGTACCAAATGTTGTGGGGATCGGATTACGCCAATTAGGATTATTTATCAAGCTCTCTTTTTATTCTCTATTATAATTGGTTTTAGATTTGTAGTCCATATTTAGAAAAACAATCTTCCTCTATACCTCATCTGTACTTCATATTCATTTCCTCACTCTCTCCAATAAAACTAGAATAAAAATTATATTCAAATAGAATATAGTGAGATTTAGAGAGTTTATTGTATCGTACTTTTATAAAGTTGCTAGTTAAACATAAAAATGTGAATTTTTTAGCCAAATTTTAGTTAAAGAATCAAGAGTTCACTATGGATGCTCTAAGGTTAGGAGATAAGTGTATTCCCCCCTTTTTTAAGTAACTAAACTAAGATAACATTAAACAAATAAACATAGATACAAAGAAGGGAGATAATCACCTCAATACAATAGTACATTAATAAAAATGTGCGAAAGACTTGACTCGGTCCAAAATACTTATTGGCTCGCACACCAAGAAATGAAGGCACCAAATCGATTTTTCGATTAGCGCCCAAAGCAGATTTTCCAGCTGGTTATAACTGTGACGACCTTTTTTTTTTTTTTAATTAATTAATTTCTTATTATTATTATTTTTTATACAAAACATTTGTATAAACATTAATCTCTTAAAATATAAATGGATCTTTACAGTGATACGACGAAATGTCGCAAACAGAGTATAACATCTATATATCTACTATACAGCGTAAAACATAAACCTAACAGCGAAAATCACATCTTAAACATCTATCATAAATTAATCATAATCAAGAGTCAATATTACATCTATTTATTTAAGTCTTTCCTCAAATTAAATACATAACATAAATGACTTTATACAATAACAAGTGCAACAGGCATCATAAGCCATAAACAAAACCCGTAAAACAGAGGACGCCTGTGGTCCCGCAATTACGACTGTCGCGGCAAGCTTCGATCATACTATCCCAAGTGTACATCTACAACACCATAAATTACGATCGGAGTACCTGCAGCCAAAGGAACATCATCTATACGGTTGTGGGGGTTTGCCACATCCGTATAGGTGAAATTATGAGCTCACCATCTTATCATAAATAAATACACTAAAACCACAGATGTATACTATTTATTGAGTTTTCAAAAAGAACCAACTTTTCATTTTTAATCATGCGTACACTATAACAGCTACCAATTTTATAACTTTTGTTTGAAAACCCCCATAGCTGATATAGCAAACACTAACTAATAGAAAACATATAAACATACTAGGCAGTTAAGATTATACGTAGAAGTTATGTTGTGGAAACAACTACGTACGACCTCACATACGATAATACTTTGTAGTTTGTTTGCTCAGGTTTACATACACACGAGGACCTTCGCATGCACCTAACCCTTAAGTTAGAAAACAATGACATATAAATCATGCAACCATCCGATTGAAATATATATAAGCTTTTTTCCGTTGAGACTCTTATGCATAATAATTCATTTAGCAAAACTATTTATAGCATAAAAACATAACACTCATAAAAACAATGCTATACATGTTCATGCAAGTTTTCCTGCATGGGGCTTGCCCTGAGGTAGTGAACTATATGGGGCTTGCCCTTGGGACTTGTCCATTTGATATTACTGTTTCCCGTGGGTTGTAAACCTCACTTCATTCCATGTTCAGCGTTTATATGCTCATGCTTCATGGCTCAAAACAATACATATCTTTTCCAATTCCATGATCATGCTTTAACACATGCTTTCAATAAGATTTCATAAATAGTTTAACACATCAATTCATCAATCAATATTTGCGTAATTTAAATCTCAACCACAGCACACATCCATATCCTTTAAATCAATTCAAACACCTTTCATTCATGCATCAATTTCATAACATCATTACTATATTTGAACATAATGGGAAACTACTCAAATCATTTCAAAAGTATATATTCAACATACAGTCGGTTCGGATTTATAAAACAATATAATATTTGCATTTTTATAATATATTTAAAAGTAGTTTTCTCAGTAAGTAGAATACTCACCTTGGCTGCATTGGACTTTTGACTCGAACTTCCACTTGATTTTAGTCACTTGGACTTTACATTGGAGAGCCAATTGAAGTCTCCAATCCGGACACTATCCTGCAAACACTTATGACGTCAGACTATGCTATTAAACTTTATACTCTATGACACAATTACTACTCACGTGCTCAAACGTCGCATTCTCCGCTTCTAAAGCTAGTTAGGTACCTCTTAAACTATTATTAAGTTTATCATTGGTTCCTGGTTCCTATTGTATCTTGTTTATTAACATAAAATGTATTTACTCTTTTTACTAGCTTATTTATTATTGTTGCACCTCATTATCTATGTTAACCATTTTTATAGCGTGTTGCTTATTTACTAAGTTAACAAAATATTTTTAACCCATATACATGCATATGCATATATATATATATATATACATACAACTCTTAAACCTAATATGATGATACACATAAATATCATGTGTATATGGATAGGTGAATTAGGTACTTAGTCACCTTATTATCTATTAAGTCTTATAGTTTGTTTATCCTTTTAAGCAAACTAAGTGTATTCGGTCCATATATATATATATATTATATATAGACATACATGTATATGATGCTTATTTTTTTTTTTTTTTGGGGTAATTACATTTTCCTCCCATGAACTACCGGCCTGTGTCATTTTGTCCCCATGAACTACCACTTCGACCAAAAGAGAGTATCAAACTACCATTTTTACACACTTTGCCCCCTTCTGTCAGTCTAATTCATGTAAAGACTTAAATGTCCTAACTCAATTTCAAAAATGACCTAAATACCCTCATATTAAAAATAAAAAATAAAAAAAAAAAAAAAAAAAAATAAAACCTGAAGGAGGAGGTGGCCGGAGCCACCTCTGGGGGTGGCTCGCAGGCCACCCGGCCACCTCAGGGGTGGCGGCAGCCACCCCTTTTCCTTCAGGTTTTTTTTATTTTTATTTTTATTTTTTAAAAAATATTAATTTTAATATTTTTTTATTAATTACTGTAGAGGGTATTTTGGTCTTTAAATCAAAATTAACGGTAAAAAATGGCATATTCCATCCAAGTTAACGGAATTCTTGACGGAAGGGGACAAAGTGTGTAAAAATGGTAGTTTGATGCTTTCTTTTGGTCGAAGTGGTAGTTCGTGGGGGCAAAATGACATAGGCCGGTAGTTCATGGGGGGAAAAGGTAATTACTCCTATTTTTTTTTAATAGATCTATTTCATTCATCAAACCAATAGAGCCAAAATGCTCTACAAAACCAGAGTCCAAGACTCTGAGATTACATTTTCCGGATACCCGAAAAAATCTAGCCAAACACCTACAATTCCTACATTACAGATGATCACCATGAGCCCCCGTACAGTTTGGGCCCATTCAGAAAACTGGTCTTTCGGACAAAAAAGGAAACTTCTCCAGAATCTTCCGGCAGAAAACTTCTCCTAATATGTCGCCAGAAATATCTCTCCCGTTCGAAGAAACCGTTGACGATTTTTTGCCCTCAAATCAAATGCAAAGCGGTTCCCTGAGACACGAAACCGCTCTTCCCTCGACCCTCTGCCCAAGCAGAGAACCACTTGCCATTGTCGTTGCAAACCGCCATGGAAGAGACCATCGTGCGTTCCACCAACAGTAACACAAGGTGAAAACCCGTTCGACTATTGGCACCAACGTTTCTGCCAAAAAACCTCCTTCAAAGCGTGCACTGGCCTCATGAAAACAGAACCCATGAACCATATGGAAACCATTAGAGAGATCTCTAGCATTCCAAACCCAGCTTGACTTCACTGACAAGACCAGCCAACATCGTCTCTCCGAGCTGACAAAGAAGGAAAACCCTCGCTTGTTCCATGAAATCCAGTAGCCGCAGCATGTATTAATAGCAGATCCAACCCCGGAACAGAGTGGACTTGAGGGAAATCTTACCCATAAAAAGATCACAAACGAAAAAAACTCCAAAAGAGAAAACAAACCACGACAAAGATAGAAAACTACTTTGAAAAACTACTTCTCAATCCCATAAGAGGACGAGAAAACACTACAAACGACCTTCTCCTCTAAGGTAACAACTTCACCCGAAGAGAGAAAAAAAACCCTACCGGAAACTAAATAACAACTACCCAATCCACCATGGGAGGAGGAAAGCAGAGGGCTTCCCTCCTCCTTAACACGATACGCTTTAGCCTCTATATGATGCTTATTAATTCCAAGCACAACCCCAATACACTTAGGTATTCCATAATACATGGATAGGTGCATTGATCATTTAATTGCATAACTAAATAAATCGGAACCTATTTATGTGTTTCTATAAGCTTACTAACTTAGACTTATCAACTTACGGTTATTTGGATAATTTACAACTCTTTGTTCTTCTTGTCTTAACCACTATATTTAATACTCACTCTTTATTAATTACTAACCATCTAGGTAGTTTAGATTATAGGACTTTAATCTTATTTAACATATTAATTTAATAACTCTTATTAGTTTATAACTAACTTAACTCCTACACTGAATCTAAACTCATGAAATATAATCCAAAGCCAAATGGACCCTATCTCATCCATAGGCAACACAACCAACAACAACACTTTTCAAAATCACCAATTTCACATACACATACTCAATCATTTCCCAAAGAAGATTCAATAACCTTTAGTCTCTATACAAACAACATTTGGCCTATACAATGAATCACCGAATCTAAACTTTAAAACGCAACCCATAGGCAAACTAACCTTAAATATTAATAATTCAAATTTCCACCAAAGCCCAACATCAATTCATCAATATTCAATGAGAATCAACTCTCAAATATAACCCATATCATCCATTCAGCCTAGCTTAGGGAAATACCTATAAAAATCATACAAATCAAACATCAACTCAAAGACATAGCAAAAGCCCCAAAATCAACTCAAACCATATTCAAATGAACTCCCAACTCCCAAGTGAGATACCAATAGATTTTCTACAAAATCACATAGGAATACTCATTTATTCCTATATCATTATCAACTAAACTTTACTCCAACCAATACTTTAAAATCCTACCATACACATTAGAGTCAAGTTCTCATTTAATCATAAAAACCCTCATCACCCAACAATCCATAACAAGCCAACCTAACTAAAACTACATTATCCAAAAACTAATCCATTCTAGCAAATCAAATACTCATTCGGCTAGCAATCCATGAAAACCCCCAAACATAACCCTAGTTTCGGACCCAATTAGAATTCCTACAAAACAATATGATTTCAAGTTATAAATTTAATGGGTATGGTGGAATCTCAAAGAAAAGCTTCAATCCTTAACGTTTTAGCATCTATGGACGAAATGCCCTAATAAACAACCCAAAAATCAACAACAATCTCCTTAAAACCGAAACCCATTACCATGTTAACATAAAATCTGAATCTAAACAAATCTTAAACCATACACATGATTTTCGTGCTATATAATCGATGGGTAACATGAAAACACAAGAAAAAAAATGCTAGAAATTACCTCACAAAAGCCCATGGCCGGAACTCATGAATCGTTGCTTTTCCTTCTCTTCTTCTTCTTCTTCTTCTCTCTTTTTCTTGGACTGCAACACGGCTGGATCTTCCTTTCCAGCAGGTCACTCTCTCCAACGGCGGCTCTCTCTCTCTCTCTCTCTCTCTCTCTCTCTCTCACACGGCAGCCTCTCCTCACTCTCATGGTGTGTGTGTGTGTGTGGAAGGAAGAGAGAAATTGGGAGATGTGGTGGTGAGAGATAGAAAAAGGGAGAGTGAATGTTGTTTTATAGAAATGGGCTTGTCTCACAATTTATTTTCTTTTTGCTTTTCTTTTTATTAAAGGGATAAGGTATCTCAAGAGTGATTCATAGCACAAATGTGGCTATGGATAAGATTTTTTTTTTTTTTTTTTTTAAACCCCCATATTTTTTAAATTATAATATTACCCCACCTTATATTAATTCTATCCTTAGTTAATTAATATACAGCCCCTTATTTAATCAAACTACATTTTAACCCTTATACTTAATTATTTAACATAATAAGACTCATTATTAGTATTTTATTTCTTAATTCTATTACTTTATATTAAACCTGTTTTTATTATTTCAATCATATAAATTTATCTATTTAGAATTTATTATTAATTTCATTTATTTAATAAATATAATTTATTAAATACTAATTTCTTATTTATATTTTTTAGTCTTTACAATAACCAATCTGGAATTATGTCCCTATAATCAGTGGCGGAGCCAAGACTTTTGTTCAGGGGGGTCAAGAATTATTTTAAAGAAAAAATTATGAATGAAAAAAAAATGATTAAAATATTAAAAAAATATAACTAACAAAATAAATAATTCAACAAAATTTAATTATTGTTTAAAACATATAAATGTAATATACAAATTATTGTGCCACTCTTCAATTTGGTCTCTATCATTAGAATGATAATCATAATTTTTTTTTTCTTAAGCGATGATCTACCGACAAATATGCTAAATTTACCTCGACACGAGCTCACTTAACATTTGATTAGAGCTCAATAAAATCATATATTGTTATTCTCCACAATCTTAGCTAACTACAATTATAATTTTTCATATAATTAAAATATGTAACAAAACCTATATATTTTCATAAACAAATAAAAGCTTAATCAATATTAAAGTTTGATTATATACATGAAACTTTTTAAGAAAGGAAAATTATCAAAAAGTAATTGATCTAAATTGTTGAAGGCTTGAAGAAAAACAAAATTGACAGACTAAAAGAACGAATTCATAATTCAGTCTTCATAATTTTGCGGGAGTCTAAATCTCAATTTGTAATTTTTCTTTTCACTGTGAATACCTTCTGTGTATTGCTCGGCCTTTCCTTTTTAAATTAGGACCTTATATATTTGCTTTTGTTTTTTAAGTAGGCGCCTTATCTATTAGACCCATACTTTGGACATTTTTTTTTTTTTTGTAAGTATATATTTTAGGTTTTTTTTTTAGGCTCTTTTTTTTTGTTTTTTAAATGGCATTTGTTTTTAATTGTACTGTGTTATATTGTGCTGTTATTATAAGAGCTAAGTGGCTTGGAGTCTTTGGATTGACGGCTCAGGAAAAGCCCATTGACGAATTTGTTTTTTTCTACGCCCACTACGCGTTAAAATAAACAAGGCCAGCATGTGGTCCACCAGCATGTTATTTAAACGGTGTGTTTTAATAAAGAGATCTTCTCTCATCGTCTTTTCCCCCTTTCATTTAACCTAAACCTAAAAGCCTGAAAATGTTGTAACTGTGAAAAATTTCAGACATCCCAAAGCTGTTTGACTCGTTTGCCCTGACCTGATGTTTGATGAGTGGGTGTTGATTGCCTCTGATCTGCGATTGAGGGTAGGCAAACAGGGCATGCAGGAAATTTTCTACTGGGACAAGGTAAATTTTTGGAGGTTGAGGGGGGGCATTTGACCCCTCTCGACCCCCCCTCCCTCCGCCCCTGCCTATAATAAACCTTAATCTTGGAATGCTTGAGTGTATTTTGAGATTTTGCTTACGGGTTAGTCATAAACCTTAGTCATATCTAATAAGTACATTTTGGGATTTTGCTTACGAATTACACACAAAAAAGGAAAAAGTAGGGGGAAAAAAGAGAAGGTTAGTTTAGTAAAATAACATCAGCTAGCGTTGGGTTTCATACACGTTCATTCTTGACCTATAAAATGCCCCCTCCCCTCTCTCTTAGGCTAGCAGATATCGCTGCAGATCTTCGTGCCGCCGTGTAGAGAGAGAGAGAGAGAGAGAGAGATGGTTAAGGTGGTGAAGAGGAAGAAGAAGGAAAAGAGGGGACAGCCGCCTCTTTCAGATTTCGGAAATCCCCCTCTCGAAGAAAAACAACAACGAAAGCGAACTCGCCCTGCCTTGGGTCCTTATCCTCTGCGGCTATCCAGCTACCTGATTGGTACTCTACGGCTGCTGAACCCTAATCAGGGCATTGATGATGGTCTGAGTGGTTGCCATGCAATTACCGCCGATGAATGCAAACGCTACAGGGAACAACTTTTGAGGACTGATGTAAGTAAAATTAATTCCCTTCGTCTACTACTCCTCTATATATGCCTGTGCCTGCAGCTTTATCACTCGTTCGTTGTTATAGGGCTTTGAGATGGACCGAAGGCCTCGCATCTTCGGTTTTGGTTTAATTAGACCATGCAATATTCGCGATCCGGATCAATCCCGCAGGTGCATACTATATTCGAAGCATGCAATCAAGGCATACAACAAATGGATCTGCACTTGGAATGTTGGTGTTTCTTTCTTCCTTTCTTCTTTTTTATTTTTGTTTTTGCTTTAAAAAAATTATTTATGAATATTTGTTAAGAGAGAAGTTTTCTATTCCGATCCATATGCTGAAATAAGTCTTCTTTTTCTGTGACTGATATTATTTGTTCATGGTGACTGATATTATTTGTTCATGGTGACTTTTGGGTGTAGCTTTCAACTCCCCGACTGAAGTTTGGGAGGGTTTTGAAAGCTATGCGTCAGTATTGTGATCTGCTCAGGTATTATATTACCTTTGAGGCCGAGGAGCTTGCTGATGGAGGCCAGACTAAGACATATCAAGCTGTGGTGCGTAGCTTGATACCGATAGATGTTAATATCTCCGTGCTGTCTTTCAGGGAATGTGAGCGAGTGAAAGGTAAAGGAATTACATTGAAAGGAGATCAATTTGTTTCGTTCTTCACAACGTTGTTTGTTTTTTCTGGTGCGTTAATTGATTCACTGCGGCTTATCTTATACATGTGTTAAGTCCGTCTCCCGTGAAGAACCTGATTTATCTGTCAATTGTACTTTATCCATTCTTATGAATCAAATCTAAGACAATATTGACTGCTATTTTTTCATTTTTATTTGTTTGAACATGGAGAAATTGGTGTAATTTAAGTGAAGTTTTATTGATTTATGATGTTCAGCTTTCATTTTTTGTTTTAAGTAGGTTCAGGCTATCATGGGAAAGAATGGGCTTGGAAAGATCACATTCACAGAGGTTAGTATCTTTATATCATGACCATGAAAGTATGGGTTGATTTTTCTTGAGTAATAATAACATTTGGTTATTGTGAGGTGAAGTAATCATATATTTCTTTGATTAGTGCTTGTTATCATTATTGTTGTAATGATGCACAACACTCTGAAGCCTTTTTTTTTTTTTTTAGCAAGTAAAATTAGTTTTATTGAAAACGACACTCTAAAGCCATAAGGAGGGATTAGCGAAATATGGGAGGTCAATATAGATTCCAAGCCCTATGCTTGTGACCCCATGGAATTCTCGCAACTTTGATGGAATGATATAACCAGACAGTTCCAAGTGAAGATAAAGTGATACTTCTAAACCATTGGTAGGCAAAGCACACTCAAAGCAATATAATTCAATTTAGTGCAGAAGATGGTTCTCTCCGCTCCTTTGGAACCAAACTTATTTTTATTTTGACTGCAAGTGACTTTATGTCTAAATAAGCCGCCAGATACATATTTTTCTCTTCTGAAACAGAATCTTTCCGATGTGAACGCTTAGAATCACCAAAAGTCGTGGGGCAGAGATTACAAACTGGTTCGATAGACTAATAAATTACACATTGCACAACACTTGGCAATTTGGAATCTAAATAACTCAAATAGTACTTGAATCGCTCAAGAGCTACTCTCATGCTACGCACCATAGCTTGATATGTCTTGCTAACTCAAATAATACTGATAGATGGGTCTCTGACGGCATTTTAACATTGATCTATTGGTGGATTGTTGTTTATATGCAGGCGAAGGGGTCACATGTACGTAATGCATGCACACGTAATGAATGCACGTGCGACAAGGACTGAAGACAGTAGATGGCATGCACGTGGATTGAAGCAGTTACATAGTTTAGTAGTTAGTTTGTATAGTTTATTTAGTGCAGTTGTGCAGTTGGTTGCAAGTTGTTAGTTGGTTCTATGTAAGGCTTTATAAGCAGAGGCCCGAGAGTCGCTTTTGGGGAAAGGGGAACTTGATTTAAAAGACTGAATTACACATGAGCGGGATTTTGATAATTGAATTTCAATTCTTTTGAATGCAAGAGGCATTTCCTAATTTGTCCCTTTTTTTTGTCAAAGCCATGCATGTTAAGTTAGTAATTACCGTGCTTAGAAAACACTCATATTTTTGCTGATAAATTAATGCTATGATTGTGACCGTAAGTATTTAACATGCTTCCTGTTTGTCACCTTCCCCAATCTCTCTTTCATCACCCTCAATCTCAGGCTTGGTTTTTTTTTTTAAAAAAAAAACTAGTTTTCATGTAGTGAATGTTGTGTGAACCGGACTCCGATCCATCTCAAGCTAGCTGTGCTCTCTCTCAGCCCAGAACGCCGAAGCTGGTGCCTCCCTGTATAACATCGGTCCCCTTGGTGTTGCCACCCCTTGCTTTTTCAGTGGTTTTCCCTTTGGCTCGCCTTGAGCACCTCTCCCCCCTCCCCCTTGGAGGTGCTGATGGCCGTGTCTCTCAGGCTTCAGCTCAGGTCACCACCCTTGATCAGGGATTCTCCTCACCTTTGATGGCTTTCCCCCTCCCCTTTGGGTCCCCCGGTACCGCTACTCCTTTACCCAACCCTGACCCTCACTCTCTTGCCCCGATCCCTGTGGAGGTTCCCCCTCCCCCCCCCTCCTCTCTCTCTCTCTCTCTCTCTCTCTCTCTCTCTCTCTCTCTCTCTGTGGCTGGTGGCTCAGAGTTGGATTTCTCCGCTGTGATCAATCCCATCCCTATAGCTTGCTGCCCTCCTTCCAAGTCCAAGTGGAAGACTCGGAAGAGCTCTCCGGATTGGCTTATGCTGATGTTAGAGGAGTCCTGGTTCTTTGTGGGTTTCTCTTGCGATGATTCTGTTCATAATCCTTTGCCCCTGTTTTCTGATATGCTGTCTAAGCATGAAGACCAAGGGAAGTGCTCTAGTCCGAAGGTGCGTAAAAAAGGTGTTAGAGAAGTTAATGGTCTATATTTTGCTCTCCCAAAATCTCGATCTCAACCAGTAGCTTAGCTTCAAAAAGTGTCTTAATTTGTTGATGGATAACTACTTTGTGTAATAGACAAGATAAATAACACAAGGCTCTGGTCTAGCTAGATGGCCGGCCACCTTTTGTTCATACGTATATAGAGAGCTTTCGTCTCAAGTTTTCTTCCGTCCACCTAATAAGTAAAAACGACATGGTAAAAGAGATTGTGAATCGACGTCGGTTTTGCAAAAAAAAAAAAAATGGAGAGTAATGAGAGCGATGGGAAGAGCACCGTGAAAACAAGAGGCCAAAGTGACTTTGAGCTTCTCTGCCATTTGTGTAGGTGAAGGATTAAGAAAATGAAGGTGGCGAAGAGTGGAGCTGGTACTTTGAGCTGCTCTACCATTTATATCCATGCATTTACGCAGGTTGGACGGTGGGGATGAGTGGTTGACGAATCTGACAATGGGAGTCAAAAAGGTAAAAGGGTTGGAGATGGGGTCCACGATTCAAAGTACATGAAGAAATATATAAAATAAAAAATGATAGACCATATATGTGAGGGCAAAATAGGAAAAAAATAATAATAAAAACGCATGTGACAGTCACGTGATGGGTTGACCGTTAGATTTAACCCCTCTGACTGACGGAAGGGGAAAAACATGTAACTTTGATAGTTAGATGCTTTATTTTAGTCAAGTTGATAGTTCATGGGGGATTTGTGTAAAAGTTAATAGTTCATAGGGAGAAAAGGTAATTACCCCTAAATGTTGTGAGGTATAATTTTGAGATGATAGTGAAAAAACTATAACATAACATAAATGCCATAAACTTACCAAATTTAAAACAACGTCGTTTTAATAAATTTAATTAAATATATATAATATACAAAGAAAATGCAAATAAATTAATAACTACATCCGCATATAAAAATCTCATATTCAGATGGTAGATAGCGGATAGCTATTAGCATGTTAGCTGTGAATAACAAATGCGCGACAGGGCATAGTTCTGAACATATTCTGATTCCAATTAAACAGCATTCGAGGAAAACGATTTACGTGGATCGATGTTCAATAGCTTTTGACGATGTAAAGAAATGTAATTTGACTCGAAAACTGTACTTCCGCTAATAGAAAATTCAAAAGCAGACAAGAATTTGAACTATTAATTAGATAGTGAAAACATTTTTATTCAAAGAAGTAGAATCACATTATATTTAATTCAGACTTCATGTGGCAAATGTCCCACCACCCACCATCAGCAAATAAGGTTGGAAAAAAGTGTTTAATCAACACAGATTTTTTTCTACTTGTGAGTCTTAACCCTTATCTTTTGCCATCCATTCGATCTTGATACTTGATAGTGTCTATGGCAGGACTCCTTTTTCTTCTTTTTTGTCGCAGATTACTGGCTCACGTACGTAGGCAAGAATGAGACATATTACTTAATAGTTGTCTGCTTCCAAAATGTTTTTATTTTATTTTTGCAATATATATGAAGATTGAAGAACAGGTTAGGTATTAAGGTGACAACATTTTAGGAGATGTTTATGATCAGTTAGAGGGGTATATATAAATTAATATATGTAGGTACGAAGTGGACCACTATGAAAAGCAAGTAGCATAAGAATAAATTAATCTATAAACATTTAAGTTCTTTCGCCCTTAATGGTGATCATAAAGTCGCTTAAAACTGTCATTTTCTAGGTTGTATGCATCAGTTCATGCATGTTCTGCCGTGTGCGTAAAGGTGCTGGTGAAAACAGTAGTCTTCTTTATATTTTATTTTCATGAATTAATGGAGAGAGTGACGGACATTAATGCAAATTAAATGTGAAACAAAGAAATATTTATCCTTCGCCTTTCATGGAAAATCGATCTCAAACACGCTATATATGGTTCTGATGATCTCCAACATCGTGAACTGATCTTATTTGAAATTAGAGAACGTTTAAAATATATATATATTTTTGGGAAATATATTTATATATATTTTTGGGAAATATATATATGTATATATATATATATTTTTGGGAAATATATATAACAGAGAAGGAAAGAAATGGAAAATACAAAACAAACCATGAATATTGTAAAGAAACGGTCTTCTATTTTCGGATATGAAAACATGAAATTTGGAGAAGAGAGAAAATAGGGAAATAAAACGAAATTTAGTTCCTGGATTGTAATCCATTCTTAGGTTTTCATAAAATAAAATAAAATAAAATAAAGGGGTTTAAATGCCTTTGACTGCGCTTATGGTTTAACGGTTTTATTTTTTTGTACCTAAATTTTACTTTGTATTATAAATGGTAACTTACTTAGAGCTAAAAACAGAAATGTATTTTCCGTACAAAAAATTAACGAAAATTCACGTTAAACCAATCAAAATCCACTACATGATCGATCATATGTTTCATTTTGACTATAGAGCGGTTCAGTCATATCAAAAGACTTAAAAAAAATAAAAATAAAAGATAAAAATTATGAGTTGGCCCCTTGAGGTGGCCGAATGGTTTGGTCACACTTAGATGACCTTGTCATTTATCTCTCAAGCCTAAGCCTAAGCCTAAGCCTAAACCTAAACCTAAAACAAAAATAATTTGAGAAATAAATGGCATTTATCCTCTTATTTTTTCCATTCTTACGTACTATCAAACTTAATTTCAAAGAGTTCTCATAACTTTCGAAATTCAAAATTTGAAAATGCAAACAAATTCTCAGCCAATAAATGCGTATAAAATTAACATTAAACCTTCAAATCTTGACCAACCTTGGTTTGTACACAGTAAAAAAGAAGAAGTAAAAATCAAGGGTAATCTCAAATCTTCAGCAACCAATAGTTGTAAATTAAGGAACTTTCTCGTTGATGGGAAAATATGATGCGGACAATATATATGACATCAACAATTCCACTAATTGGAACATTAAATTGATTTTTTGACCACAGAAAATTAATGAACCAATCAAACGGTGAAGGGCCACATACACAAGCATCCTTTATAGTATCTCTTTAATTAAAATGGGACCCGGAAATTCTACGCCCGTGATCTTAAAGAGATACTACCATTATATCTATATATGTTTGTATATATAATAGAGCAACCAATAATATCCCATTTATAAAAAGCTACAAGGAAAAGATGCTCAATCAGCTCCAATTTCGCTAATAATGATCGATCCTCCAGATTTTATACAAATATTACAATCTCTCCAATTCAACGGCCCAGATTACATCCCGTACCGTTGTCTTAGCCTATATAAAGAACCCCAAGTTTTCCCACAGACACAGGCCACAACCTCGATCTCTTCTTTCCCTTAAGAGTATTACTATTACTCACATATATATATATATATATATATATATATATATATATATATATATATATATATATATATATATATTTAGCTAGTGGTTTTAGGGTTTAGAGTGGGGCCGAACGGAGCTCTCTTTACTCCATCTCTGAAAGGAGATGACGGTAGGCACGGCTGCTAGTTCATGAGTACCCCTGGGTGCGCAGGACGGCATCTGATAATTTCCCATGCGCAGTCTAAGGGTTTGCATGAGCTTGGAGACGAGGTTACCTTGATCTTTTTGGTATTGGAGTGAAGGGAGCTCTGTCCCTGTAACACTTTTTCTCCTCGACCAAATGCCTTCTTCTTGTTTTTTTTGAATCAAAATGCCTTGTTGTTCTTAAGGGTTTAGATCTACGAGAATGTCATTGTTTCTAGTTGCTATAATCATTAACTTATTTTGTCTTTTCTTTTGTTTTTGTTTTTATTCTTGGTATTATTAGGCTTTATATATATTGCATGCATGGTTTCCTTGTAGAACTGCGGCTAGCGTCTTGATTGAAGCCTTTGAAATATTGCAACTACGTACGTACGAGCATGATATGAACATATATATTCTCAATGAATTGTTTTTCCCTGATCTATTCTCAAGTTATCCAGAAAATACTTCAGAGTTGTTGATTAATGGTATTCTTTCATGGTTTCAGGCTCTGATATCCGCCGGTTGTGCTCCTCTGCTTGTGAAAACTACCAGTTGATTGTGATTAATCATCAAAAGCATCTCTGGATTCGCCCTTTTTGTATTCTTGTCGGTTAATCGACACATTTAATAGTTGATTTAAAAAAAGTGAAAATTGCTAGTTTTTCTTTACCGGTCCTTTGTAAGACTGTAACTAGATGCTTCTCCGTCAATCTATATCCAATCAATATAAAAATAGTTTTGAGTTTAATTCCACTTAAAGGTGTCTCCAAATAAGCTGGCAATGTGTACTTGCTGGTGCTTTGTAATGATTCTTTTTTATAGGATGTAAGAGCATATATCTTTGCAATAATAATTAAAGTAGATATTAAAAAAATACAACTCTTTATTTTAATTGTTATTTTTTTTATACTCTCTTCAATCTATTTTTTATTCTACTCTTTATTTTCTGTAAATATTATTTTATATGAAAAAGAGAGTGTGAAAGAATGAAAAGAAGAGAGAGAAAACAATAAAAATTATTTATAGTGTAAATAGTGAATATGCTATTTTACTTATTTACTTTTCACACTAAAAAAAATTATATTCAGTTATTATGAGCAATTTGCCTGTTTTATTGAAGATGCTTTGAGAATAAGTTTGTAAGAAAGGACGATGTTTGTAGAAGAGAGAAATTAAAAAAGAACGTGCAATATTTTGTTAATAATAGGTCTAAGATGAATCAGATGATCAATATTTTTTATTTTTTGAAACGTGTGGCATGACGTAGTGTGACAGTTTCATCCAAAGTATTCATTATTCCTCTAATGCCGTGTGAAAGAGAGGACAAAATGGAAAAGCCTCGTTCCTTTGTTGTTTTAGGTTTCACTTTGATATGCAAGCAGCTTTTCCTTTCTTTATAAAAAAACCC
This sequence comes from Alnus rubra, assembly GCA_028654335.1. NCBI lineage: Eukaryota > Viridiplantae > Streptophyta > Magnoliopsida > Fagales > Betulaceae > Alnus > Alnus rubra. Next base: position 112,572 of record JAJPGS010001031.1, on the reverse strand, counting down.
GACCAAAAAAAGAAGAAGAAAAGTTTGACCACATGTCCATTTTATTTAAAAATCACTCAAGGTTTATAGATGAAAAAATGATATACATGCAGATGGGACCCGAATCTATGGGCGAAAAAAGGAAAATTTCAAACACAGAAATATTTTGATAACTAATACAGCTAGGGATATGCTACATTAATAATAGATGAGTTTTGTGCAATGAACTCCTATGAAATGATCACGATAATATATGTTCACCATGTGATTTTTATAATAAAATCATGTAATGCATGTCATGTGGATGAAGATTTATATTGTCATATCATTTTAAAAAAATTAAATGATGCAATATTATATATACGATAAAATAAAATATTAGATTTCGAATGGCTCTTGTATATTCATTTCAATCTCTTGAAATGGACAGATCTTCTCCAGTACGTTTCAAGTGTTTTGGCCGATGATATAGGAAAAGTTTTATGGAAAGCTGCGCGCTAGCCCTGTTGGAAATATAAAGTTGGGAAATTACAGAAAATTGAAGAAAGCAGAAAAATAGAACTGTATAGAAAGAACATTGAACAGTAAGGTGAATGTAAATCTGTTTTTTATACAAATATTTCCTCTCACTTAAAAAATAAGTTTTGTAAAAGAAAATACAACAATTTTGTTTTCAGGATACAATATTGCCCGAATGTAGTGTGTAGATCGCAAATTCTGAATTCAAAAATTCTGTAACAGCAGAGAAGATGAAAAAAAAGAAAAGAAAAAAGATATAAAAAATATGCTGAAAAAAATATAGTTTACAGCAGTTTTAATACAGTTTCTAACTATTGAAAACACAGTTTCTGACGGTTGAAAAAGCAATTAGAAAATATAGTAAATATTATTGTAGTTGTACACATTAGAAGAAATACACACGTAATTAATAATCTCGTGTGCGAAAGTGCTAAGTGCGTCTAAAGCATCAAAGCGACACGCGTGCGTGTGTGCGACGACCAGTGCTTCGCAAAATCTTATCTAATTTATAGAGCTTGATAAATGCTTATAAAGCACAAAAAATACACAGCTTTTCAATGTGGGACAAAGAGTAATAAAAAAAATTAGAGAAAAGTTTAAATATTCAAATTTAAGATAAACTTAAATTTTCATATATTCAAATTAAAAATAAACTAATTTTATGAAATAATTTTCAACAAGCTCGCCGAGATAGAGCATCCTCTGGGTTAGAAAAGACTTGGGATTGACTATTTCCTATATAGCTCAAATGTCATGTGGAAATTGTGGATAGGAGAAACTGCTTCTGACCCCTTCCTTATCTGTCTAACGTTGCTATGATTTATTTTAATTATTAGAACCATTTCTATGGATTTTCCCCGTCCAATAACATTATATCCACTCCTGTTTTTATATATATACACTGCTTCACCTTTTATATAGGTTTTTCGTCATTAGTTGACAAGTATTAATTGAAGGTCAAAGGGACTCACCCATATGAAATGTGGTGCATGCATCCTCAAGATTTTATTTCTTTTTGGCTCCCAACTCCTATAGCTCTTCTCCTTTATTGAGTGGGTTCAAAATGGCAGGGCATTTAAAGCTCAAAACTTGCTTTACTTTGAAGGAGTCGTACCATCAATTAGGGGTGTAAACTACACTATATGGGCGAATAACATTTTTATTCTACATTTATATTCGCATTTTTTCATATGGTCTGAATTTAAATAATCGCTCACCCATCTATAGAATCCGCCCATAGGGCCATAACCACACATGGGCAGACAACTTTTTTGTACTAACCGCCCGTCACATTCGCTTTAATTTGTATTTGGGCTCTCTTCTTTTTCTTTTTTGGGTTTTTTTTTTAAATATGGGCTTAATTTATATGAGCATTTTTTTTAAGAAAAAAAAAAAACTTTTTATGAGGGTCTTTTTTTTTTCTTTTTTAATTTTATTATTATTATATGGGCTTAAAAATGCTTGATCCAATTTTTGAACTACATATACATGTAAATATTATGAAAATACAAATTGAATTGTAAACATTGAGCAATACAAATATTTCTAAATTGAATTCTAATATGAAAAAATAGATCTATTAATAAACTATGGACAATGCAAGTATATTGAAAAAATTAAAAAATAAATAAACTACAAAATAATATTGAATTGAATTATATATATTTTCTGGAACAAAAAAAAAAACAAATGAATTGATTTTAATTAATTGCCTTGAAATTATGTTCATAACTGGATAATAGACACACAATGTCAATTTATTGTTTTAGTCACATTCCAAACCACCAAACTAAATTAGCCAACACTAAATGCATGAAGCACACCGAAATAAAGTCTCAATATATATATAAATATTGTCTGCAGCACTAGAATTAGTGGCTGAAAATCCGCCTATTACCAATATGGATGGGCAAATAAAAGATGTAGAACGTTTAATCAACCACCTAAGCATCCCTATCACCAACGACTCCTTACCCTTATCGTGCAAATCTTAGATATGTAAGTCATGCAATAGATAGGTGGGTGCCAATTAACATGCCATTCCTTATAAAGGTCCCCAATGTTGAAGGGTCAAATATATGTAAGTTTTGGAAATCTCCAAATGTTGGTTTTGTGAAAGTTAATTGGGATGCATCTTTGAACTTAAAATCTGGCATGGTTAGTTTGGGTTGTGTGATTAGAAATGAGGATGGTTCTGTTATCGATCGGTGCGAAATGCAGTGCTTGTAAGGCTCTTGTGGATCCTTTATGTGCAGAAGTTATGGCTGCCCTATTTGCTCTGAAATTTTGTTGTGAAATGAGTTTTGTTAACATTGAAAGTGAGGGTGATTCTCTGCAAGTCATCAAAGGTTTATGTAGTCCAGAATTCTCCCTTGACAGAATTGGGCACTTTATGGATGCTATTAAACAGAAAGTTTCTTGTTTTTTTGTTTGTAAATGGAGTCATTGTTGTAGAGAAGCAAATGAAGTGGCCCATATTCTAGTTAGAAATACTTCCTCAAAATGCTTATCTCATGTTTGGGTTGAGGACTTACCTTTTTTTATTTCTTCTACTTCTTTTAAAGACCTTTTGAACTCTAGACTGTAATGGTCATCTTTTCTAATTAGAAGATGATTTTTGTTAAAAAAAAAAAAAAAAAAATTGTTATCATTTGGAGCGAATGCAAGGAGGATAATTTGAATGTATCGATGTGCGTATGCTGGTTGGTGAGCTCGGGCCTTAGGCTTAGGACTTACTAGCCCTCGGCTGGGCCCTAGGCCTTTAATCCTGACCCCGGGCGAGCCGCCGAGCCCTCAGTTTCCTTCCTCCCCAACAAAACTCGATGTAAAAAAACACTACACGAATCTCGATAAAAATCAAAATCTGACCGTTGCAGCGTCACTTACATATAATCAATAGGTCAGCTTTATTTTTAAATAACCTACCTTGTCTCTTTCTTAGATTCCCTTTCTCAATAGTAGAGATTGACTAAAGATGCCCCTGCCCGCCATCATCGGTCTCTGTTTCCCAAACCCAACACCCATCATCTCTCTCCCATGCCTGCCAGAGATAAGTCTCTCTCTATCTCTCTCTCTCTCCCGTTGAAAGAGCAAATCTATCCCACGGATTTCCTTACTGTCCCATTAATGTGTTTATTTATTTCCCATTCCTATCCGTCGTATTCGATGGTCCTGCTTCACCTACCTACTAGGGTTTAACCCCTCTCCCTTCACTATAAATCCCACTTATGTCCGCCTTCACTTGTCACAGCTAGTCTGATCTCTTATGGCGCTGGTGCTGTGTGGATAAAACCATATATATTTTTTATTATTATGAATTAGGTCATTTTTAAATCTTAGTGCTCCCAAAGTACTGGTTTTGTAGGCTTGGAATGTGCAAGGAAAACCGGTAGTGGGTAATTTGCTGGTGGTGGGTATAGGGTTAGTGAGGTGGAGGGGAGCTCCCTTTGGTCCAATACCAGGAAGGAGAGAGGGTGTAGCCGACTGCTGGTTCATGGATACCTCTGGATTGCGCTGAATAAGAAATAGGGTGCGCAGCTTAAGGGTCTGCATGAACCAGGAGACGTTTTTTCCTTCTCCTTTCCTTTCTTGGATTGAAGGGAGCTCCATTGCCCTCTCTCTCTCTCTCTCTCTCTCTCTCTTTGATGTTTAATTTGGTCCGTGAACTTTGTATGTGCATGCATACTCGTATACGTGAATAATTTGAACACCCTAATCATGAATATTCTCTCATGTTTACTTATTTTTGCATAGGTTATGATATTGGGTTTCGAAAGTTGAAGCCCTAGAAACTACTTTCGTGGTAGAGGAAGCCAACAGTTCCAGCTTCCAACTCAGCAAACTTTCTGTCGGGCTGATTGTCTGCAAATCAGAGCTTGCCACATCACGCGATCCAGGACCGTGGAGGCCTTTTTCGCTCTGCAAAACAAAGGAAACTAATCATCGTTTTTTTCTTTTTCTTTTTGTATTTCAGCTTTATACAGGATCTACGTACAACTATCTTCTTCTTTTGCATTTTGTACGTTTGGATAAATGCTAGCAATTAATGGGTTGGATATCATATATTATATATATAATAGGTTTTGTTTTAGGCCCAATTAAGCTTGTAGAGACAACATCAATGGTTGCGCATATCTTTGCTACCAAATCTCTACCAAATCCATAAAACGCTACTTGATCTCTCTTCTGGCATCAACTAACTTAGTTTCTCTTTTGGCAACGGAGTGATTAATGCATTAAATCTCCCCCTTAACCGAAAGCTATAAGCTTGGCAATATTCCTTAAAGTGTTTCGATTAAAAAATATTCGTTTCCTTTTTTTTTTATAATTTGACCCCATTATTACAATTTACAGTGCTAGTAGGATATTCATATTTTGTAGGATATTCATATTTTGTAGCCGTTTTGAATTTTACTAATTCGTTATTGTCAGTTCCGGACCATGATTTGGTCGCCCAATCCGTGACATTTTAAATTTTTTTTAGAGTAATGATTGAACACCACCTAAAAATATAATTTTTTAAGTTTTTTTATATTTTAAAAATAAATTAAGAGTAATGCTACACATTATCTTCTTGTTCACATTTTATCCTCTCAAAATTGAGGCTCTTAAAATCACCATAGGATCAAAGTTCAATAATAATTTATCATAAATTCAATAGTAATTTTAAGAGCCACATAAAATTTGGGAGGACAAAAGGAGGACAAGGAGATGATGTGTAGCATTACTCATAAATTAAGGTAGGAAATCACCTTGTCATATGTAAGGTGGTGAAAAGTCATGACTTTAGGTAGGAGTAATTCTAAACGTCATACCCATATCCCTCTTGTGTCCCTCTAAAAATGAGGTGGCTTTTAAAATCACCATGTGATCAAAATTCAATTTTGATCAATCACAAGCTCAATGGTGATTTTAAAAGCCACCTCATTTTTAGAAGGACACAAAAGGGACATGGGTATGACATGTAGCATTACTCGGTTAGGTAGTGTTAATCATTACTTTTTTTTTTCTTTTTTTTTTATATATATAGAAATAAAAGTTGGGATGCAATTCCATTGGCTGTTTTATATTCGCGTTCCTTTTCATGCCGTTCAGAGTCTTGGCTGTATCCCTTGCGCTATTTCATTTATGGGCTTTGGCGCATTGCACGCGCCTATACTTTTGTATGTACTCGAGGGCCTCGCAGCCCAAGAAATGAAGTTCCATATCCACGTGAAGTATGCAATTAACCCTCCGTCCCTCCCCCGTCCCCCCTGCAGCTAGCACATGTGGCTTACGCGCCTCCATATCAGCATGTGGGGGCACACGCCAATCCACGTGTTTATTTTCAATATATCCAAATTAGTGGTAGAATGATGTCGGTTTCATATAAATTTTGGTGTAATTGTGGTTGAGGATGTTTGGTGTACCGCAACCGAATTATGAATTTATGTAGTCCACATAAAATCCGCCTAACGAAGAATAACAGGACAATTAGATAAGTGTGGGGAAGAGGATTAAGAAAGCTTCTTCTCATGGGTTGTCTTCATCGGTAAAAGTTCTGATTTTTGTTGAGAAATGCTGAAGTTTTTTTTAGTGTTTTATCGGTGTTTTTTTGAATTATGTGGATTTAATTTTTTTTGTTTAAAAAAATGCATTTCGTAGGTGATATTTTAAGATAATTTTTTTTATAAAATTTATGTCATTCAGAAGGACTTCATAATTAAGAAGAACACTAAAAAGAGCTGTAATATTTCTCATTTTGATTAATTATTCTATTCCTTTATTCATAACAGAGCAACCTTCAGATAAAAAAACTATTATAATGTCACTAAGGAAAATTAGAGTTGAGTCGTCAATCAAATGACTCTTATAGAAATATACACATAATATGACATACCTAATATGATTAAAATTGACTTATACTACTTAATGTGGAAACAACGACTAACAAGAAAATAAAGGGAATAATTATTACATGAAAAAAATAATAATAATTACTACTCTTAGTATATATTTATTTATTTTAAATCAAAGAGAGGATTTTATATATATATATATATATATATATATATATATATATATATATATATATGCGTCGCTGTGACAATGATTCACTGATAGTGATGGAATGGTATGGGTTTAAGCCAGTCTTAATTAACTAATTAAAATTGGCTGGCGTATGGGAAAACTCAATGCATTCTTAAGTTTTTTTTTTGGGATAATTGCACCGTTGGTCCCTGTGGTATACCATAATTATTTTTCACTCCCTATGGTTTAAAAAGTTAACTGGAGGTCCTCGTGATATGCAATAATTACAAATTGATCCCTGGCGTCAAATTCTGTTAAAATTTTTAACAGATTCCGTCAAATGCCACGTCAGCGCCACGTGTCGCCAATAAGATGGCGACACGTGTCTATCGTAATAAAAAATATAAATTTATTAAAAAATAAATAAAAATACTTATTTTTTTATAAAAAAAATTCAAAAAAATTCAAAAAAAAAAACAAAAAAAAAAAAGCTGAAGGGGTGGCCCAGCCACTGGGGGTGGCCGCGCGCCACCCTCGGCGGCCTCTGGGGGTGGCGCGCGGCCACCCCCATGGGCTGTGGGTGGCCTGGCCACCCCTTTTGGGGGTGGCCAGGCCACCCCCTTTCCCATTTTTGTTTTTTTCTTTTTTTTTTTCTTTTTTTTTTTTTAAAAAAAAATAAGTATTTTTTATTTATTTTTTAATAAATTTATATTATTTTATTAAAATTAGACATGTCAGCGCCACGTGTCACCAATAAGATGACGACACGTGGCGCTGACGTGGCATTTGACGGAATCTGTTAAAAATTTTAACAGAATTTGACGCCAGGGATCGATTTGTAATTATTGCATATCACGAGGACTTCCAGTGAACTTTTTAAACCATAGGGAGTGAAAAATAATTATGGTATACCACAGGGACCAACGGTGTAATTATCCCTTTTTTTTTTTTTCTTAAAAAAGATTATTTATATATTTTTTTTAAAAAAATATTTTGAGAAGAACGCCATCCGTTATTCATCCAATGCCAAGTCAAAATCAAAACCGTGTGATCTATCTAGAAACCCTAGATTCACGTTTACACTTGAAAAAGTAAATGCAGGAACTAGTACCAATTTTAACTATTTAATTAAAGCAGATGCTAATGCCTGATGTTTTTCTCTTGGTTTGAGCTCTCAGAAAGTATAAAGAATATTTAAAAATGATTTTTTTTTTTTTAATAATCTAAATAACCAAATTAAACAAACCAAAAGCATTTTTCTCCAAAATACCAAGTTTCTTTTTTTTTTTTTTTTTTTTTGTTCGTTCGGGTGGGTCCAAAGTTATTCCCCAACGTGTACGTCTACGGGCGCAACTATATGGGTTATAGCCTTATAGGCTGGGTCAAGCACGACTTCAGTGACTTCAGCCTAGCCCGGTTGACCTTAGGCCAAGAGCAATACCAGTACTCCCCACAAAAAGGATGAGGATATTTACAATTTTAAAAAAATTAAATTAAATTTTAAATTACGTGAATTTAAGTTATTTTATGTATCAAATGTTATAAAAAATAAATGTTACATATTAAAAATGTAACATGTTAATAATAAAAATTAAATATATTTTTATCAAGTTCTTACACTTTATGTTGTATAAAAGCTTTGAGCAAAAAACTGTATTTTGATTAAATAAAAAAGAAGCGTATCTCCAAAAGTGAAAAAAAAAAAAAAAAAAAGCATTTTGAAATGTTTTTTTTTGTTTCAATGACATATCATATTTTTAATATATAGCATTTTTCACGTCATTCGATATAAAAAAGGCTTTAATTCACAAGTCAGAGAATCTTAACTTTCTTTGAAATTGTAAAGGATCCTATTCCCACAAAAAGACGTTTAATTTTTTTTAAAAAAAAATGAAAAACAGAAAGTAATATATATGTTTTTTCCTGGGTTAAGATTTTACATATAAAATAAAACCCCACATAAATCGGACTATTATTATCCACTTCAGTTGAAACTGAATAATGACATCTATAGTTACTGAGACAATTATCTTTTCTTCTTTAGCTTATTTGTTTTACTATTTAAAGTTACCTTATCCTGCCACATTTATTTCACTTTTTAACATTTTTTTTTTCCTTGTTTAACTTTACTGACGTTTTTAGAAATTCCAATTCCCTTATTCAAGTAAATAACAAAACTACGAGACTATGATCCCTCCCAACCAAAAAATATTCTAAGAAAATCTAATTCCTTTTTTTTTTTTTTTTATTATTATTTTATTTGAAGCAATCCAATTCCCTTATTAAAGTAAGTGTATTTTGTTTGTTGACGTGGTTTGGTTTGGCAAAATGTTAAATATTTTGTAAGTAATTTGTATTTTGAGTCATTGTAAATATTTTTATTTTAAAAAAGAAAGAAAACTTTAATAAATACGATTCATAAAATTATTAATTTTTTTTAAATGAAAAAAATAACAAAAAATTATACAAAAAAATAAAAATAAAAACTTGTTTTATTTTTTTCTTGTGTTTTTTCTATTTTTTTTTATTTAGTTTTCAGATTTTTATTTAAAAAAAAAAAAAAATCGTTGTTTTTTCTTTTCTCTAATTTTTTTTTTTGTCTTATTAAAAAAAATTAAGGTCATTTTTATTTTTTTGTTGGTCTTATGTTGATCTTAAAGGAGACATGGACATTTTTTATTAGTTTGAAGAAAAATGTTAATATAATTAAAAATTTGAAAGACCTTAATAATTAAATGATAATTTAAGGAGTTATATCAACTTTTTCCCTTACAAGAATCTTTCAAATACAAAGAAAAATTCCAAATCATAAAATTGGAAAGAAAATTGACCCCATCCAACTATCAAGGCCACGACTATTGACCAACGGTGTGGATTAAAATCAGACACATGATCCGAGTCAGATATACCAACCCCCTAATAATAATAATAACAAAAAAGAAAAAAGAAAAAAAAGGAACCAAATTGAAAACCATCGGAATTAATAAGATAGACCTTCCTCTTTCCTTATATATTTATTGCGGTAATCGTAGCCACCAAGCATATCACGCGAACTCTAAACTGCGTTGCTGGAATTTCGCCACCTCAGACGTCCAGCCCACGCCGTCTTCGTGATTTCTGGGTTGGGGGGGATTTTGGAGAAATGAGGACTTTGAATACGAGTACGGATCTGTTCGACCCGAGGACGGTGATGGAGTCGGATTTCTCGAGTGGTGTATCGGCTGCGGACGCCGATTTCGCCTTCGCTTTCAACGACAGCAACTTCTCGGACCGGATGCTCCGGATCGAGATCCTGGGCGACCCGCCCGAGAACATGCCCGATTCGGAGGCGTGCATCAGTATTGCCGATTGGGCTCGGCACCGGAAGCGGAGGCGAGAGGATATCAAGAAAGAAAACGGTAAGATATTATGGTTTTTGTTTCTGTGGTTCTGCTTGGTTGCTGATAAAATTTGGGAATATTCGAGGAAAACTGCGTTTTTGAGTTTTATCCTTGTTTTTATGAGGGGAAATTGGAAACTTAGTTTAGTTGCATCTCAAGTTGCTTCTATGAAACCGTGTTTGGTTTCAAAGTTGCTGATTTCCTATGTATCTGGTTGGGTTAGGAAAAGATTAGAAACTGAAGTCCTAGACGCTATTGAGCTTAAAGATTTTCATCTCATTTCCATTTGATTTTCTAGGGTTCTGTTTGGTTTCTGAGGAAGTGGGGAAAATAATTGAAAATTTGGACATTGTTACTAAGCTAAAGGATTTTGGTTCTATTTTCCAGGATTATTGTTTCGTTTATGCGAAAAAAAAAAAAAATAGTCTCAGTTGTCACGAAGTTCAAATTTTTCATTTGCTTTTCTCAGCCTATGCTTTCTTTACGAGAAAATCAAGGAAAATAAAAGAAACGAAGGTAATATATGGTTTAAAAGCTTAGATAATGTTATAAAACCAATTTTTCCATTTGATTTGCTAGGTATCTGGCTTTGCGAAAAACTTGAGCACAAGAAAAGCTATTGAGGTTTTAAAAAATCTTTTAGGTAATGCTGTTTTGGTTTTTGAAAATGAAAACCGTGTTTGGGTAGAGATGAACAAAAACTCAAGTCAACTGGCCGACCTAGAAGTCTTATAACGCTAAAGATAATACGAAACCAAAGAAAAATTAATGCTTTTCGTTTCCATCACTTTCAACACAACCACTCGTAGTTTACTGATTGAAATCAAAACTTGAGTAAATGGGTAAAAGCGACTACCAAGCCTAGCTGTTCAGAGTTTTGCAGCAATGACAAAAACATATAGAGATTTGTTTCAGGACAACTGAGAAAATAATAAAGTTGACTCGTTTGAGCCTCACTTTCTGAGCCGTATGGGAGAGATGGCTTTTTACTATTATATTCTTTTCATATCATCCACTTTGTCATTGTTGTTGCTTCATTTTTGTTTTAGTGCCATATGTATTTTGATATTGTTGTGCTAGAACTTATAAACAAAAAATGGTTCTGCTTGAACTTGAATAATGGATTATTTGATTACGTTTATTTGATTTGGGAAATATGACAAGCAAAGTCTACATGCTGATGGTAAGTTGTCTTATTCATTTCTAGAGTTTTGATTCTCATTCCCAATGTATGGTGACATCTCATGTCGTTTCTTGACATTCCTCAAGTTGGTTGGGAAAATAGACAGGGAAGTATTTGATTGCCTTGGTGGTGAGATTTTATTGAAGTGTGTGGGTTTCAAAATCCTAGAGTGGCACATGATTATTTAATTTTGTAATAATAGCATAAATGATGCTTCTATTGCGACTCTTGTGGAATTTTCTGCAAGTGCCATTTAGTGAAACGTGAGCTTTACTGGAGAGGCTTATGATTGGGAGGTGAAAGTCTTTGCCTTCATTTTCAGGGTGCTGTATTTAGCAAGAGTGAGACGGGAATGGGATGACAAGCTGTGGTGGGTCCCTTCCTAAAAGGGTTTGTTTGGTGTTAAATCTTTCTACAGTGTATTGGGTTGTCATGATTGTGACCCTTTTCCTTGGAAAAGTATTTGGCAAACTAAGGTTTCGTTGAGGGTGGCATTTTTTAGTTGGTCGGCGGCCCTAGAAAAGATCTTTAGAGCATTCCTAGCAGCCTTTTAGCTATTTTGGTGAGACAATTTGGTGAAAACACATAAAAACCACTCCCAACAGACTCACTACTATAACAAAAAAAAAATTTGGTTAGTGAACAGTACTCACCAACAATAGTGAGTTGGTTCTTTGGTCATTTCTCTAAATTTGGTTCTTTTCTCTTTTTTCTTTTTTTTTTTCCTTTTCTTTTCTTTTCTTTCTTTCTCACGTACAACTCTGTTTCGTTCTGCAATGTTTTAGGCTAAAAGTGTAATTTTTTTTTCTCTTAAACTACAATATTTCCACACTTTAGACATCCAGTGCCGTACAAATTTATTGTTCACATATTCCAACAAGTTTTGTAGAATTGAAGGGGCATGTTTGGTAGCATTTTATTTTTGATTATTTTTTAAAAACATGTTTGGGTAGGTTTTTTAAATTCAAATTCTACTCAAATTTTATCAAACGTTTTTCAATTTTGTCTCGGGTTCTCTAAACTATCTAAACATAATTAAAAAATAATTATAATTATCGGTATTTGCAATTTTAAATATAGTAAAGTATAATATAATATAATACAAATTTTTAAAAATATGACCATTAAAATAAGACAAATATTCAAAAATATGACCGTTAGGAAAAGACAAACATTCAAAAAAGATTAAATAGAGAAAGAATAAAGAAATCTGAAAAAATATAATTTAAATGGAATAGTGATAGCGAATAGTTAAAATGATGATGCTGTTGGGGTTGCATTAAAAAAGTGGCTCATTAGAATAGAGAAAAGTAGTTTTTAGCTATTTTGGCTAGTAAAATTTGGTAAGGCTACTAGGAAAGTTTTTACGACATGTCATTGTGGTTGATTGGTGGTGTTTATTTAAAAGGAATGAGGAGACTGTAGACCATTTTCTGCTTCATTATGAGGTTGTTTGCGCCATTTAGAATGTTTCTTCAGTCAATTGGGGTCGTCTTTGGTCATGCCTAGACGAGTAGTTGATTTTTATGTTTGTTGGTGGATACTCAAAGTGTTGTTGTGTGGAAGATGATGCCTTTGTGCCTTTTGTACTATCTATAGAGGGAAATGAATGATAGAAGTTTTGAGGACCGTGAGAAGACTTTGAAGGAGATTTAAGTCTATTTTTCAACACACTGTATCTTTGGACAGTTGTTTTTGTTTCTCTTTTGGTGATTAGTTATCATGATTTTCTTGTTCTTTTTGCCCTTCATAGTTAGATGGCTTCTCTTGTATACTTTCTGTGTACTTGGGGTGTTATACACTTTTAATGATATTTTGATTACTTATAATAATAATAATAAATAAATGCTGCTTATAAATAGCTTTTAATCTTTGGTAGTTAAGCATTGTGATGTATTAATTGGTGGGATTGTCTGTTAGCATGCATGATTATCCTTTCGTTTATAAATGGTTTATTGCATTAGAATTAAGGTCTATGTTTGTGGATATGGCGTGCTGTCTTGCCCTAGCCATGTTAATTAATGTTTACCTTTTGTTTTCAGTTCTAGATCTCACTGCATGCCCGGAGGAGCAAATTTTGAACTGTAACCAGCCTGATATGGATGATTGTGTAGTCTGTGAAAACCCTGATGAGGAAGTAGTTGCAATGAGTGAAGAATCACCCTCAGGTATGAAGCAATCTTAGATAGAATTGTTCCCTTTTAATCTTGTTTTCTAGAATAAGAATATGTTTGATCTGATTTTGTCAAAAGAAAAAATTGCTTGATCAGTCTTTCAAAATTAGTGAGACCTATCTACTTAGAACTTCAGGGAGTACAATAACATCCAAAAAATAACCTAAAAGGGAGAGGCAAAGAACTTAGACATGTATAAAATGTTCTTGTTCTTCTAGCAGCTAAAGAAAATTGTTCTTTTAAGACTGTTTAACTTGTGTATGTATTTTAAACATGCTTATTGTTCCTGGTAGGTGATGAAGCTGGAAATAGCAATGATTCAAGCTGGAGTATGGATTTTTCTACGGTTGTAAGAGTTAAAACATTACATATCAGCTCTCCTATTTTGGCTGCCAAAAGCCCATTCTTCTATAAGGTATAAGTGACATTACCGTAAGGTGGTTTTACATAGTTTACTGAAGATAGTCTCCAGATGGTCTTTTTATTTTTTTGGTTTTATTGTAGTTATTCTCAAATGGGATGAGGGAGTCGGAGCAGCGACATGTAACCCTTCGGATCAATGCCTCTGGTATAAACAAATATCAAAACTCTATTTTTATTTTTTTTTCCCTCCTATTATCCTTTATATTGGTTTTTTCCTTGGCAAGTTCAACTTAAAATTTGTGTACTTTTCCCGTGGTACAGAGGAAGCTGCTCTCATGGAGCTCCTGAATTTTATGTACAGTAATACCTTATCCGTAACTACAGCACCCGCTTTGCTGGATGTTCTTATGGCTGCCGACAAATTTGAGGTTGCTTCTTGCATGAGGTACTGCAGTCGACTATTGCGGAATATGCCCATGACGCCCGAGTCTGCTTTGCTTTACCTGGAGCTTCCTTCTAGTGTTTTAATGGGTGAGGCAGTCCAGCCTTTGACAGACACTGCAAAGCAGTATCTTGCTGCCCGCTATAAGGACATGACCAAGTAAGTTCTGAACATTAACTGCCCTTCCTTGGTGTGTGTATGTGGGTGGGGGGGGTTGGGGTTTAACATGAAGAATTAAACTAGACCACAACTCACATGGTCTTTTCTGCTTAACCTTCTTTATTCAAAATTGAATCATATGAATTATGATTATGGTGGATTGTTGGACTGGCTTTTCAAAGGAAGAGTCATGTTAGCGATACCTGTCAAGGAGGTTTTAAACATTCTTCTCATCAGTTGTCCATCTAACATGAAAAGCGGTTTATATGGCATTATAGCAAAGTTTATAAGCACAACCATCAGCATGGTGCAAGTAACACCATCATTAGTAAAGCACAATTGTTCTCAAAGCAATTTCTTGCTAATTCTTTATTAATTACTGCATTTGCTATTATTGTTCTTGTTGTCGTTTTCTTCGTCTGCGATTTGCCTTCTGGGAGGTAGCTCATGTATGGGTACCTTTGACCAGGTTCCAAGAAGAGGTGATGGCTTTGCCCCTTGCTGGAATGGAGGCAATATTGTCCAGTGATGATCTCCAGGTTCCATCAGAGGATGCTGTATATGACTTTGTGTTGAAGTGGGCTAGGGCTCAGTATCCAAAACTGGAGGAGCGGCGAGAAGTCCTGGGTATGCGTCTTTCACGCTTCATTCGCTTCCCTTACTTGACCCCCCGGAAGCTTAGGAAGATCTTAATCTGTAATGACTTTGATCACGAGGTTGCATCCAAGCTTGTGTTAGAGGCCCTATTTTTTAAGGCTGAGGCCCCACACCGCCAACGGATTCTAGCTTCAGAAGAGGCTGCCACTTCGAATCGTCACACTGTAGAGCGGGCGTACAAGTATCGCCCTGTAAAGGTGGTAGAATTTGAACTTCCACGTCAGCAGTGCGTGGTATTCCTGGACCTAAAGCGGGAGGAGTGTGCAACTTTGTTCCCTTCTGGACGAGTGTATTCTCAGGCATTCCATTTGGGTGGGCAGGGGTTCTTCCTGTCAGCCCACTGCAACATGGATCAGCAGAGCTCTTTCCACTGTTTTGGGCTGTTTCTAGGGATGCAGGAAAAGGGGTCAGTGACTTTTGCGGTAGACTATGAATTTGCAGCAAGATCGAAGCCAACAGAGGAGTTTGTTAGCAAATACAAAGGCAACTACACATTCACTGGGGGCAAGGCAGTTGGGTACCGAAACTTATTTGCCATACCATGGACTTCCTTCATGGCTGAGGATAGTCTCTACTTCATAAATGGCGTCCTCCATCTTAGAGCTGAGCTTACCATCAGGCACTGACTCATCTCCCCCCATTCCGTTTCTCAAAGCTTTAGCTGATTTTGCCCCTAATTTAGTTGGTGGCCCTAACTTTATGAAGACAAAACTTGTAATAACCACTGTTATGCACTTAGATATACTTTTCGGTAGCAGGTTGAGTGATGCTTTCAAATATTTCTTGTACTGGGCCTAGTTGTGTTCGTTCACAAGGAACAGGGGAAAATGTAAATGGGTTTGGCTAGTTTTTGTTGTACAACTGTATGAGATAGCGTGATAGTTTCATTGAAATTACCACTTTGTATGTTGGTTGAGCTCATGAAATCTTTCTGGTGCTCCAACAGTTAGCTTCATTTAGCAATATATCATCGGATCATTGCATCGTGTATTCGTCCATCCATGTTGTTTCTTGATTGTTGATTGTCGATTGTTGAGGTACATAGTCAATACAGTTGATAGAAGAATGATGGATTTCATTTGGTGGAGGAGAATAAGGGCTTTTCAAACAAAATGCAAAAAACACTGCCCAAAACACATTGAAAAACAGAGTCGTTAACGTGTTTCGGTTAGGTTGCCGATGATTCTTCCTTGTTAGTATTGAAGAAGAAAAATATAATGCTCCGTCTTCTAATGAAATTTCAAACTACATGCAAAACAACTAAAAGAGAAAATTATGCTCAATATACATGAATTTAATCTGAATTTATACTTGGGTATGGGTCTATTTATAGACAAAGAGTTATAGGTCAACCTGAATTAGGTTTTTTG
Organism: Alnus rubra; assembly: GCA_028654335.1. Lineage (NCBI taxonomy): Eukaryota > Viridiplantae > Streptophyta > Magnoliopsida > Fagales > Betulaceae > Alnus > Alnus rubra. The sequence continues at coordinate 96,337 of JAJPGS010001031.1, read as the reverse complement.
TTTCTTCTTGATTGATTTAAGAGTGCTGTCAGAGTTCTACTTGGATTCTGATCTCTTAGAAGACACAAGATCTAATTGGATTAGATTTGGACTCGAATTATGACTCCTACTTCAATTCAACTTGGAATAGAGTCCTCTTTCGGATTTTCTAGGATGATTGATACCCGAGTTCCTGGAACATGTTTGTCCCGGGCCTATGATTGACCTAAAGGCCCATGATTCTTTAGATAGGCTGTGTATATAAATAAAATAAAGCTTATTAACATGTGTTTTTATTTGTAGGCAAAAACTAATCCCCTTTTAAGTTAAAGAAATTTACAAAAGAAAAAGAATAAAGAGTCATAGTCTGAAAAGGAGTAGGATTCCATCCCACAAGTGAACTTCCAAATTTCTAATTAGTACAGGAAACGAAAAAGAAATAAATAAAAGCATCGTAGCCAACCGCAACTCCACGCAGCATAATCCAGTTCCGCACACGAAAGCTCTGCTTAGCACCGACGCTAGAACAAAGCGAATCATATATATATATATATATATATATATATATATATATATATATATGTATAAATAGATAGCTCTCTCACAGTCACACACAGCGAGAATCCGTTGATCCATAAACGGTTTTTCACAAAGCAAGCAAGCAATCCAAATTCCAAGGGTTGGCGGAGAGTGATCGATCGAGGTTAGACAAAAAGCAAGATGCCGAAGAACAAGGGAAAGGGAGGGAAGAACCGGAAGAGAGGAAAGAACGAGGCGGACGACGAGAAACGCGAGCTGTTGTTCAAAGAAGACGGGCAAGAGTACGCCCAGGTGAGCCGAATGCTGGGGAACGGTCGGTGCGAGGCCACGTGCGTCGACGGCACCAAGCGGCTCTGCCACATCCGCGGCAAGATGCACAAGAAGGTGTGGATCGCCGCAGGGGACATTGTACTCGTTGGCCTCAGGGACTACCAGGACGACAAGGCCGACGTCATCCTCAAGTACATGCCCGACGAGGCCAGGCTCTTGAAGGCCTACGGCGAGTTGCCGGAGACCACCAGGTTGAACGAGGGGATTGCTGCTGGGTTGGTCGAGGAGGATGAAGGAGTTGGGAGTAATTATGTTGTGTTTGAGGACGAGGATATTGACAAGATTTAAGAGAAACAAAGATAAATGGGGTCTGGTTTTTTGCTTTGATTTTCTGTTTTCTAATAATATTGAGCGGCTTGCGTTCGATATATTTTAACAGTCTCTCTTTAGAAGGTCTTAATTCGTTGTTTTGGTTTATGATGCAAATAATTGTATTGAGTTTTGAGAACAATATGTATAAAATACAATTATTTTGGAATTCTGCTTTCTTATTTTACAATGCAATTAGGGGCAGTGATTTTATTTGCATGTTGGATATTGAGTTCGACTTGTGTTAGACACAAATATAAAATTATATGAATCAACTCAAACCCTCAATCACATCCAGCCAATTTCATGTCGTGTTCATGTCAAGTTCGTAGGTCTTGTTAAAAATTGACAACCCTAATTACAACCAATGAAACTCACGTCTTGAAACCATATGCGAAAAGGCTAAGTTTAAAGACCTAGAAATAATGTGCCAGTGTAGTTGGATTAGTGGCCATTTACAAAGGGGATTAGCAGAGCGTAACACCTTCCAGAGGACCTGTGACTTATAATATGCTCAGCAAAAGTATAAGCTGCATTTGTTGATGCTTTTTGTTTGAAAAAAAATGTTCTTAGGTGACATAAAGATAAAACATTTTTGAATATTTTGCAAGAATTGTGTTTTAAGTTGTTTGGTTAAGTTTTCGCTTTGAAAAACATAAAACCAAAGCGGGAAGGAGAATGGTTTAACAAAAATGTCTGCAATTACAGCAGTTACAAGAACATTAAAAACCATAGACATCTAGTTTACGAAGGTACCACTTTTCACTAATGCTGCTGGATTGAGTTAACATGCACGATGGATTTAGTAAAAATATCTCAGTTAAACAAGATAATCACTACCAAAAACCATACAAAAGAATTGACTGCCAAAAGCAAGACAAACAAACAAGTTCTCATTACCAAAGATGTAATCCTAAATTCATCAAGATTATTGCATCTGTTCACCGGTACTTTGCTGCCGCCCGAATCCATAAACACAGCTTTATGAGTTGTAGTTCCCAATTGTGAAACGACTCAAGTTTTCCAGGCTTGCAAACATAGCTCCATCTGCCGGACAAAGGATAGCATATAAAACCATACCAAATGACTTAAGATTATGATACGCCAAATAAAATAGAGTAACGATATATGTAAGACTCCTATCCCCCAAACGTGACATGACTTTTACAATTACTATTGGATCAAAATCCAATATTACTTCTTATGTATTTTTCAGGTTACTTATCAAAAAAAAAAAAAAAAATCCAATATTGTTTCATCCTATATTCAATGGTGATTTTAAAAGTCATGCAACACTTGGGGGATAGGAGTCTTGCATATAGCATTACTCAATAAAATATATGCATGCATTCTCACATAAATATTCTTTTTCTGTTTTTCTTTGGTAAAAGGGAATAGTTTTACAGGCAACATGACATGCCCGATGACACGGGTGTCCATTCTGTCAAGAGCAAGACTCTTGAATATTCATAAATACCACAGAATCACAATTACACGAAACTTTTTGGTTTTCAACTAACATGGGACCATCTCAGTTGAACAGCATATCAACAACTAAACCACAAGAACTGTTTAGAAAATACACAAATGAGGCTCCAAAAAAAGAAACAAAAGCCTTTTTCTTACAACATGTCACCAGAAACAAAGGTAATTGTATAACAAAAAACTAACTAGTAATCACATCATGAGTCTGCCCTCAGCTGAAATTATCCCTAACTGATCACTAAATTATTTGGATACTATACAAAAATATATTATGGTACAGAACAGATAACAACTGACATGCTCCATTGTCGTTATAACTAAGGTTCTACTAGCGAACTTCTCTTTGATATACAAATGAACTCAAGGCAATGTGAATTTTGCAGCTCATTCGATGTCAATGTTAATTTACACAAGAGAATATTTCATACTTAATCTCCCACTGGTCTGACAATTTTAACAAAACATACCAACATGGCCATTATGGTTTATCTTCAGCTATCCTTTACATTCAATTCTGAGAAGAGAGACATTCTTAAAAATCTCACTCGATAGCAATCAACAAGTCACCCACTCTTGGAGCATGATCTAACGTCTAGTCACTGACTGTGTAAATCCGACTAGTCATTTCAAACATTTTTGCCTCAGCATAAGCTTGAATCCCTTGGAGCATTCACAGCGGATCGTGTAAATTTCAATCTAAAATAGCTAACCAAAACCCATTTTATCTAGTTTAGCTAATGAGTTTTAAAATGCACCATACATCCAAATATCTATTCTTATCTCTATATTCTTTCTTTATTCTTTTTTATTGACATGTGACCTCTACTAGAAAATTCTGACTTTTTCACTTTTTCATTTCAGTTCTTCAGTTCTTCTTGAGTTTTCCAGACTCTTCATATTGCAGAAACTCAACCGGGTTGTATGGGTGCTCAATAAGGCGATCTCATCTCCAAACAAACAGAAAGAGAGAATTGAAGAATGGCTTGCTGACAGTGTTATCGTCGTCGTCACCTTGGGTTTCATGTGGAGAAGGGAGACAGACTTCCACTCGTTCAGCTTCGCTCACATTCCTTGCCAGTTCAACAATAAGGAGCTTAGCGTCCTTCAATGCTGGGAACCGCCCCACCTCTGCTTCTGGGCTGCCGGAATCATCTTCTAGTCCACCAGAAGTCAGCCTCTACACTGCCGATGGCATGTAGGTTCACTGAACGATTCAACGTAAATAAATTTCTAAAGAGATTTCCCAGGCTGATCATCATATATTTGTCTCATGATAAATATTGTTCCACTCAAGAAATCAGATCACGAGTTGGAAAAGAATAGCAATGTGATGGATTAATAGATGCACTATCATCGCATATGGCAAGCAGTTTCAGTAAACTTCGAAGAGTCAAACCGCAGTTTCACTATCAAACACACTGCCAGACGATACCCCATCCGAAATCAGCTCCAGGTCTCACCGGCGACCATGGATCCAATCTTCCTCTCCCTCCGATCAGAATCTCTCCTCTCTCTGTTTCAGTTTCGCCCTCCCTCTTATCTCGACTTCTCCATCTCTCTCAACTTCCGTCTCTCTCTCTCTCTGTTCCCCCTTCTCCTTCAAGAATGGAAACTGGTTCTGCCCACTTGGGAGAAAAGGAAGGTGGATAGGTAGGGAGGAGGTTTGTTTGGGAAAGTCTGAGAGAGAAGAGAGAAAAGGCAGGAGAAAGGCAGGAGAAAGGCAGAGAAGAGAAAGCCGGAAGTTTCGAGAGAGTGAGAGATCGAATAAGAGAGAAGAAGAGAAAAATTAATAAAATAACAATACGTTTGTGAACAGTGTCACACCACATGAGGCGTGACACTGTTCACAAATCCAGTGAAAACGTATTCTAGCATTGCTTTGGATAATCTGTTGGAGGAGTGTTTTCATGCTTTTGCTATCTATGCTAGCAAAAAGTGGGTTTTACATAACCTACTGTGAATGCTCTTACGATTCTCTACAAGGTCTTGCAGAGCAGCAATGGGGAGAAGATACTATGCCTTTTCTGACATTTCAGTCATTCAGTGGCATTGTTCACTCTATATAGAAATTCATAACAAGTCAGACTGTACAAACCTGCTGGTATTATGTAAAACCCTTCAGACTTAAGAGAAGCACCAAAGCTATGATATTCACAATTCCCAACCTTCTAATCTAAGTAGGAAGAGTGATCCCTATATTTGCTAATCCAAAGCTCGGAAATCGCATAGCCAAGTAGTTGGTTCGTAAGAGAAAGCACTCAATTCATATATCATTTAAAAAGACAGATTTCTTTAGAGGCTACGTTTTTTTTGATAAGTAAATAGATTTATTGAAAGCGTAAGGCGCCCCTTAGAGGCTAAGTTAAGCAGGTGAATCATACTGGTGCATATCAATGGCTAATTTCCATTAAAAATAGGCAATCATTGAATTCAGCTATACCCAATTTCTATACCACTACCCATGACCAAATTCAGCAGGAACACAAACAAATTAAGCACTCAAAAGATAAAAAACACAAACTTTAACCTCTGCTTGGATCATCTGAGCTTCTCCCTCCCACTGCTCTTCTTCGCCGCTTCCTTGACCTTATCAATGTAACCCTCAATCGGCGGAGTCAAAGTCGCCATAAACCGGTTCGCTGGGAAAGGAGTCAAATCCGGCACCAAAGCCGCCGCTCTCAAATCCTCCGGCAGCGCCTCGATGGCCTCCTTCTTCAGCCTCAAGAACGTCGACTCCGCGGCCTGCCTTGCACGGTGCCGCCGCATCAGAACCCTACTGTGCTCCTTCGCCAATCGGCGCCCATCCTCCACCGTGAGCTCGTACTTGGGGATCTTGTCGGCGTCGACGAGTCCCAGAGATATCAGATCCAAGCCCGGGGTCCCAATAATCACCGGCTCCTCCGAGAGTCCCATCTTCTCCTTGTAGTCCTTCTTCTTCATCATCTCCAGCTCTCGCTGCCGGTCTTTGCTGAGGAGGCCGAGCTTCTCTCTCTTGGCTTCGCGTGCTCTTTCTCTAGGGGTCAGGTATCGGACGGGCGTGGGAGCATTTAGGCACAGATTCTCGAGCCTGTCTTCTCGCTCGAACGGTTTTTTGGCTCCCACTCCGCTGCTCTTGAATTCAGGTTGGCCTTTTTTGGTGTTCATTTTGGACCGCTTTATGGTTTGGCCTGCTTTGATTTTGGCCTTGCCCTTGGCGGTTCCGCTAACCGGCCGTTGCTGGAGGAATTGGTGGCTCCAGGAGGACTCCACCGACGACGCCAGGGGCTTTAGCTTTGCGATTCGGAGGAGCATTTTCTGGACGACAAATGCCGCTGAACCCTGACGAGGGAGGGTTTTGGGGCTTCAAAGGCTTCAATGGGTTTTAGATAAAAACGACCCGTTTTGTTGTGTCGTTTTAATTTATAAGGACGACAAATTACAAAGTGCTCAGGCCTTTTGTTTTTTTCCTCGAATAAAAAACACTCCCATTGAGTAATTTACTTTCTAGCTTTTATATCAGTTCTTTTAGCCATGGAAGCATTTGTCTTCTCAGTTACAGAGCGTTTTCCTTTCATCACCACCAAAGGTTTCATGTTAAGAATCATTGATCTTATGACCATGGATTATAAATAGAATCCACTGAAGCTTAACAGCTTGAATGCTTCCTCATTTTATTGTCATGAAAGGTCCTTCTTAGGCCTTCAGACAAAAGATCATACATTTTTTTGCTGCTGCAATCAGACATAATTGATAATTCCACCTTATTTTTCCTATGAATCAAAGGTGTTATATCACATTCAAAAGGTTATGTTGGTCGGCGTCTTCAAATGGAACTTCAAACCACCAACAAAATGTAGAATCCACGTAGGGCTTATCAGCCCCAGATTTAGACCATATGCATGGAGCAACAAGAGCTTATAGGAGCTGCTTCATAATCACAATCACAGGAGTATAATTAATAACTGCATCGATTTAGAGGTGTAAACATAAAGCCGCCCAAGTCTTACTTGAAGAACCAAATGAGAAAATACAAGAGTAATGACAATTGATTCAAAACCTATTCTACATCACAGGATACAAATGCCTCTTATACAGGAAATACAGAGAACCAAGACCACATGATGATTGCAGACGAATATATAAAGCTACACTTGACGCCAAATCATATGAACTTATTCAGTTCCAGCAATCTTCTTCTTCAATGCTTCAATATCTGTAGCTAGTTCTTTTCTGCTTGACTGAAGAAAAGGAACCATATCGGCATATCATTCGTTAGCAAGAGGTGATTTATTTGCAAATGAAAAATACATGTGGTCCACCAAGATCATGATAATCACTGGCTTATCTTAGATATGGAATACATAAGATGTGAAGATAATGAGGTTGCAAACATCCGTCCCTCTGTCAGGTTTGACAGTCACTGGATTTTTTTTCCCCCTTTTCAGAGAATTAGAAGTTAAGACTTAACAATGAGATCTAATTCACACCAATTTGGGGGTGGCGAAGGAAATTCCAAAGCTTTCCAAACTAACAATAAAAAGACTAAAAATCTAATTTTCAAAGGGAAAACAAATTATGAGCGATAGAAAATGGGCCACCAAATCAATTTGGAGGTTGCAGATGGAATGAGAAAATGAAATGCAACAAAAACTATCTAATTTCCCTGAGACCCAATTCTATACCAGAACAATCCGTACTTATAAAATATTGTAATTATAATTTTAAAGCAAGAAAAAAAATAGTAGTGTCGCAGATTTACCTTGAAGAGAAGATAACGGTAGACAAACCATCCTGTATATCCTAGCCCTACCAACTCCAGAATCTTTGGAAGCTGGTAAAAGGAGAAAATCATGTCAGGTTTCTTGAATAAAGATTTAAAAGGAGAAAGAAAATTTTGGGAGAGAGAGAGAGAGAAAGTAAAAGCATTTCTTATTTGCAGAAAATTAATCAGCCAACTAAGGACCTGAATAGCATACATTCCTTGATATAATCCACTTTAACTAGATAGAAGCATGTTTTATTTTAAAAGAAATCACCTACCAAAGGGACTGAGTTGATAGCACCAACTAGAATTGAAGAAAGCCAAACAGCAACTACTGCCCCACCTCCATAGAGAAGTACTGTGGACTTGTTTTCAACTGCATCCCACTAATTATTACAAAAGAAGGAAACCATTGAAAACCACAGAATTTTTTACTCAATCAAAAAAGTACTATTCGTAAGCGGCAAAGGGTCAGAACAAAAGTCAGGAAATTTAAAAGACACAAGCTGGAGAAAAATGGTAAAATTTCTTCAATATTATTAAGCAAGCTTTCCTTCTCACCTTCTCCTTCAAGTCTGAAAAAAGCTCACTAGTGTCAATAGAAGTGGATGTCTCTTCTGAAGATGAGGCTCTGATATGAAGCAGAGAAGACCTGCGGGACTCTGTTTGAAACAAGAAACTTAAGTATACATTTAGGCATTTTCAATGGATCTTTTTTTCTTTTTCTTTTTTTCCTTCTTGTCATCATTTGATAAGTGCACTTTCAAGAAGCTTTACAAATAGAAACAACTAGAGAAATGAAAACTCAGCTTAATCACAAACCAATAAATAGTGAGAAACAGTTACAGAAAAAAGAAAAGAAAAAATACCCATTACTCTTGTTTAAAAGCTAGACATGACAAGGGCAAAAGCAACATCGCTATTACTAGCTGGTGCAGCAAAAATCAGTTTTGACCCATATGCAAAGTCACCCTCTAAAACACATCAACAACATTGTTTGGCTGCACTGGCTGCACATGTATTGCACATAATTTCGTACCCACGCTCCAAAGGTGCAGTAAGTCATAAAAGACACATTTAGAATTTCAATGCTCTCATTCAATTCCCCACCTCCCCACCTTTGATTACAATTTACAACTCGGGCACTTAGGTTCCAATCCCTTATCACCTACTATCAATGTACCAGAAACTAAGTAGGCTGGCCTCAGTCTGAACATTAGGTTCCATTATCCTTTGCAATTAGAAGTATGTTAACTTGAATTGGTGTTTTAGCTCTGTTCCTTATCGTAACTCGCAGTCGCTGATGCGTATTGCATCAATAAATGATCCCACCACATTTCCTTCAAACAACTAACTTCAACAAACATTTTGGCTATCAGTAAAGTAAAAACACATATATATCTACACAAACCACCAGGCTACTTCCAAGTAGCAAATCATGAAGTTAAAAAAACTGTAAAGTGCTTCATGAGTCAATATATAGTTCTCCATAGCTTATATGACTTGCACTACGTTTTGTTCATGAAATGCAAAACAAACTTCCATATTTCTTTCAAATCCTTTCCACATTATTTTGCTTCCCAAAATTTTTAGAAGAACTTCAGCAGAGCCAACTAATTGTTATCACTTATCACACCCAGTTAGCTCATAATTTACCTTGAGTGACACGTGAAAAAACCCATATCACACATATTAAATATACAAAATAATAATAATAATCACTTCAGTCATTGAGTTCTAGGTATATGCTCGACCAAATGCCTCAAAGAAAATAAGAAAGAAATACCTGAAAGCTTAGCAGTAGAAGCTCGAAAAGATGTGGAAGACAAGCGAGGTGGAAGGAAAGGCAAGGCGGAGAAGCGAGCGGTGGGGAGGCGTGGGACTAAGACGGCCGTGCTGGGATAGGGCGTCGCATATGCCGCCGCTGCTGCCATGGATGATGATTGGACAGCCAAACGATATGTTTATCTCAAATGTTGGGTTATTTGACAGTGCGGTGCTGACTTTGATTGCTGGGTCTTTGTTGCTCGAGGTTTTTTTTTCTTGTTTTTTTAATCTTTTTTATGTTCGGCATTCGTTTGGTTATCCTTGCCTCCTTGGTGATAGTTTCGGATCCTGATTCCCGAACGTGACACGTGGAGAAACACTGGTTTCTGATTGGCTGCTTCCCTATCTGATATCCACGCTTGTGGTTCCTCTCTCTCTCTCTTTTCTTTCTTCTTCTTCTTTTCCTTTTCTGTTTTATTTCTTTTTTTTTCGGTTGGCTGTTGGTCTGTACCTGTTCACATTCCTCTCCACTGTTACTGGCCCTCAAAAAGGAGTGGCTTCTCTCCGGTTTAAAGCTTACAGTTTTTCCTTATTTTTATGTAGATAAAAGCCATACATCAAAAAAAAAGAATTAAAATTAAAGGTTAATTAATTGCCATGTCACATATGACTAGATATAATTAAATATTTGGGAGATTGTCCCAAAAATTATTAAGTTTTGCGTAAAAACCTAAATTTCTAATTTTGATAACTAAAAATTTGAGTTTTGACCTCTTACTACATACGTTTTTTAATCATATAATTCATTCGGCTTTTAACAGAAAACTTGTCATCTGGCATTTTTTTCATATCAGACCAATAATATTTAAGGTTAAATTAATATATAAAAATAAACTAGAGTTTATTCTATGTTAAAAATATATAAATAAAAGAAAAGACGCAAAATAATTGTTTCTCAATATATTTCAATTTTCAACTCAATTACCTATCAAAATGGAATCAGGCGTTCTTTTAGATCCCGAAAATCATTCGTGATTGAATTTGTTCAAAATTTTGCAGCAATTTTTCTTTCGATATATAACAACAAAGAATCAATCTGAAACTTATCATCAATTTTGTTACGAAGCCTAATTTTGATAATATTTATGCCTATATTGTGATTTTAGCAAATTAATATATAAAACAATACTAATTAAATAAAATAACAATAACCATGTGCATAACAACTCAATATGATAAAATAAAGATCAAATGGCATAAGATTAAACACAATTTGTTAACATAAATTTATCTGGCGGCTAACAAGCTGTATCACCAAAAATGCAGAGCTTTAATGGTGTGGCGAGGAAACAAAAGAAGAAATAAACTGATATGAGAGGTGGTTTCCTTTCAGCCGGAATCAAGCATTTCGAAGACGGAGTCAAACCTAAAATCTCCTCCATCAAAGGTAGAATTAATAAACTTTTTTTTCTTTTTTTTTAATTTTAGGGTAGCTGAATTCGGAAGAGCTGTTTCCAACTCTAACAGAGTCGGTGTACAACCTTATTTAAAGCTTATTAAGCTACCTCCTACAAGAGGGACAGAGTTCTCCTCCAAGCTAAATTGGAAGAACTTAGTTAAAAGAAGTTCGTCCAAATTAATCTATAAAAATGCCAGTTTAAAATAAATCTTTGTCCCAACACGAGCCATGCTAAATTGATATGGAATAAGGGCATTTTTTTTTTTAAAGCTAAGTTCAGCTTCGAGTTGGAGCTTTTCAGCCCATAGTGGGCAGGCCAGTGTTGTGGGTTTTACTCCACTGGACCAACAAAATGATCTTGGCCCAAAACTTTTATCTGGGTCCGAGGGTCTATCGCTAGTAAACTAATAATGCTAACTTGACCCAGTACAATGCCATGACGTCTATGAAAGCCGGCCAGATAATGACATACTACCCAACTGTTGATATTTGGGAGAGAAAATGAATAGGAAATTTGTACTCTCCAAAAATTCATTAATTATGGACATTTATTAACGCATTATTAAAAAGGCACAATATATGACACTGGTTGTCGAATGATGTTTTCTATAATTATTTGTTTAAATTTAAAAGAATTTAGGCATGTGATTATGAAAAATTATTTGTGAGATTCACTTGACCGGATAAGTGGTTGAGCAGCCCAATTTTTATTTGGTCAGGTAGGCCCTATAAGTAGTCTCTCATAATCACCTACCCGAATTCTCTCAAATTCGAACAAATAATTATAGAAGATCATGATCCGTCTCAAATTTAAGTAAATAATTGTAAATGATCATAATCTTTAGTTATACTAAGAACACCAATTACCACCTTTACATGGATTATGCAACGTGTAATCAAGTTTGTGCCCTATAAAATTGGATTAGGATCCTCTTAAATTATGTTTGAATTTGAGAGAATTTGGATAGGTGATTATAAGAAACCACTTATGAGACCTACCTAACCGAATAAGTGGTTAATCAGCCTAATTTTTATTTGGTTACGTAAGTTTCATAAGTAGTTTATCACAATTACCTGTTCAAATACGAGAGAAATCGACTAAATAAATTGAGAGGATTGATCCAATAAAATTACCATGCGGATTTTTATTATTATTATATTATTTGGTTGCTTTTTTGTTAACCATGGGGCTTGCAAATCACTTGCCTAAAAACAAGCGCTTGTTTCTGGAGAGGCAAAGCTTCCGTCCTGTCCAATGGGACAGTCCCACCTGTCATACCCAACTCTCTTTCCCTCCTCTGACCAACTAACCCAAGCAGAAAAAGTATACTAAAATATAAATAGACAACGAAGAGTACCCAGTAACCCCCATCTTTTTTGGGTGCATGCCAGTCTAACATGGCTTTTCGTACTCATAGAATACAACCACCAAATCCCTCCCCTGTCCCATAATCCCATTTCCCATCAACACAACCCACTCCTCTTCCCAGCCAATTCCAAGAACATCCGACAAATCAACAAAAGATTTGAAGAATTCAATGTTTTAATCTACTCATTTTGAAAAACCCATTTGTTTCTTGAGGTGTTTTTGGTGTACCTTCTCGAACAAAGCCTCAATATCCTTTTCCTATTTGTAGAGACTGCAATTCAAGAATTCGACATGAAAGATTGATGGGCTTCTACAACAGCTGGTACACGATCGTATGGGTGATGTTTGCTTTCTCGTTACCATCATTTGCTCAAGGCTCCAATGACTATGACATTGAGTCTTTGAATGCTTTCATTCATGATCACGCAGATAAAGCACTGTTAAAGCCACGTACAGGCACTCTGTACAATATTTCCCTCCCTGCTAACTTCTCCGGCATGGAAGTTTCCGTTGTTCGGCTCAGAACTGGGGAATTTTGGGCTAAAGGAGCGAATTTTTCCTTCTTCCATATCCCGCCAAGGATTCAACCAATGCCTCCTGTGAGAAGACTATCCATACTATATCAAAACCTGGGCAATTGGTCTTCTTATTACTACAATGTCCCCGGTTACAGATTGGTTGCGCCTGTTGTTGGTTTCATGGCTTACGATTCTTCCAACTCAAGCACCGTAGGTAATCGAACGGTCGATTTCAGCATCATGGGGGATCCCATTTCAGTTCATTTTTTGCATAGTAATGTGCCTGCAGAAGGGGAAAATGACGTGACGCCACAGTGTGTCAAATTTGGTGCTGATGGGTCATTTAAATTACAGGACATGAACGAGTCTTACGCTTGTATCACACAAGGTGAAGGTCGTTTTTCTGTTGTTGTTCCAGATAAACAAGATGGGCTTGAGAAATTTTGGGCGTTCGGATTTGTTGGGCTGGTTTTGCTGCTTTTGGTTATGGCGGCCATTGCCATACTTTTGAGAAGGAAGAAGAAGATGAGAAAAATGGAGGAGCAAGCTGAAAGAGGGGTGGCTTTTGATACATTTTGGGTTGGAGGAAGTAAAATCCCTTCCGCATCAATGGTTAGAACTCAGCCAGCCCTCGAAAATCGTTATGTTCCTTGACTCACAATTTTGTTTCTTTGTACATTTTCTAGCTTTTTTCTTTTTCAAAAATTTATTTCCACTTTTTGGAAGTGAAGATACCGCTGTACCTTTTCTGAGTTATGAACTGAAAATGAAAAGCAATTTGCCACTTGTTATAGTGCCATATTAAATGGCCAATTGTCTTAAAAACTTAAAGCTCATAAAAAAATTGTTGATTTTATCATTTTTAATTAGTATTTTAATACAATGAGTGTTGGGTTATGGGCGGACAAGTCTATGTGATCCAGATATCAAGCCCATCTAATTCAAATGTCAACCCATTAACCCGGGAGTATTGGGCCATGGGGACGTGTAACAAGAAATCAATTACCAAACCATTATCATACTATATAATCACATCGATGGCATCGCTGCCACCTGGATTTCGATTTATAATTAAATCCTGTGCTTCAAACTTCAAGGTAAAGTTGTGCTTTAATTAAGATGGGTTGTGGTACATAAACCGGGAAGCAATTGCAAACAAGTCATTATAAAAAGTATGAGACTTTTGGTCTATGCTCAAAACTCTCTACATAATTAATTTATCACTTACTTTCTTGAATATTTTGCTGACTTTAGCATCGAAGTTATTTTAGCTGGTACTCCTGACAGGTCCATTGCTTATTTGCTTTCTCTTTTGCTACAAGGAAATCTATTCTGATGATGAATTTGACCAGAGATCAATGGTTCCTAAAATTTGTGTGTCTTATCTAGTTGGAGTATATTTACTTAGCTGGAGTTAAAGGTAGTGAAGAGCAGCAACTTGGCTCTTGTGCCTGAAACATTCTTCGGGTATAAAATGTACAAGACAAATGTAAGGATGTAGAAGAATATGAACAGCCTTTCAAGTTTAATTATTAAATGTTTTAGACCCTACGAGCAATTTGATTACTATTTTCAAATTTAACTTATTCTATTCTTGAGTATAAGCAAGCAATAAATACTCTTTTTTTAGTCTGCCTCCATGAATAATTAATTAACTTATGCACCATTCAAAACTAAGAATCCACGATGTTTAATGGGTATTGACGAGATGTCCATCCACAAGCCTTTTACATTTATAAAATTTGCTAGTTCCTCTTTAATATGACTGGTTCATCTTTTGAATTGCACCTAATAATCCACATTCGCTAATGTATTTGTGTATAATAAAAATGCTTCTGTAATGCTCCTATAGACGTGCCAAAAGTTCAGCATCTAATTTTCGGCGCTTTAATTAGTTCATAGAGTTTCGTTGGCGTCGGTATATATGACCAATTGATGGAAGATATTGGAACTTTGTTAAATGGCTTCCAATCATGGTTTATAGGGCATATTAGAAGGGAAGCAAATCATTCTTTGGCCAAATCAGCTCTCCAACAATCTTTGGACAAAGTGTGGAGGCAGAATAGTCCTGGTTTTATGCTGAGCAAGACGTCTCTTTTTGAGTTAGATTATGTGACAATTTATTGGCTTGAAATGTGACTTAATGAGAAGGATTGGATCAAGCTATTGGGTAGAGGTCACAGAGTTGGTGCAGTGGAAAAGGGGGATCAAAATAAGAGCCATTGAGAATGGCCCAGGTAACAATCTTGTTTGCTGCTTCTGTGGCATGGATTCCATCCCAGCTAACATAGTTGCTAGGGTCATTACAAGCTGCTGCTGTTACAGTGTTCCCATTGATCACTTTGCTGTTTCCACAGTACAGTCTTGGGTCAAAATTGTAGGCGCCACCACCATGCCCACAACATGCTTTTGTACCATATTGGAGCCCTGCCCCAATACAAAATAAAGCAAATCTATTCAAATCATTTTGCAAAGCAAATGTAACATATGATGTGATTGAACTTATCTATTTTGTAGGTTGTAATATTAAAAGTACGGTTAAGCGGATCACCTTTTATTGAACCAAGGAGAAGGGGTTCGAAACCCCTTACCCACACTCGCCCATTTCTATTTCTTGGGCACTCTACGAGCCCATAAATTGGGTCTCGGTGTGCACTCAATTGTATAAGTGCAATTGTTGGGGCTCAAATTAGCACATGATGGATGGAAGAGTGGCGCCTTACATGCCCCTTTTCACACATGCCCCTTCAACATATTAAAGATATCAATTCAACGCGCCTCAAAGTTATCTTTTTGTTTAAGATTTTTTTGTTCTTTATCACATAATATTTTCATAACAATTTTAATGTTTGTTTTTTATTCTTCTTTCTTTTTCACATAATTTTTCGACAGATTTCTCATTAAATGCGAGTAAGAATATTAAACCTTGGGTCTTAATCGTACCGTGAGATGTGGGATGGCGGAAGAGCTCTAGCAACACAGAATGAGTGTCCACATATACAAGGGAAGCGTCTGGGAGAGCTTCCCTAGTTTGTACTAGTGTCTCTTTTAACATGTTGTTGTACTCCTCCACTGCATTGTTGTAAGGGACCATGCATCCAAACGCGTCAAGGTCCGAACTGCTACGAGGAATCTCCGCCAAGAATGACGGATAACAACCCACAGGTGCAAGATTGAGCACCAGAAATGCACGCCCGCCTAAGCCATATAGCTCCTTCAAATTTTGACGAGGAACAAAAATTGTCATAAATGCTAGCAATTGCAGAATGCAATTATCATCTCCACATTTCTTTTATGTTTCATATGTTATCACGTCCTTCAGAAATTTTAAATGACATAACACTATGTACACCGTTACATTGAACAAGATAAGACTCCACAGCGACTAACCTCCATATGAAGACTGAAGACCAACAATGACCCTAGGGAAAAGACCTTAGGAGACAACTTCAAGGCCTACTATAAGGTTAACACCTTCAACGAATCAATTATTAAAAAGAAGTTTTTTAATATTGTCCCACTTAAGCCACCCCAAAGATAAGAGACATGAGATTAGGAGTTAGGGCTAAACTACTACAAAGAAACGCTGGGTACCAAGAGATCGGGCCTCAAGCTCAATGCTGACGATAAGTCAAGTTGTAAGTTTGGCGTCAATAAAATAACTTACTCCCTACAAGAATAAGGGGGCAACCCAAAAAAGGTCGGCGGAATCACTCTAAAAAGAGGAGCATGTAAAAAAACAAAAAAATTCCCAATGCCCGACCAATTATACTAGTTGACCATGGGAACGAGGGACAACCGGTAGTACCATAACTAAGCTAGAGGCCAAAGACTTAACCCCAATGGATAGCCAAAGGCCTACTCATTATAAAGGCTAAAAAGCCTAAGAGCCTTCACAATCACCCTAAAATCTCTCTATTATATTAGCGCCACTCCGGTGGCTGTTTTCTTGTCTTGTGGGTAGCCTGTCGATGAGTCCGCCAACTGTGCAAAATTTACTTTTACATTGACTATGATATAGACCCTCTTTCTGCATTTTACTTGAAACTGAAAATAATGGACTTCCTTTCTATCAAACAAAATAATGGAAGTGGGATGGTGCCGGACCAAGGTTACATAGTCGGGTAGTGAGCCCGAGGCCCAACCCAATTAATGTTGGGTTTGGGTCATCATGGTTGCCAGTCCGAACATGTTATGGAAGTACTGACCTTGATGGTGCCAGCGATTTGGGATACCACTTGAGGGAGATACTGCTTGACACCACCTATTCCAATAGCTGCTAAGTTGGAAGTGAAATCATTTTGACCAATATAAAATGTGTAGAGCGATTTCCCGAAAATGGCCGGTGAAGGAAGTTTTGTCGATCCTAAGAAACAACATTCAAGCATTTGAGGAGTACTAATAATTAATAAGGAAAAAGAATGAAGCAAAACAGATAGCTGAAAACTGAAGTCATCATGGTTTACCAGTTTTGTCTGAGGAGCCATGAAGTTCATCAACTTTGATCTTGAATTCCTTCATTTGGTTGAGCTGAATGGCCAGAGAAAAGGGGCTGATTCCGGTAACAAATAACGAAGTGTTTGGGAGGAGCACTGTTGAGGCCAATGTTGCATAGTTGGCCCCATGTCTATAATCTGATCCAATTGATTGCAAATATGGGCTTATAAATGGCAATCCTAGAGCTTCAGCTGCCAAATTGCAAAACCATGCACACATGAAGTAGGATCAATTCACTCTATTTTAGTCTATTTAATGGGTAGATAAGTATCAACATTTTGGTTTATTTTCTTCAATAAAAAGAAATGGTATGTTTTTTTAAAGGAACAAAAATTTAGTTTACATTATCAACAGTTCATGATGACCACAAAATTTATGATTCAGAGGAACATCTTTCGTTGGATTCCATATAGAGTCACAACAGGCCTTTTACATTTTTCTACAAAAATTGTCCACGTACCCCTTATAACCTAACAAGATCAATACAAATGGTAATAGTAAGAAAGTTTAAGCGCGTTAAAATATTAATTAAATTATTAAAATCATCCATTTTTATTGGCTTAAATTTTTGGGATTAAGTAGTAATTTAATATGATATTAGAATAAAGGTCATGAATTTGAATCCTAACTTCTATTGTTAACTTCTAAGAAAAATATTTCATGTGTTGTCTGATCCTAACAGAAAGTGTTAAAATATTAATTAAATTTATATTTTTTTGTCAATTAAAACTTTGAGATAAATGATAATTTAACATAAAGTAGCCCCCAAGTTTATGCTTTTGATCTATTTTATCCCATGTAGTTTTCTGATGAAAGTCCATCATGATAAAATTGCTCTAAAATATTTCTCATTACCCTTTAAGGCTCATGGCTCGTGCAAATTACGGTACACAAAAGAGAACTGAACCCGAGTTTGGAGGTAGTGATAAAAATGGACTTGGCGTGCTATAAAAATAATTCAGATTTAATTTTTAATTAAAATTAAATTAAATTAAACTTAGGTCATCAAAAAAATTACAGCATAATTTTATTTTTCTTTATCCAGCACCGCCAAAAACTTGTGTCTATCCTCTATGACAAGATTGTCCGACTCATGTTTTCATCCAGCCTGGCCTTTTTTGTCTACACGTGGAAAAGTGGCTCATTATCTACCCAAATTTTGGGCCTACCATATCTTTAAGGAGTGGAAAAAATAATAATAATAAAGCAAGCAAACAAAAGCTGTTTTTTTTCTTTTCTTTTCTTTACGAGAAGAAAAAGAAATTCTTAATCGGTCTTTTATTATTGGCCCAACTGCACCTTACCATGAATGAAAATGGGAAGAACAGTGAGATTAATCTTGAATTTTATAAGTCATATTTTTTTGAAATTTGAAGGCTAGGGCAATATATAGAATATAGATCATGACTCAAATGCATTAACATGAGAAATTAAAAGTTAGTGAAGATTACCTAAGAAATCAATAATGAGCCTTCCGTCGGAAGCCCGGCCAGCCGGTCTCTTGAAATAGGTCATGCCGAAGGGCCCAGACTGTGCCGGAAAAGCTGCCCAAAACCCGCCTGTGTCTGAATTCGAGTCGCCAAAGTTGAAAATTGCCTCGAAATCGCATTTCGAACGGCTTAAGCAACCGAACATTGCCACCATCACCACTCCAACAACCACGTATTCCCGAAATATGACCAAACATTTTGGTAACCAGAGCCTCATTATGTTTCTACACATAGAAAGTCAAGACGCATGCCATTTCAGCAGCATGTTTTCGTGGTGCTGTGAAATGGAACTATGGAAGACCGGAAGTAGTGTGTAAATCCTGGTCATGTACTGTTGGTGGCGAGCAACTGACACGTGGTTTTTTTTTTTTTTTTTTTCATTTAAAAAACAAAAAAATCTTGGGCAGAAACTGAAAGAATGGGCGAGCCCGATCCAAAAATGCGACCCATCATTTTCCATCGGTTTTGGGAATTTCCTATTTTGTCTTTTATTTTCACCTTCTTATTCATCTTTCTATGTGCTTTATTTTCTTTTTATATACTTAAAATGAATAATTTAATTTTAAGGTTTTATCTCGAATGATAGGGTTAGTTT
This sequence comes from Alnus rubra, assembly GCA_028654335.1. Taxonomy (NCBI): domain Eukaryota; kingdom Viridiplantae; phylum Streptophyta; class Magnoliopsida; order Fagales; family Betulaceae; genus Alnus; species Alnus rubra. Next base: position 77,258 of record JAJPGS010001031.1, on the reverse strand, counting down.
AATGAATTAATTAGCAACATTAAGAACGTGTTTGACACGCAAAATGACTATTTTATTAAGAAAATTAATAAATATTACTGAGAATTGAAGATATTGAAATAGAATAATTATTCATATTTTTTAGTTTAGTTGTAACACTAGAATAGTCACTGAATATATATTTATTTCTTTGGTACAGTGCAATACTCTGGTAATAAAATCATATTGTAATCAAATTTCCTAAAACACCTTTATCATACAATTATAATTTAAATTTTTAAGGACATTTTATAACATATGTATAACACATTTTTGTTCTGCCCATCTTCTCCTTGTTTTCCTCTTGAATTTTTACCCTAACGAATAAATCCTTCCATTCATATTTTCTTTAAGAGATCAAGATTAGCCTCCTCCTTCTCCTTCTCCTCCTCCTCATTATTATTATTATTATTATTATTATTATTATTATTATTATTATTATTATTATAGAAAGGTTTAAGGGGATTAAGAAAAATTCTCAGTTCCAACACCCATAAGCCCAAACACCCTAAAAAGAGAAGAATGAGTCATTGCCGGTCCAGTGATGAAAAACAAGGAGAATTTCACTGGGACTGAAAAGGGTAAACTTAAGACTTGTGGGCATACGGGTTGGGCTACTTCTTTAGGTATCTGTGGGCCAAAGTTTAAGCAACAAATACATTGTCCTTATTAGGCATAATTGTAGTTTTGATTATTCTACATTTTATGCTCCATTTGTTTGTTTCAACGTAAAATATTTTTAGAAAAATTATTTTTCAAGAAAAATAAATTATTTGAAACTATTTTTCGGCATTTAGCTCGCACGAAAAAAATCACCAACAACAATAAAATGATCGGCAACAAGATTCTAGTGATGATGGCCGAAATCCGCCACAGCCTACAGGATTCCTGCCAGTTACGCCGGAATCTGGAAACTGTGTTGGGTTCATGCCATTTTTATCGGAATCCAACGGCACTGACCAAATTTCCAACCAGTGGAAGGAATTCGGTCAGAAATGCCTAATCCTCTCCAGTTCGTCGGAATCCAACCACGGTAGCTGGATTCCCGCGACCGGATCTCAAAATCCGGAGACCTTCTACGGCAGATTCGAGATATTAACAAACTCCAATGCTTGAGGGTAACAGACTACTAGAAATGTGTGTTCAAAAATGAAGAGTTTAAATTTAGAAGACGATTTATAATTTTAAATCCGTAAATCATTTTTCAAAAATTAAAGAAATTTTTTCAATCAAACTGAAAATAATTTATGTTGACCATTATTTTAAGCTGCACCAAAAAAATACAAAAAATATTTTACGCTCAAACTTCATTATACTCCATTACACACCATTCTAACTAACCCGCATTTCCTCCCAAGAATAACACCAGAAGGTTTGACGAGTTATATAGATTACGATTTATCTCCTTAGATTCCTCTTTAGATTTAAAATTCTTACAAATTGGAATGTCCGATTTCTTTTAATTTGGTCTTTAAAAATGTCATATGTTGTTTGAATTTTGAATATGTAAAAAACACATCTTCTTTTTATTATCATGCTATTAATTTTTTTTTTTTCATATTAAATGATATATTACACTTTTATAAACTAAATTGATTTTTTTTTTTTTACAACCAAGTTTGTAAAAACATAATTAATACCTTACCTTACGGTGAAATTCAGCTGTTTAATGCTCTGAAAATATCATATGGATCAAAATCTCTTAGGTAAGCCCTTAGCTAACGTTCTTCTTCCCATGAAAAGTTCAATGTGAAGAAGAACGTTCTTCTCTCCATAGCCGCTAATGGCCCATTGGTAATTTGGTAATAGGCTAATAGCTCAATGTGAACAAAGATTTTGTACGACGCTCAAAGTTCAAAGAAAACGGCGGGAGGGGGCACGTCGTTAATTTTGAGACTATCCAATGGCTATTTCAGGTAAAAAAAAAAAAGAAAAAAAAAAGAAAGAGATTAAGCAAAATCAGATCCGATCTCAAATTTTGCTTCCGGTCCACGTCAACTGGTCCCCCACCTCACCAGTGTTGCGTATAACCCATGTGCCTGCGAGACACGTCACGTTGTCGGTAACGATGCCTCGTCCTGATTCACCCCCACCATTTAAAAAAAGAATTATCCAGAAGCGGCCACCACGTCAGACCCCTCCAATCACATGATGTCGCTATCTCAGACCACCGCATAAGGCGCATCACCGTTAATCTCGCCAACTAATCAACGGCCCGAGATTCCCGCAGACGTGGCCTTTCTGACTCTGGCGTCACACCCCATTAGGTCCACTCACGGGCGTGCTTTTTATATCTCCAACCACTTGATTTTGCACGCTTACTTATTTTCTTTCCTTCTTTCTTATTACAATTTGCATTTGCTACATCAAGATTCATTGATTCAAGAGAGATATTAAATAGAAAATTTCTTCACTGGATTCCCATTAAATTACTAGCTTAATGCGAATATTACAAAAAAAAAATTCCCTAAGTAATTATGTTGAGAAATTTTTTGAATAGGGAAATCGCAAGTTAATGAAAAGGAAAGAAAACTGAGGGACAAATAATATTGTTCAATTTGTTAATGTGATTAATTACAGTTTAAGTTATCAATCAATTAGTTTGAAAAGGAATTAGCCTAAACTTAAAAATCAACTGATATACTAAGATGAATAGTAGCTACAAAAACATTTTCATATTACTTTAAGAGTGAAAATTTAATAGTTTTATTACTTTAGTGCTAAAAGAAATAAACAATCGACGAACAGGTTTTTTTTTTTTTTTTGGGTGCCTAAAATCACATAATTTTGAGCTGTGATGTTTAGATAAGGAGTTTTCGGGTGCAATTTGACATTGCGATTTTGTAAATAAAAACTATGATTTTAAATCGTAGAAAATAAATTGTTTAAAATTACGTTTTTATAAATTTGCAATTTGATAACGTAAAAAATGTATTTTCAAATCACATGCAATGATTTTTTTTAAAAAAACAAAAAACAAAACCTACAATTTTAAAGGTTAAATTGCGATGTCAAAAGCCAAACTGCAATTTTGACAAACGCTTAATAACGTTTTTAAAAATCACATTTTTAAATCCCATATTTTTAAATTAGACTTTTTAAAATCACAAACCTTAAATGTACCCTCCAACTTGTTTCTCACTTTAAAACAAGAAACAAAAAACAAATTTAACATTTACCGATTTTATAGTCATATAAAAAGTCAAAAATAATAAATGTGATATAACTCTCATAATATCATTTACTAAAAAATATGTCTATTCACCTCTTTCTTTCTTTCTTTTTCTGTAAGTTGTCTATTCACCTCTTGGAAACACCCAGTTAAATGTTTATTACTCCATCATATTGTTTAAAATGATTGATGATTAGAATATATTTCTTTTTTCAAAAGATATATATATATATATCACTTTTTTTTTATAAGAATCATTGTGTGTATATATATCACTTTTTTTTTTATAAAAAATCATTGTATAATATTTCAATTAAACCATTTATTTATTTATTTTAAAAAAATAACATTTATTAATTTGTCATTTGTTCGGATCCACTGTTTTTAATATTGCTTTTAGCATTACTGTTTAACTATTTCTATGAAAAGTAGGGTTGCAGCATCATTTTGCATAATTTATTTGCTAAGACGGAGCAATATGACGGCATCTTCCAATAATCAAATACCACGTGGATCCTCCCACGTGGAGATTCGGTGGTGAAACGTGGGCCAGTTTTAAGATATCTAGAGAGTCTCGGGGACGTGATATATGAGCTGGCTACGCAACCTCTGCTTGCCTGCGGGGCCCACGTGGTTCTGAGTCCACCTGCGTGGAACACGTCAGTGTCCGGACCACGGGACACCGACATACGCGAAAGCTAGTGGGGACCACACGTGTTTTAGATGCTCCTTTTGGTGCCAAGGCAGGCCTCGTTGGCAGAACCACTCCCTCATTCCAAAGTGGCGTGGCTTATTGCTCTCCGTCCGATTCAAACAATCATACCCACGGAGGGCACGTCGAGGTCAGAGTTGGGTCCCACCGTTTTATCTGATGGTATTTTTACATTTTTTAAAAAAATTTGGCCGGTGAGCTCTGTACGTACACGTGGGCCTTCTTTGAGGTGACTCGTTAAAGTGTTCTGAGATTCAGCATCGGAACGGACGGTCAGGATTGGAGATCGCGGGATGTTCGAGTCAAAACAAGGTGCGTCAGACATGGGACATGGAGTGCTCTCCTCGTCGGAAAGAGAGGTGCCACCATTTGACGAAATTACTTGATTTGCCCTGCACTTTCTTAAATTGCCTTGCAAGCCCTTTTATTTCCTGTTTGCCTCCATTCCTTGCATTTTAGTAAAGGACAAGATTACTGTGCCCTTAAACTATGAATATACGCTTTAGGACATGGTAATTAAGGGGGCACGAACAGCTTTGTAGTTTTATTAGGTTAATCAATTAAAAAAGAAATAAAAGCTTGCTCCCATTGGAGGGCTTCCTGCTAATGTGGCAATAAGGTCTTGTCAGCGGAGTTGAATCCACGTAGAACAATTCTTTTTATTTTTTATTTCTTTGAAATTTGTCAGATAGTTTGGGAATATTTTTTGTTTAACCTAGGAGCAATTGAAAGGTCACGGAACAAACTAACTTGTTATTGTTGCTACAGTTTTCAAAAGTTGACATGTTAACTTACGAATGGTCTTTGTCTGGTCGGGTGTTTGAGCAGAGCTTCTAAGCTTTGTTTGTTATAACTTGCAAAACAATAAAAACTTGCAAGAAGTTGGGCGGCAACACCTTCTTCTATGGTAAAGTCGATGAAAATTTCTTAAGAAGATAAGTAAATGCTATCACATAAGTTGAGTGATATCAAATTTATGACTTTTATTTATATCATCCGTCTTTCATTAATTTGTACGTGTGAGCTTTTTCAATCTCCAGTCTACTGTTCGCTCAGCGTGAATAAACAATGATTTAAACATGACATAAATAACATGATGAATCGGCCTAAAGAACGGCGCATGATACTGTCATCCATCTTGTCTCCTGCCATGATTTGACATTCTAATATCTTGTCTAATAAATGCTCAAAGATCTTAATAAATGCGAGAATTTTCTATCTTGGGCTCTCCATGACTATTAATGAGATATATATTCTTACGCGGTTCTATGCCGAGGTGCTCTCGACATAATTTAGAGTTCCGACCACTAAAACAATTCTAATCGTTTGGTGTCAGCTTCTCTTCGATGAGCCGATTCACTATCCGAGCAAGATCTCACCTTCCGAGAAACATCTGATTAATGAATGGAGCCAACCTACTGGGCCTCGTTGGGTTGAACCACTTCGTGGACCCATTTTCGGCTTGGGAAAGTATAATCCCCAACAACTACAAAATTAGGACTTGTGCCAAACATTGAGAAGTATGGTGCATGTAGCAAATTTGAAATAATATTTAGGTGTTATGAGAGAAATTGACACTCGTGAAGAAGGGTTTTTTGAGTATGAACGCGGCTTCTATTCCGTATGAACGCGCTGTTCCCGTGTGCCAATTTTGTTCGGAGGATTGCGGATTCAAACTTGTACAAAATGATGCCCCCAAGGAGCCAATGACTAGAGAGTAGAGAGTCATAACCCCTGCGTCAAAGCTGGCCTATGCCATGCCTCAGGCTCCTGGCGTATTTACCGTTGCAAATTTTTGACAGCCGGAAAGGTAGGCTTTCCACCCTTATATTTATTTATTTTCAAGCACTTTTGATATCGAACCGTTTTCAAAAATATATCTTAATTTGTACACGTATACATCAAATAAATAAACGGAGATGGTATTTTTATTTATATCTCATCTAATATTTTAACGACACGTCACGTCAAGCTAATTATTGACCGACACATATGCATTATTAATATTATAAAAAAGTAAAAAGAAAACAAAAGAAAAAATAAATATGGGTGGCTCCTTTGAAAAAAATGGGAGTGGCTAAGAGTGGCTCGAGCTACCCATATTTTTTGTTCTTTTTAAGTTTTTATTTTAAAAAGTTTTAGTGCTTTTCAATTTTTAAATAATAGTAATAATCTATAGGGGCAGATGTCATGTCATGTTCTGAAAAGTATTGATGCGAATGGTAATTAATTTTAAGGACGAAAGTATCATTTCTGTTTATTGAATGTATATGAGTATTACTTATTATGCTTTTTGAAACCGAAGTAACATTAGATAATGTGACGTGCCACAAGGACTAAAAAAAGTTATTGACCCCCCTTTTTTTCATGTGTCCACAATTAACATATAAAACTTTTTTTATAATAATAAATTACTCTTAAGGTTTATACCACAACTCTATTTCTCTTTATTTTCATTATGTTTCTCTTCCTTGACATCGCCCAACTTTAGGCATAAAACACGTAATCTTTACATTAAATTATATCTTATCTCACCTTATGAGTCAATTCCCTTCTTTCATCTCCTATATTCCAAAATTTGTGTTAAAGTATTAATAAACTTTTTAAAAATAATTAATAATTTAGCATGGTATCAAAATAAAAGTCTTAGATTCAAATCTTAACTGCAAAGTTTATTCTTATTTTAATAAAATATTTCACGTATTTGACCTTTCTTGTTGAGGGATAGTTTAAATCTACACGATGAAGGAGAGTATTAATATATTAATTAAACGATTACATTTACTTCTTGAGAGAGATGAAGAATGTTAAGATACTAATTAAATGATTAAATTTACAATTTTTTTTTATTAATTTAAACCTTAAGATAATCGGTAATTTAGCTGCATCTGTGACGAACAAAGAGTGAAAATCCTCAAAATCAAATCAATTAATCTCATTCTTTTTAAATAGCATTCAATCAAGTTCCATCATACATTTCAAAATATATAAACAGTCCTATCGCAATCTCTGAAAAATATTAAGTATTTTCAATCTTGATCAATTTATTTATTTTCTAACTAACTACCCTAACAGCTAACAGTAGACACCTCAAACCGCCACATCTCAAGGAATATTCATGCCTCTTCAATAATCACCACGTTCAAGACCATCCGGCTCCTGCTTCCCTGCTGGCACATGCAAAAGCTAGTCCACTTTCTAGGGGCGGAGCCGGTATTTGCAATTTGGGAAGTTAAATTCATAAACAAAATTGGAGGAATAAAACTAAAAAAAAGAAAAAGGGATAAAATTTAATTTAATTTTTTTTAAAAAAAAAAAAAAAAATCTTGGGTCTTGCGAGGGCAAAAAAAAAAATTAAAAAAAAAACTTCCTTAAAATCCAAGGGCCCCCAAGGCTCAAGGTGGCTCCATCCTTGTCCATTCCACTGTTTGTTGGTTGGCTCGTACTCCCTTGGATTCCAAGGATTTTTTTATTATTATTATTATTTTTTTTAATGAATAAGCAAATTTTTACTACCAAAAGAACACTTTACAACCCATACACTCCAAGCCAAGTCTGGAACATAACTGCTCCTCACAACAGCTACTAATTACTAAATGAAGAAAAAAAATACACATCAGTTGCTTTCAACTAGCACAACAGCTAAACATAGACAACAATGGCAGAGATACAAATACTACCTTTCGAAAACAACAATCTACATGCAGCCAACTACAACTTTCTATTTAACATAGAATCCTATCTTGTATTTCCCATCGAAAGCATGACACCTTGTGTAATGAACCAAAGAAAAGCGTTAGCCACATCTACACTATCATCCTAAAAGGATTAGTCAATTTGGAGCTTTCTTATAATTACTTATAAAGTCTAATTTCACCTAATAACAAGGCAATGTGAGACTTTAACACCTATGAGTATCTTTATAAACTACTCACTTTATGTGAGCTATTCATTTTTTCTCAATATGAGATTGGAGTGTTTCACCTTGGTTTCCTCTAATTTTTTGAATCTCCCCAAAGCCAATTGCCATCACTCGACTTCTTCCCAATATATTCCCATTGCTTAATATCATTCATTTTGTTGGGAAATAATCATACCGAGAACTGTCTATGTTGAAGTTATGGGCTTGAAAGGTTTGCACAAACCTACGAAGGCTCTTTTATCACCGAAAGCTCAAAAAGACACGGTTGATCTACATACGTCTTTAGCTTAGTACTCACTAGTCTCGGATAAAGCATATTCCGAGAACGCCATGAAGAATACTCGTACCAGGACACTCCAAAGGCAGGTACACCTTGGGCTACCATGAGCGATAAGTATGTCACGAGTCAGTCTCGGGATAACAACGTCTCTGGACAATGGAAAGAACTTGTTCAATATAGCCTGGTTCAGATTGGTCCCGAGATAGATGCTTCCCTGGACTATCAGAAGAGACCGGGCCAGAAGATATGCAATGTCTTTGACCCGATATGCTAGGAGGAATTCACGGGAAGAATCCACCCCAAGATCCTAGGGAAGGTTGTTGTGAAGTCTCAATCTCGAATTATTCGGAATTGACTCTTATCCCACATGATTTGGGATAATGTCTCATTTTCGGATTCTTAGGGCTTTTATCCCACACGATCCGAGATAAAAGCCCTATCCCAAATCGAATTGGAAACACTCCAAGTTGAGTAGGACTCCAGCTCGAACATGACTTATTGCTTAACAATACTCCATGCCTATAAATAAGCTCACATCCCATGTATGAAAACACTCTGATTATTGTGTTTTTTCTGGTCCATACAAATTGTCTAAAAAAATTGACTTAGACATCGAAGTGAGACCCCATTGGCACACTCGGCAAGCTCCTTTGTTTGATTTCTTTGTCTTGCAGCAATCAGATAAAGCATTACCAAAAGGCGTACGCTACCAATCTGAAAACTGTCCTAACACATTTGCTTCCAAATATAATACACAACCATCCCTAATGATAGTTTACAACTCTGTTATGCCCCATTCCTACACTTCCTCCCATTATGTATTGGATCGTTAATTTAACATTTTCTCAATTGCTCCAAATTCTTTTGATGAGCTCGCATCCAAATAAAAATTGCTAAACGCAAACCGCATAATCGTTCTAGTGGGTGGTTGGCAAAAATCGGTAACTGCTTAGAGCGGTGCGGTTAATGATTTTAATATAGGCAGAGGCGGTTAATAACCACTAACCGCCTAACTAACTAACTATATATATATATACCAAAACCGTAGATAATATGTTTCGCTAGCTAGCTACTTAATTTATTACTTTAATTTATGTTACATTTGGTGTGTTATTGACTAACTTTCCAATACAAAATGGTAGATAATATGGTTACATTTGTGTTGTTCCGGCCAGCTTGTAGATTTTGTATAGAAATGTGATTTTCTAATGTACTTATAGAATTTGCATGCAGCTTATATCTAGCTGCAAAATATGCAGAATTGTATTGAAAATAATGGTCGTGCTCCTATACAAATTTATTAATTGATTTTTTTTTTTCATCTACAACACTAAAGCTTAAAAAATAAAACAAAGGAAAGAAAAAAAAAAATCTAAAAATAGGCCAAAAACTATATATCTAAAATAGGCCTTAAAAAAAGGCACAAAAAATGCCAAATACGTCAAAATATGCTCCAAAGACCAATTTTGAAAGCTGGTCACGCGGTGAGGTTTGGGCGTCAATAACCGCTAACCACCTGAGGCAGTGCAGATAATGGTTAGAGACAGTAACTACTAACCGTAACCACTTGTACATTCCTAAGTGTTGCTGATGTGATTCATTGTATTATAATTATTATAAATAATGAAGGCTTAATTTTTACTACTCAATCGCATTATGTTGAAAAGGTTCTTAAAATGTTTAATCATTTTAATTGTAAACGTAAACTACCTTTTGATGCTAGTATGAAACTGTATTCTAGTACTTGAGGAGTTGTAGATCAATTAGAATATGCTTGAGTTATTGCTTGTTTAATGTATGTAATGATATGCACAAGACCTGATATTGTTTTTGTAGTAGTTAAAACTAATAGATATACTAGTAATCTTAGTCATATCATTGGAATGTTATAGTGTTATACACATAATTCTAAAATATTTAAATAAAATTATAATTACGATATACGGTACAACGGATAACCTACAATCTTGAGAGGATACACAAATGATAGTTGGATCACAAAAAATAATGATCATAAATCAACCAATAGAAGGATATTCACCTTTGATAGATGAGCTATCTCCTGGGATTCTAAAACACAACCCGTTGTTACAGACTCTACCATGGCGATTGAGTTTGTAGCGTTGGCTTATTGTAGCAAAAAAGCAAAATGGTTAAATAATTTATTATTGGAAATTCCTATTTGGCATAAACCTATGGCTCTTGTACCTTTACAATGTGATAGTCAGGCAACATTCTCACGATCTTATAGCCACATTTACAATGGAAAGTCAAACCACATTGGTTTAAGGCATAATTATGTTCGGGAATTACTCACTAATGGAGTAATTATAAATGATTTTGTAATATCTATTCAAAATTTATATGATTTTCATTGGTTAAATGACTTGCAAGGGATTTGGTGTGGAAAGCATCAAAGGATATAGGATTAGAGCATTTAGAGAATGATCACTAATGGCAGAAACTCAATTCAACCCTTCAAATATCAATATATTGAGTTTAATAAGCTAAAATACACTATATGTTGTGATATCAAGCACCATAAATTTTAATTTTTTAAATTATTTGAACATTCCAAGGTTAAGGTTCTTGAAACCTGTAACGTTACATTAGAGGTTGTGTATTATGCATTTAGTAGGCTTATAACAGATTTATGTTGAATTGTATTAGTTACAAAGCACTTCTAATAAGCTTACCTATACGAGTGTTTTAGGTGGTGCCGTCTTCTATGAAACTAAGGTTTTGTATTTAAAGCGCTCATGAAACCAATATATGAATATAAGGTCAATCCACGTGTCAGCATATAGAACTATCTAAAGAGAAGATCACATATGTGTGAGATATGTCTAGCTAGTTAAAAAGGATAGCTGGTTCAAACCAATGAAAGCATACCTACCATTATATCATGACTAGTTATGACATATTTATCACTAAATAAAGGTTCAAGTCCTCAAGATACCTTCATCTATGCATGAGTTTTCCTATTATAATCAAGCTCTTTTTTTTTTCTCGAAAAATGATGGGGATTTTAAAAGAATTTTAAAAATTATATAATTATATGTATATCTATATTATGGTTTGGAAGTATTTTGAAATGGAAGGTTTTTAAATATCTTGGAAGAAGAAATTTCTCACATGGAAAAAGAGTAATAAAGTATGCATTTATCACGCCTAACTCACACCAAGCTATTACTTTAAACAAGTAATGTTTAAGTGTATACACTTGTGTTGCTCTAATACGGTGTACGCACGCTTGTGTGTGTGGCAGTGGATTGTAGGGCAATGCCTTTATGACGCACTTGATACTTAGCACGAAGTATTGAAGCTTGGAACGATCAAATCATGACCATTAATTTTTGGACAACATGATCATACGATCTAAATCATGGGATGCTTATAAGGTAAATCCAACAGTTGGATTTACTTGATTGTTTGTAAAGTCAACTATAAAATTAAATTAAGTTTGATCTAACAAATGAGATTAAGTGATCGTTACTAACAATTACAATATAATATTTATTATTAAATAACTGTTAATTATAATTTTCATCTAATAGACAAAATTAAGTGTTTGTTAATATTTGATGGTCATATTTTAATTACTTTTAAATTAGCAGTTATTTAATATCTTTTTTTATTTTTTGTAAGAAGCATTATTTAAAGTCAATTGCGAAATTACATGTATGTTACATGCATTAAAATTGTTGATTTAACATTATAAATAGTCAAATGTAGACCAATTTAAAGTATCGATTATTATCTTTTCTTCTTTCTCTCTAAAAACATTATGTAGTTTTAAAATTCGAGCTTATCTGTCTTGATAAAATAGAAACTCTAAGAATATTCTAGATTGGTTGCATTTTACTACAGACGTTTTCCAGTGCTCCTTTGCAGTGATGGAGGAGGGAGGGGGGCCGGTAGGGGCCATGGCCCCCCGCCCCCTCAACTTTTAAGAAGAAAAAAAAAATTATAAGACTTTTTGCCTATTGGCCCATAGCAAGAATTTTTTTTAGCCCCTTCCCTTTTATTACCTCTTCAACTGGTTTCATCCTATTTAGAACGATAGCTTTTTTATTAAAACGTTTTCCTTTAAAATTTCACGTTTCACGGGTAGCAACATACATGTCTGAAAATGGTAACAATGAAATAAGCTTTACAAAGTTGCATACGTTTTGTTCAAAGTACATAAAAGGGGTTTAGTAAAGCAATGCATTGAAAGAAGAAAGGTGTAGACTCGAGGAGTCACACACCTGACAAAGCTTGATTTCCTAAGGATGTATGGCAAAGATAAAGTAAAATGAGAATTCATTCCAATATAGCTAAATGACATTATAAAAGCTTAGAAGATATGTGTTTCATTTGTTTTATGTTGCGTTTAGCATAATGTGTTTTGTATAGAATATAGTATATTTTGTATAATAGTTAGTGGGTTGTTTCAACAAAATGAGCAAGAGAATGTTAGCTTCAAGAGCCATATTATTCAGGTAAAATCTTGCGAGAATACCGAGGATCACATAATTCATCCAACTGAAATTTCTCTATTTCAGTACAGAAACTAAGATTTTATTTATTTTTTAATTTTTTTGAATCTTTGACAACAGTTTTCTTTTCTTTTTTCAAAAACTTTATTTTCAATTTTGCTTATTGATTTTTAATTTGAAGGGAATAATAAAAATATAAAACTCGGTTATGTTTAATTCACTTAAAATTTGGCTTTATATATATATACTTGAGCCACTACTTAAAAAAAAAAAAAAAAAAAAAAACCCCTCATTAAAATGTCCGGTTCCTCTTTTGTATCTTGAAGAAGTATTCGATGTAACCCAATACATACTAAATCATCAGTATTGGTGGGAACAAATAACTTATTAGGGAAAGCGACTCTGTAACACAGATTAGAAGAATTTAATTTCTTATTTTATCTTTATGTTCTTAGAGCTATTTGATACTGGGTCAAACCATATTAACTAAAAAAAAAAAAGTCCGATTAATGCAAAGTTTGCAAATTATTAGTGGTTATCATATGGTAGACTAGAGATTAAAAAGTAAGAGTTTGTGGTCAAAATAAAATAGTGAAAAACTAAGTTTTTACGTCATGAGGTTTGAAAAATTGTTCCACCTAAATAGAGGTAAAATATTGAAAAAGACTTGGAACCACTAAAAATGAAACATGAAAAAGAGATCCAAGTCCCACCAATTTAAAGTTACTAGATGACTCATTACATGTCACATTATGAACAAATGATTCTAGATCAAGAGATTTTTAAGTCCTAATTACAACAAAAATATCCAACAAAATCCTTTAAGACCCCGTTAATGGCGTCAAATTCAATTAACTGCCCAGCCGTGGACTCCAAAGGACCCCTTCAATCTGATTTATCTTCCAAATATGTTTTCTTAAAAGGGTCGGACCACGTAAGCCACATGACGGGTGGAATTGGTTGGACCCCAACCTCAAAGGACGCGTATGTCCAGTGCTGGATTGGCACGTGTGCGGCCTAGGTGACGTCGGAATAAATAAATGGCCAGCGCGATTCTCGAGAGCCAGCTCAACAACCACCATAGCATCCCCGTATCTACTGTGTACGTATACATCTCCTCACTAATACGACACGTGTATGGTGACGTGGACGTTGCCTTGGCGCTCCTTTAACCCCTCCTCCTCCTCCTACTTCCTCTTCGCCACCATTTGTTTATTTCTTCATCCTCTGTGAAAGCCCAAACTCTTTTTCTCTGGTTTTAGAGAGAGAAAGCTGAGTCAAAATGCGGAGGGTGAGAAACTAGGGGGGTCAACACCTTTCGTCATATTTACGTCTTTGCCATTGGGGGTAGTTGAAGCTCTGAGAGTCATTTTTCTGTTTTCGAAATTCCTTACACTGTTTGGCTTTGGGACGTCACGAGGTGGAGATTTGGGATTCGAGAGTTGAAGGTATGTGAATTTTTCGTTTGATTTGTTGAGTTATAGTGTTGGAGAATGAAAATTTGATTGTGAATTTCTTTTAATTGAGGCTCTGTTTGGTTGCTGAGAAGTTGGATGGAAGTGAAGTTTTAGGTACCGTAGGGAATTGAAAAAAAATGGATTTTTTCTGGTTTCTATAGTGAGTTATTGGATGTATAGAATTATTATGTTTAGTTCGGTTGAGATTTTCGTTTTCCGACAGCGAACTCTAACGTTCCTTTGTCTTTTCTTGTCGTTCATTTTCCCAGCAACCAAACAACGGGTTAGAGTTAAAACTTAGATAGATCTCTACTATTCGTCTGCGTTTCTGCTGAAACTTTGAATTTCCGTACCTACACGTGTGGTAATTTGCTTTCTTTAATGGTTTTAGTTTCCTTTTGAATTGCATATGTTCCTTTTCATGCAATCCCACTAGTCGTGTGAGAGATGGTAGAGATTGGTTGGGGTTAATTTTTTATTTTTATTTTTTATTTAAAAAAAAAGGAGAGAGAGAGAGAGAGAGAGAGAGAGAGAGAGAGAAAATGGATGAAATAGAAGACGAAGTCTTATTACGATCGAAGCCTGTGAAAGTATTACGTACAAAACTTTCAGATGTTTATCTGAAACGAGTTTAAAGTTTCATATTTTCACATTTTCCTTTCATATTTGTGCACGCGGGTATTATTGTCATATAGCTCCCCCGATTGTTAGTTTTTTTGTTCTTCGGAGCGTCTTTGAATATCCTGTTGAGATATATTTGGTATTTGGTGGTAATCCACCGCTTGTGTCCGTCGCTTTCTTAAGTTTCTTGTTATCGAGTGCGGTGGTAAAAGGACGATAATGACCCTCTACCTTACTGCCTTTTCCGTGGCGTTGAACTTTTAGGTTTTTCCCTCTATATTTTCCTCACTTCAATCATTTATTTGTTTGTTTATTTATTTACTTTAGTAGATGATCTTCTTAAGTTTGCTTACTGGTGAAAGTAACTTGTGGGCATAGCGATCTTTTATTCCATCAATATTGTAGTATGGGAAACTCACGAAATCCCTCGTCATATATGACATCTAATTCATGCTAGGAGTTTTTTTTTTTAACCTCCAAAGGATGATTTTTTTTTTTTTTTTTTTTTTTAATTGATGAAAAAGTGACATCTATAACTTTGTGATTACTGTCTAAAATTTTTGTAGCGAATGCAAAGTTTGGATCCTATGTTTCACTTGCTATTGTTGTGAAATTTCTGTCTGTGGGTTTACTATATTGTACAGGGGCGCTAATTGATCTTATTTTTGGTAGCATTCAGTGTGTCAGGAATTTATCATACATGTCACCCTGTTTCCTTTACTTGAGTCGTATTAACAACTTCAGATTTTATTTTATTTTATTTTTTGAAATCACAAATTCAGAAGGTTGGTTTGGTATTGTTGTTGTTTTTGTGGAACTTATGGAATATCTGTGTCAAGTTGAGTTTTATTCTAATGCTTTCTGAAAGAGGGTTTCAATTTAAATACTTTAGCTTATGGCCTTATGCGTAACCTTCTTGTAGAGAGCTTGTTTAAATTTTAGGTGAAAAGTAGGCTTAAACAGGCTGGTAAAAAAAAGTTCCATCTATTTATGCCTCAAACACCATGGTTGCATAAAGAAAGCTCAGACAGGTGAACTTAATTTACTGAACTTTATGCTTCCACTGCTAAGTCTGACAATTAACCTAAATTTTGAAGTCATATAGTGGCCACTGCCTGATGCAGTGGTTGAAGTTTTGGTATGTCAAGTGCAAAGCGGCTGCTGAAAGCAAAATGATGAAAACTAGGGTTTATCCATATCAGGTCGACCCTTGCTTTGGCTGGGCAATACAGGGTAGTAGTAGCCTGTAAGTTATTAGTGTATTAGCATGTCAATGTGGTGGCATCCTCTTAAGTCATAACGTTGCTTCTGGGTTGGCTATTTCTACTTTTAATTGGGAGCAGTAGCTTAAGGTTATCATTTATTGCATTAGTATGTCACAGTTCTTGTGTTTGATGTTCAACGACGATATTATGCGTTGTGAAAGTTTAACATGAATGGTTTTAGATCAATATGTCAGTTCTATATAAAATTATAAATCCCAATTTTATTGTATTGTTCATCCGGTACCTTGGGAATTTTTCTTCCCGGTCACAGTCTGACATGATTACTATTAATGCAGTCGTGTGAGTTATAAATCAGAGAAAGGTGAAGGATTTTGTTACATAATTCAAATCAAGATTTTCAAAGTGCTTGTCATGGGAAACAATGAAGAGGGGAAGTCTTCTAAGCCCGAAAAATCATCTTCACCAGCAACACCAGTAAGCTGAGAAGCGACACTGTTTATGTTGTTAAAACTGAAATGTTTGTGATTCTGTAAAAAGACCAATTCTTGTCTATTTTCATGTTTTTTGTAACCTTTGATAGAAAAAAGAAAATCAAGTAGTTATATATGCAGATACATCTATTCTTTCATTTCTTTGGATCTTACTTCTGAATTTCCATGTATGAGTAATCACCAATCCTTCTGTATTTACAGGATCGGACTAATCAGACCAATCAGACCAATATTCAAGTCTATCCTGATTGGGCGGCCATGCAGGTTATCTATTTTATACTGCACTTGATCTCCTTTCTTGCAAAGCAATTGTTAGAACATGTTTATTTAATAAAAGGTTCATTACATAATTTCTTGCAAGAAATGGTAATATTAATTCAAGCTAATCCATTCATATTCAGGCATATTATGGCCCCAGAGTTGCTCTTCCACCATATTACAACTCCACAGTCGGTTCGGGTCATGCTCCTCACCCATACATGTGGGGCCCAGCACAGGTATTGACCAGCATCAAGGCAATAGAAAGTTTCTGTATGACTTGCATTAATCATTCTAATGGCTATGGAACGAATTGTGAACATCATGCTAGGATGTTTTGTTAACTTTTTTATTCTTCCAGCCTATGATGCCACCTTATGGGGCGCCTTATGCGGCAATTTACCCACATGGAGGCGTTTATGCACATCCTGGAGTTCCTCTTGTAAGTCTACATTCCGGCTATTTTTCGCTTAGAATCTAACATTCTTAACAATTATTACGAATTCCCTCTGCCTTGGCACCTTTGGAGGATAACTGGATATCTTTTTCAGTCTCCAAGATTTGAGTTTGTGGACTGTTATAGCCCTCCCTGGTGGCATGCAATATGAAAGTTCTATTTGGAAATATGGCCTGGCTGGGTAGCTATCTGCTATGCGTTATCTTAGTATAATGAAAATAATTACTCGTACTTGGCGGACATTCTAATTGGTTCTGACTGCTTTGTCTAGGTGACTTGAATTAAGCAGAGTTTCCAACTGTTTTTCGGTAGTTGTAACTCCTAATCAATAGTTCTAACTGCTCCCTCCCCCTTCTTCTTGTATAATAAAACTTACAAATATTACACACAAGTGAGAAAAGCTTTCTCATGTACTTATGGATTTTTATTTTTTATAAACTAGGGATCACATCCTCATGGTCATGGGATTCCATTATCACCCGCTGTAAGTGAAGCTTTGGTTCTATGGCTTTCTTTCAAATTCTTGTAGTTTTATTGCTTTCTGCTGTTAAATGACGTACAAAAAGAAGAAGAAGAAGAAATATAATGAGAGAGGAAACGAAATAGGTGCCCCTTAATTAATTTGGGATTTAATTATGGTGCAATGAAGCAGGCTGTGACTCCTTTGGGCATAGAAACACCTACAAAGTCTGGAAATACAGATCGAGGTTTAATGAAAAAATTGAAAGAGTTTGATGGGCTTGCAATGTCAATAGGCAATGGTACTGCTGAGATTGCTGAGGGTGAGGCTGAACATAGGCTGTCACAGAGGTTTGTTGAATCTTTTTCTCGTCTCTGCAATATGCTAACCTGTATTATCTTTAGAATCTGGTTCCATGTAGATGTCCCACTTGCATTAGTCTTCCTACTAGACCTCTTGCGGCTAGGCTAACTTAGTTTCTTTGGCCACGTGAACAGTCTGGAGACTGAAGGTTCCAGTGATGGAAGTAGCGGGAATACTGCCAGGGTGAGGATTTATACTTTTCTTTTTAACTGTTTTCTTGCAACTCTTTTGCACTTTCTGTCTGTTGATTTGATTCTTGTACATACATACATAGTGAAGGAGAACATTTTAGATTTTAACTGTGGTCTTCACCTGTGTTATGTTCAGGCAAATCAAACCAGAAGGAAAAGAAGCCGTGAGGAAACACCAACTGCTGGTGCCGCTGGTATTACTCTTTTCTTCACCAAGTCTTAAATCTTGATGAACAATAGAGTTGGCCCGGTATTGAGTAGTGTAGGATACCTCTCACTGTATTCATGGCATGTGCCCGTATACAGTGACTAGTACATGCCATGTATACAGTGAGAGGTATACAGTGACAAGCATTAGAAGAATCTCTTATTCCCAAAAGTTCCACACCCACAAGGACCTCACCTAGGAATGGGCAAGTACATTAGGCTAGAAGGCAGTAGGTGGAAATGTATCAATTGATGCAATGACTGCATTGCCTCTCATACTGCACTAGAATTGCCCTTTAGGGTTTGTTAAGAACCTGCTCTGCTTAATGGTACCTAGGAGCAAAAATGCAGTGACATGTTGGATTGATTCTGGCATGCAAAAGAAGTTGACAGTGATAGGGGTAGGGAGGGACTGAGACATGGGGTGGTTATTAACCTGATCTGAGTGCTGGTGGGTGATTTTAGGAAATATAATTAAGGGAAAGCAAGTAGTAACAGAGGTACCGCTTCGTTGCTGATGGATTGCAATCTTGCAAGTAGTATTAGAGTAACCAGTCTATTTTCTTCTGGCTAATAGGATTATCACCTGTATATTTCTCTTGTCGGCTGTAATCCCTTTTCAACATTGAAAAGATCAGGCTCTACTACTAATGTATCGGGTCCTAACACCAGAATGATATAGATCAATGACAAATGACCAGTTTAAGAATTCCTCTTTACAGTTTCTTATGGTTCCATTTGGTATTCTATACTCTCTTTTCTTAATTACTGGTTTATGAACATATTAATGAAATAGTGATATGACGTACCCAGAGATCAGTGTCATGTATATGCAAATGAGTGGTTGTAGAAAACTGTCTGTGGTAAAGAAGTTACTGAGCTGTTGAATTGAATTCATGTTTGATGATATTTCTGTTTACTCGATCTGTATATGAACAGGCAGTGATGGCAAGACTGAGGCACAGGCCAGTTCAGTTTCTGCTAAGGAGGTAAATTCAGCTCCTGATAAGGCCTTGGGTGCAACTGTTACTCCTGCTAGTGCTGCTGGAAATTTGGTTGGAACTGTTGTTTCTCCTGGCATGACAACAGCATTGGAGCACAGGAACACTCCTAATATGAATACCAAGACAACAACTAATAGTGTCCCACAGCCCTGTGCAGTATTGCCTCCTGAAACATGGGTACAGGTATTGTCTGAGAATTGTGGTTTTTAATTTTTCAGATTCCTTGCCTCCCATATTTTTCCAGGATATGCTTCACTTTTTCAAAATTTTGAATCATTTTGCTTTTCCAAGAAGTTACTGCTTTGTATTTGGATAATAAAGCATTGTCTAAACCTTTGCCTAACTGATTGTAAATTCTGGTGATGGTTTGTTATATTGCTCAGAATGAAAGGGAGGTAAAACGAGAGAGGAGGAAACAGTCTAATCGAGAATCCGCTAGAAGGTCCAGGTTGAGAAAGCAGGTATAGACATGTGTGTTCTTTAATAAATTAAGTCTCATATTGTTGGTCTGAACCACCTTTTTATTGGATGTAATGCTTTGCAAACTCCATGCAGGCTGAAACTGAAGAACTTGCACATAAAGTCGAATCCTTGAATGCGGAGAATGTGGCAATAAAATCTGAATTAGAAAGATTGACAGAAAACTCAGAGAAACTGAGGCTAGAAAATGCAACCTTAATGGTATATATCCACGTGCCACCCCTATAATTTCCTTGTTTGCATCAGCAATGGATTTGTGTTTCCTGAGTTTGTTACTCCTGCTCTTTTAACTTATAAATTGATTTCAACATACAGGAGAAACTGAAAAATGCAAAACTAGGACAGACAGTAGAGAGTAGTTTGAACAGCATTGACGACAAGAGAGGGGTACCTGTTAGTACAGAAAACCTAATGTCAAGAGTTAATAATTCGGGTCCCATTGATAGGAGCATCGAGGAAAAGAGTGACATGTACGAGAACAACTCAAACTCTGGTGCCAAGCTGCATCAACTCTTAGATGCGAGTCCCAGGGCTGATGCTGTGGCTGCTGGCTAGTCAAGGAAACAGCATCTTTCTAATCATGTGGTTTTGGCAATATTACAAGTCCAGAATTGCTGCTAACAGTAAAAGCAGAAGAATGAAACAAACAGGTGAATAGGATTTGTACATGTGAAAATGCAGACACTAATTTTTACTTGTAAGTTAGTCTTTTCATGTCTGAACTGATTGATGTGTTGTCAGCATTAAGAGTGCGTGGATAGCCACTGAAGGTAATGTACATTGAAGAGTTAGAGATATTTAGCTGTGGGGAACTGAACATTTCGTATGTATCTGCTTGTGCAATTTTTACTTAATACTGATTTCGGCCTGTCATGGTATGTGATTTGACAAGGTCTGGATATGTCTTTTATGGTATTATCTGTTAACTTCAAATGGCCGACGTTTTGTAGAACTCAACAACTATGGCATGCTTAGCATCATGATCACAAATTGTTGAAGACCAAGATGTTTCTTTTGTTCCTGTTAGGCAATCGGAAAATAAAAAATATATATAGATATATTATGAAGTACGACTTCCATCCATCCTATTTTATCCTCCTTTTTTCCCCTTTGACATCTGATATTTGGGCAGATTTCCTTTCATTTTTGGGTCAGCCTCTAGGCAGGCCTGCCCAATTAAGAGGCATGATCAGTTGTGTGTGTAACTTGCTTTCACTGATGAAATAATAAGAGAATAAAAATTAAAGAAAGAGATCGTTTATTATTTTTTGTAAGCATATATTAAGGCACCCTACATTTATTAATAAAGGAGATCGAGCTTATAATAAATATAATTTTTTTCAAACATTTATCGTTCGATTAGGAGGCCTACGGTTCCAGGAATTACCCTACCATGGAGGCCTAGTGTTTATCCAAGCACGTAAAAAGTGGTATTTGAGCAAGCCATATTTGACTTCACCCTTGAGGACAAGGGCGTTTTAAGGGGGGCAGGATTGTTACGGACTCCCATGGACGTAAGAAACATGAGTTGCATGGGAAGCTACCAACGTGAGAAATATAAAGGTAAGAAAAAAGTCCATATATGGAGTCTAATTAGGATTAGGTTATCAAGATTGTCCTTAATTTTTTGGAAGGTTTAAAAAAATTCCTCAAGCTACCTTAACATAAATAGGTCCATAATTCTTGAAAGAAAGAAAAAATACAAAATTAGTCTACGTAGTCTACCTGATTTGCAATTAGCTTTACTTAGTATCAAAATAAACTCAGAAGTCCCTAAAGTATGTTATACAGTCAAATTTCATCCACTGAATTAACAAATTATATTATTGTGATACTGACTTAAATAAGACACATGCTATAATTTTATTAGTTGTAACGTGTCAAAATAATATAATTTGTTAATTCAATGAACGCAATTTGTCTTTAAAGAGTCAATTGGTTTTTTTTTTTACATACTTTAGAAATCTCTATATCCATTTTATATCACATAAAGCTATTTGTAAATTCGATAAACAACCTAGATTGATTTTACATTTATTTTTTTTCCCTATTTAAAATTATTTATCTTCTATCATATCTATTAAGTATGGCCTAGCTTTTTTCATGTTTTGCAATTAAAAGATAGAGATAACAAAGGATAATCTTTGTGACTACACAAAGCCCGACCATAATCTTTGTGATGATTCACTTGCCCAAAGATTTGATCGTACGGACCGCCATCGTGGAAGTCAAAAAAATAAAAAATAAAAAAAATCGCCGCACGTATAAATTAGACTAGAAATGTAGGAAAAGTAGGAGAAAAGACTATTTTGTGCTGACCCCTTCCTTAAAGAATTATATTCCTCTAGGGGCGCAGAAGTCACAAATGCACACACACAAAAATTGAATCTACTTCCTCTCTCATCCAAAGAAATCAACGAAGCTTCATTGATTGAAAAAGAATTCTAGTGATTTTTTTATTTTATTTTAACTTGAAGTAATTTTAATAGTTTTTTTTTATTTAGAGGAAAATCTCCTATGATTTTTCACTTAAGAGAAGCCAAGCCAAACGAGAAGTCAAATTGGGTGAGCGTGAATGTAGATTAAGATCTTTTCAAATTATTTGCCTGAATTTAAGAGAATTCGTGCATGTGATTATGAGAAATCAGTTATGATACTTATTTGACTAAATAAAAATTAAGTTGTTCAACCGCTTATTCGGTTCGAATTCTCTTAAATTTGAATAAATAATTTAAAAAATCTTAATCCTTGAATGCAGTGACACATGTCAAATTAAGAAAGGAAGTAGCTAACCGGTCGGTCCACACAAAGTCCAAGGCTGGCCGCATGATGTCGGACCTAAACCATAGAGGCCCATTCCTTCCGTCCTCCTAACCGCTAATCCACGTGATTTCTAGCAAGTGCTCATGTGCATTGACCAAGACTTGAGAATTGAAATCAATCTCTTTTAATCTTTTACAATTTCAAAAGACTTCCACGTTATTTCTAGCAAGTGCTCATATGCATTGACCAAGACTTGAGAATTGAAATTAAACTATTTTAATCTTTTACAATTTCAAAAGACTTCACGGAAAACATGAAAATTATCAAAAGTACCTTTGTATTTTTTTATTTTTTTAAAATTAATTTTAATTTAAGGTTAATTTTGTAATTTCATAAAATTTATAAGGGTATGAAAGTTATTTTATTTTTTGACCGTCTAATTTAACTCAAAACCCTAACAGAGAGATGAGATTACAAAAAATAAAAGTTAGATACACTACATTAAGAGTTTTTAAACTTTGAAAAAAAAATTATATAAACAATAAAAATTTAAAAGGATAAAGTGAAGTTTATATATATATATATATATATATATATATATATATATATATATATATGCGCGCGCATTTCTCATCAAATTAAATAAATCCCAAGTACATTTTCATAGGACCTATCCCTCACCTAAATATTAATTTAGTGGAGAGTGTCTTGTGAAAGATTGAATTTTGAAGGTGTTACCCTAATGATCAATCCGTTTATATTGTCTTAGATTATTTAATTTGGTATTAGAACTAAAAGTTTAAAGTTCGAGCCTTGATTTCGTTATTTACTTCTGTTTCAATTAAATATTCTACTTGTTGGGATCCCTTTATTAGAAGAGAGTTTGAACCCACACGTAAAGAAAAATATTAAAGTGTTGATAAAATGATTACATTTATTCATATTATCATACTTTAATAAGACATTTATCTCTTTTAAAATGAAAAATATTTATACACTTATCAATTTAGTGCTAATAATGTTTACCATATTGAGTAGGAAAAAAAAATGTTTACTATATGAATTAACGAAATCTTTAATTCACTTTAATGGTTACTTGTCAAGCTGAGTGGCGTCCTTATTAAAAAAAATAAATAAAAATAAAAAATAAAAAAATAAAAACAAATGTTGGGTGTCATGGGTGACATCCAGTGGATGGCTCCCCTTTCTAAGACGCCTTTAAAAAATAATAAACGTTGTCTTAATCTGAAAATCCCTGCTTCAAATTTTGACCGTTTGTGCAGCTTTCATGTCCTCCTCGTATCTCCACGTCCTAGATCTTTGTAACTGTAATCTGCAGGAGAAAAACAAAACTGTTTTGTGCTGTTTGTCATGTAATATGATTTTTCCTCTCTTTTTATTCACTCGCTTCTCATGCTCCAACAATTTTGCCTCCTTGTCCTGACCCTTCATTTTTTTAAATTTTGTTTTTGGTTCCTTTAAATACTAATTTCAGATACCAAACACAGATTTTAAACATTTCTGGAAAAGTTGTTGCTTGAACACTGCAGAAAACTTGGCCATTCATGTAGTTTAGAATGGGCATTGCTTTCCTATCAGATTTGAACAATTTAATTCAAATGGGATGCTTGGTTTAAGGTCTTACTTTTGAAATTTCTAAACTTTAGAGGTTTGCTTGGTCTGGGTTTTGAAATTTAGTGGGTTTTCTTAGAACTTGGACTTTTTAGGTAGTTGAAGTAATTACAGATACACTTTTCGACAGATTTTGAGATTCACTTTTTGTTTTTGCTGGATGGGTTTTTGAAATTGGATTTTGTTTTAGTAGAAAATTTTGAACATTGGGGAAAAAAATCTTCCTAAAAGTTAAGGTTTAAAGTAAATTTTATTGTATTGTTTTTAGTATATATGACTTCCTTCCGGGGATTTCTTTATGAAATTTAGGTGCTGGACGGTTTCTTTTCTTTTTTTGGATCAATGTCGTTTATCTATTCAGTTGCCAAATGTTCCACCTTTGGAGTTCCTGTACTTGGATTTTAGGTTTCAATAGCATTTTCTTCGATGTTAGCATCTGGGGGTGGGGGGTTTCAGTTGTTTAGATCTGAGAGACAAGAAAGTTAAATTGGCAGTTGGGTTTTGCTTTAAGCCACGAGATCACGAAACTATCAGCAGATAGGCGTTGGGTGAAGTTCAGATTTTCAGCTCTCAGTGTTGACTCTGTTTCTTTTTTAACTAGCCTCAGTGTTCTTTCTGTTCGGAGAGTTTCAATTTGATCTTAGAAGTCCTTCGGAGTTGCTCAAATTATAGTTGGAGAGGGAGATTGAGCATTTTTTTGCTTGTTTTTCAAAATGGGGCAGCATTCTGCAGCGGTATGGGATTATAGGGCAGCAACTGAAATAACAAAGGACTGGAATGGGATCGATCAGGTTGTTCTTCGGAACCCACAAGGGGCTTTGGCACGGGTGAGAAATTCTTACTTTATATAGCACATATAGTTTGTGTATAATTGTAGTTAATTAATGGGTTAGAGATTTGAATTATTTCTCTTTTGATGATATAGGTTAGCTTGCATGGAGGACAGGTAACTTCTTGGAGAAATGAGCATGGGGAAGAACTCCTATTCACTAGTAGTAAGGTGTGGCTGTCTAAATCTATCGTCTTATGGTTATCCTGTGTTTGTTTTATGCTCCATGTATTACCTCTGCTAGAGATGCAAAGATGATTTATTTATCTGTATTTTATCAAAATGCAGGCCATTTTCAAGCCTCCAAAAGCAATGCGTGGAGGAATACCCATTTGTTTCCCTCAGGTACTTCTAATCATTCTTGTTTACATGCATGACTTTCGAAAATTTCTTACTGATGCATCAAATATTAATGCTTTTGAAGTTTGGAAACTGTGGGTCACTAGAACAACATGGATTTGCAAGGAACAAGATTTGGGCAATTGATGATAATCCTCAACCTCTCCTCCCAAATGATTCCAATGTGAAATCCTTCATTGACCTACTACTTAAACCATCGGAAGAAGACCTAAAGTGCTGGCCCAATAGGTATGAGCTTGGCTCCTGTTTTATCAATGGAAACCACCATCAAGTATGATATATAGCACTTCCAGTTTGAAGTAACTCTTTATGTTTTTGTTGATTAAGTTTTACACCATTGATTTTGTTGTCGATAGAAAATATAGTGGATGAAGTACGAGGTCTTTGTTGGTGTGCATGATTATGATCTTAGTTATTGTTGAAATTGAGACTCTACTGGTTTGCCCAAAAACAAAATGAAATTTATTTTCTTATTGTTGTTAGAATATTGGAATTGTGTATACAGGAAGTTCAAAAATTCTAATTGGCTTGAAATAAACAATTGTAATGATAATTAGATTCGAACCTTAATCCTCTTTAGGTTGCTTTAGCTGATTGGATTCTAGATTTCGTTGTTTTTCCTGGTATTTGTGTTTCAAAGGATGATGTTTTGCTAACAGAATTTTATTTTTTTTCTATTCCTTTCCAGCTTTGAGTTACGTCTTAGGGTGTCTCTTTCAACAGACGGAGATCTGACACTGACATCACGAGTTAGGAACGTCAATGGCAAACCGTTTAGTTTCTCATTTGCCTATCACACATACTTTTCAGTTTCTGACATAAGGTATGGAGTATTAACTTGTGAACTTTAAAACATACTTAAAAATCGAAAATCAGATATTACAAGGCAGAAACACATTCTTTAGAAAAAGGAAATAAAATGACAAATTTACTTTGTTCTTCTGAATTGTATCTATCTACTAGTAAAGGCATACAAGTTATAGCTCTCGGCTGCTGTAATTATGTACATGTCTATTCTGGGTGTGCGATTTGCACTTATATGAACATTAATTGTGCCACAGTGAAGTAAGAATAGAAGGGCTGGAGACACTTGACTACCTAGACAATCTTTGCCGAAGAGAACGTTTTACAGAACAAGGAGATGCTATAACTTTTGAATCCGAGGTAAGTTCTCTCGACTGTTATTTGTAACAAAAACATTAGAGTTATTTAGCCAAGAGACTCGAGATATAGAGAATGGTGTGAAATTTCTAAAGCAGGGCAATTGAAATTTTTTTACTAGATCATATCAAGATATTATTATTTTTCTATGAAACTTTCATTGACAAGTTAAAGGTTTCTGCTAAAGAAATTAGAAATTGACAACAGAATGATAGCTGCATTTCTCAAGACTGATATGGGGAGGAAACATATTGGTTGATATGGAGATTCTAATGGCATATTACTCCAAAGAAGCAGTCTTATTTGTACATTTTAGACTCTAAAAAAATCAAACCTTTTCAATTGTAGTTATTTCATAAGAATAACATTGAAGCAGTATTTTATCATGTCACTGAGCCTCTACTTTACTTGGCTTTTTAATCTTGCATTTAATTACCGCTGCTTTTTTTTGGGTGCAAACAGAGGGATGACAATTAAAGAGTCCATGTTTTCTTCTGTTTTTTTCTTCCTGGCAGCTGGATCGAGTTTATCTTAGTTCTCCTAATGTAATAGCAGTCCTTGACCATGAAAAAAAGCGGACGTACGTAATAAGAAAGGATGGACTTCCGGATGCCGGTAAGCTGCCTGCCATACATATGAACAAGTATAACCATCACATACAATAAAAGGAAATAAAATTTCTGGTAGCTATTTTCTACCAATATAACAGTTTATGGTCTTCATTTTCTACTACAGTGGTTTGGAATCCTTGGGAGAAGAAATCAAAATCAATGGCAGACATTGGTGATGAGGAATACAAACAGATGGTTTGTGTTGATGGGGCAGCAATCGAGAAACCCGTCACTTTGAAGCCAGGCGAGGAGTGGACAGGGCGGTTGCAACTCTCGGTTGTGCCTTCCAGTTTCTGCAGTGAGCACCTCAATCTTTAGGAAATTTGGAGAAGACAAACAATGAGCTTTGTCTTCTTTAGTTCTTTTTCACCACCTCCCCGTAGGAACACCATAGTTAATGTTATATATATAATGGCTCAAGTTGTAAAAAGAGTCAAACGTTAAGATGTACTACAAGGATCATCAGAACAGCCTATGTTTTAATTCTATGGCTGCCCAAGGAAGGTGGAAAAGAATTGTTTTTTTAATTCACTTCTCATTTATTTTTCTTTCTTTTCTGGGTATAATCAGTATCTTTATTATCTTGTTCCTTGTTATAAAGGATTAACTTTTTGGTCAAACAAATGCTTCGAAACACGAGGGGAAAAAAAAAATTTGGCGGGGGAAGCTACTCTATTATTATCAGAGCCAGGTTTCGATCCTGGGACCTGTGGGTTATGGGCCCACCACGCTTCCGCTGCGCCACTCTGATTGTTGATTAATTTATAAAAGAACAAATATTTATACTATATTCTCTGCAAGGCTGATAATTATCTTTTCCTTAAATTATTTTGCCCCCTATGTTAATTTTGTTAGATTTAAAGATTGTTTAGAGGCTGAAGGCCATAATTTAAACCGTGGAAAGAGGGATTTGGATTTTGGAAGGGTGGACAAGTACTTACCCTCATTGTGTAGTTTACTAATATTTGAATTTTGATTGGTTGTCTTATAAATTATTATTTATTACTAGTTAAAAAAAAAAAGTCCAATTTTAAATGACAACATGTACGATTTGGCTACAAGAAAATTCGAAAAATCAGTCAAGTCTCACTATAATATGGTAGAAGAATGTCATAAGAAATGGTCGTCGGCAAGGGCGGGTGTTGATACTTTCCATCCCCAACCAAAAAGTATGGGCAAATATCAATTCGATAAGCAGTTAAGTCGGTTAATTTACTTGGTTAACCGACTTTGTCGGTTAAATCAACTAATTCACCAACTTGATTTCGAAAAACTATATTTTCAAAAAGATCAATTAAGTCGGTCGGTAGGCGGTCAGTTAAATAGGTTAATATAGATAATGAAACGACGTCGTTTTAATTTTTTTAAAGGAAAAAAAAAAAATTAATTCGTTCTTACTAAAACGTGTCTTTTCATTTTATGTTGGTTAGGTTAATCGGTTGGTTAAAATATGGTTCGATTTGATAAGTCGGTTAAAATTTTAACTAAACAGACTTTCAGAACAAAATTTTATACTAACTACCGAACCAATATTCGTCGATGGCAGTTCGGTAAGCAATCAGAAGGTGGTAGGCGGATAATTTGCCCAACCCTACCAAAAAGCAAAAGAAAGAAACAGATTAAACTCCTTATATACCATCATGGTTCAATAATAACAAGTTAACACTTTAGATCAAGATTCTCTATGACAACAATTCAGTTTATGGTCTAAATACTAACAAGCTCGAGGTATGGCTAAAAAAACCAAAGAAAAAACACAGGATTTCCAAGAGCAAAAGACCAAAAATTAGGCAGACATGCTCTCCCACATTCCCCACGACAAGCAGGGAACCATTAAGTGTTGAAACACGTATATGGTTGCTTTTGATTGTAGATGGGATTCCCAAATCCACACTGAAGCAATGGAAGTCTAACGATGATCAGGCCAAGCTGTAGTTTCCAAAGACCAACGTCAAAGAGGAGATACCTGCAGTTCAAAATTTAGGACCTGCAAGACATATATGTCTAGTTCCAATGACAATCAACGAATGATTTTTTGGGTTTCTTACCATGTTTATAAACAAACTATAGGCCCCGACGATACTCTAGTTGCTTGGTATTCTCTAGCAATATCTGCCAAACCAACCAATAGAAAATCCCAATAAATCCCTCATGACTGTACTAAGAGAACGAATGAAGCAATACCTCTGAGTAGATATCATTGCACATTGTTCAAATACAGAGGCAACTCAACAAGTTCTAAGAAGGCAACATTTTCATTGGCTAAAAGAAAAATGCTCTTACTTCTCGAATGTAATTTGCCACTGCTTTGCAGCCTTCAATTGCAAGTTGCATGACGTTTTCAAAAATGTCTATTGGTAACTTAGAATCCATCTGCTTCAGAACACATAACAAATGAGTGGTCCAAAAAGAAATCTTTGGCCTTGATTGGGTGGTGCTACTAAATCAAACAAGGAAAAACCTTAATGGCAAAGTAATAGAGGTGCACAGAATGCAAATATAAATCGAACCATTTAGCCTTATAAATCGCAAAAATTGCAAAAAATTCAAAACCGTAAAGGTAACAAGTTTTGTGCTTCAAAATTATTGCAAATTACAGTATCAGATACATCAATAATACAATTAATCAGAAAACCCAAAACCATTAAGTGTTTGTTTGGGATTGCATTAAAGAGCTTAAAAGTGCTTTTAATACTTAAAAAGCTCTTTCATGCAAAAAAAAAATGTTGGTTTGGTAAAAAAAACTTAAAGAGTACTTTATTACTCTAAAAATCCCAAAACTACGTTCAAAGGGAAGCTTGAAAATGAGATTTTTTTTTCTAAAAAGCTCTTTTAGGCTTTTTCTATAGACAAAAGCTCTATTTCCCAACACAATCCCAATCAGGCTCTAAGTCTAATCCCCAACACTCAGGTTGACCATGTGGATGAGAGTATAATCCATCAAGATATATTGCAACCAACTCTAAACATTCAAAATCTCTAAGGCCAACCAACCTTGGGAGAAGGATCTTGCATGAACCTAGGCCAAAAGTAGTTCAGCAATTGTTGGGTAGGGGTAGGGATAGAAGTTTCAGGCAAATATTTAAAGTAGAGCTTAATTTCTTTATATCTAAGGCTCTGAGCTGTTCGGAAATCCAAATTTAGAAATTTTTAAAATCACAAAAGCACTGAATGAGCCCAAGATGTCAACCATGAAGGAATTCTAAACCTATAAGAGGTAGATAGAAGAATAAATGAGAACAAAGTTTCAGATATAACCTGAAGAAGGGTCACTTTGTCCAACTTAGGGAGAAACCCTACAGTGACATCAGGACCTCCAGCACTATCTTCTACATAGTTCAAATCTGTTCACACTTCTCCAAATAAGAATTCATTTTGAAAGCAAAAACTTTAGATGTACCAAGAAAGCAAGGGAAAAACAAAAGGCATGTAATTTACCAAGCAGAGGAGTGGTATTAAGGTACCCAGAACTACATGAAGTAACAAGATCACGCAATGGGATCCCAGCATCTGCAAGGGCTAAAGTTGCAGCATTGATACATGCAGATCTAGTTCCTGCAAAAAAAAAAAAAAAAAAAAAAACTGATTCACGAATAGAATTCAACATGACATTTTAGTTCCACTTGATTATATATTCAACTAGTATCCTGTTCAGAGGCTCTTCAACTTTTACATATGCTTTACTGGGCGTCCTTATATTTTTCCTTTCAATGAACAATTAATGTCTGCAGGTCCACAACTCTATGGGTACATTGGGTAGCACAAAACTTAACCAAACACAGCTTAATAATGGCAAGAAAAACATACTAGCATGCATCTCAAAACAATAAAAACTGTGCTGAATTCTCCATCTATTATATTACATAGTAGATTCCCTAGAAACCCTTGTTGCCTAAAAAGCAAAAAAAAAAAAATCCCACATGCATACAAAATTGAAATGACCAGATTACCATCCAAGAATAATAACTGCACGTATTCAGTCGAGTCTCAACTTACCTCCATCTGCTTGGAGTACTTGGACAAAAATATCTATCTGCAAGATAAGTAAACAAACCTTCAGAATTGAAACTAGCAATACCACACATGAGGGAAAAGTTCCCAAGATGCTGTAATAGAACCTGAGACCGAGGCATCAAATGTGTCAATATGCAAGCTTCCATGGTCTGGCGAATAACTAGAGATATCTCTGTGGATCGCCTGAGTGCAAGAAAACTTACATCAATAAGAAAGCAAAAGAGCACGCATGCAGGAAAAAACAAAAAAAAAATTAGAAAAGAAAACACACACACACTTCACCAAAAGCTTTAATTTGCAAGTGAAGCCAAAAGGAGGTATTTCTCTTCTTTTATACTAAACCTACTACATCACTTCCAGAGACAAGTCAATGAAGTCATAACTAATTCAAAATTATGTCCACCATGAAAGACACTTTGGCATGGTTTTGGTTCATCAATTACTATCAGAGAACACATCTAGTCATTCAAAAATTATCCCAGCCTGTTTTTAGCCAGACAAATTCAGTTCCCTAAGGATACAGATTTTACAACCCTCTATATCTAAATTGCAAAAAATTTCCAAAGACACTTTTTCAAAGCATTTAAAAGGCTATCATACAGCACTATTATTCTATTAAGACGATTATAATGCAATCATGTGGCTTTCTTCATGGGAAAGACTACGGATTAACTCATGGCAACGTATGGAAATTAGGTGACCAATAATTTTAGAATGAACCAAAGAGAAAGAGAATTACCTGTCACCCTTTGGTTTTCTCATGCGATCCCCAGTACTAAAATTAGCCATGCTATACTCGCATCGCACCTGAAAACAAACAAAGACAAAAATCATGAATGCATTTAGAACTAGTTAAAGAGAGGAAAATAACAAAAAGGGTGTTACCAGGGCCTTGTCACTCATTTGTTGACTCCTATTTTGGACCTGCAAGTGAGCATATATCATAAGTAATCAAAGTATCATAGCAATAACTTGAAAAGGTACTTATCTTGCAAACTAAACATTTCAAACAAAGACTCAATGTTAAAGGGTACCTCTCTAGGGCCATATACTGCAGCGATGACTTTAGTGTTACCCATCTCAAACACAGCAGAACTGAAATTGAAAGGCAGAGTAAATTTAATTAAAAACATCACAAATTAAAATTAATTTGAAGAATTACTCATATGTATGGTTAGTACCCGTCAGCTTTGGCCACGGCACCAATCTCTGCTCGAATTTGCCTCATCTAAAATAAATTAGAAAAAAAAAAAAAAACAGATAAAGCAGATCATAAGAGAACAGGTAAACAAAGAGACCAAGCTAGAGAAACGAATGTAGTTTGATATATACTTCCATGGGACGGCGACCATCTAAGCGAAGGCCTTCAGGGCTCACGTACTCCATATCTGCAAAAACCTGTCTATGGCGTGTGCTATGAGTGAGAGACGCAACAATGAATGACAGCGACACTGATGAATGCCTCACGGCGCTGTTTCGGTGCAGCTGGATGGGAACACTCTGCACGCCAAATTTCAAAACCCTTTACTGACCCAAAAACAAAAACGAGATGACGGTCTCGCACCCTGTTCCTGAAACGGCGCCGTTGCTATCAAAAGAAAGAGAAAGGCCCTATAGCAGGCTTGGGCAGCTTGGCAGCCCAAAAAAAGGGATCAGGATCCACGGAGATCCACAATAGTGACAATCTAGGCCATTTGTTACATCAAACGGCCTGAAAGATGACATGTGTACAAAATTTTGAATTTCAAAAATTTAACAAAGACGACTCTTTATTTCAAACAAAAACCACTGTATCCACTTGTTCTCCTCTCCCTCTCCCTCTCCAGAAAGACCTTTCTTCAACCTCCAGAAACCGTGTGCTTCGTCCCATTTGAGTTGAAATAAAAACAAAATTTGGCAAGAATCTCATGCCTATAGTTTCGATCGATGCCGTGTGCACCAGAAGATTCAGGTGAGAATGAGAGAGAATCTAAAAATGGTAAAAACCCATAAACAAAATTCAGATCTAAAGGAAACCAGAGTGTAAAAAAAGAAAAAAAAAAATGAGAGAAAACCCACCTATGTGGATTGAAGAAAATGAAGATGAAAACCTAAAAGAGATTTTTATTGTTGCAACCCGAATCAGTTGCAAAAGCCTCTCAATGCTTCTTTGTTTCTGTTTTTCTTAGAAAAAGATGAAGGAAAGAAGACAACATGAAGAAGAAAAGAAGACCCCTCGGTACCTTAGTAGGTGGCATGTTCTAAGCCGTGTGTTTTTTTTTTTATTAAAAAAAAATAATAATAATAATTGCACCGTTGGTCCCTTTGGTATGCCATAATTATTTTTCACTCCCTGTTTAAAAAGTACATGGGAGGTCCTTGTGGTATGCAATAATTACAAATCGATCCTGACGTCAAATTCTGTTAAAATTTTTAACAGATTTCTTCAAATACCATGTCAGTGCCACGTGTCGTCATTTTATTGGCGACACGTGGCGCTGACATGCACATCTTAATAAAATAATATAAATTTATTAAAAAATAAATAAATTTATTTATTTTAAAAAAAAAAAACAAAAAAAGACCCCCCCAGTGGCTGCAGGGGGTGGCGCGCGGCCAACCCCAATGGCATGGGGGTGGCTGCCACCCCCTTGCCCCATTTTTTCTTTTTCTTTTTTGTTTTTTTTTTTAAAAAAAATAGGTATATTTATTTATTTATTAATAAATTTATATTATTTTATTAAGATGTGCATGTCAGTGCCACGTGTCGCCAATAAGATGGAGACAAGTGGCGCTGACGTGGTATTTGACGGAATCTGTTAAAAATTTTAACAAAATTTGACGCCAGTGATCGATTTGTAATTATTGCATACCACAAGGACCTCTCATGCACTTTTTAAACCATAGGGAGTGAAAAATAATTATGGCATACCACAGGGACCAACGGTGCAATTATCCCCAAAAAAAAAAAGTAGGTAAAAACATATATAAAAGCTATACAGTACAAACTAATAGGCTCCGTTTGTTTTGGCGTAAAATATTTTCGGTCGAAAAATATTTTCAAAAAAATCATGTTTCAAGAAAACATTTTTCGCCGAAAACAAACAATATGTTCTAGTGTTTGGCACGTACGGAAAATCACAAATATTTTTTATATTTTCATTCAATCATATTAACTTATAAAAATCAATTTTTATTCACAACATACAAATATTAATGTAAAATAATTAAAAAAATAACTAAAAAATTATGTTTAACTAAGATATACACATTGACTAACAATAATTATATCTTTTTAATTTGGGAGAGCCGTAAATAACATCCAACAATACATTTAAATTACCGATAAAAGTTCAATCATAAATATTATTATTCAAGTTCAACTACAAATATTACAAAGTTTTGGCCAGCGTACTATGGCCATCCAAATTCAATCATATATGTTATTATAATCAAGTTAATTAATATCTTACTATATATCAATGATACGTAAATTCTAAGCTCCATGAATTTTGCAGAAGTTGTCCAACCAAAACTTTTTAAGCTTAGCATTCTTTACCAAAAATGCCCTTCCAACATTCTCAACTCCCACCAAGGATTTTGGAGAACCCTATTGAATGAATAAATCTCCAAGGAAACCTCAAGGAGGCATGAAAACAGCAAGAGACAATGATGAAACCTCATGCAAGAACCCTTTGACGGTATGTAAAATTACACTCTTCATTAGAATACTGCATTAGAACAGCAGCGCCTCTCATTGCTGTTCCTCCACCGCTACTACTCCAAGTCTATCCCAAACCAAACAAGTCCAACTTTACTCTCTAGAAAGAGTGTGTGTGTTTTGCGCAGAACCCATAAAAGGTCTTGTCTTGACATTTTGACTAACACTTTGAGTGCATGTATTTATAGATACACAGAAATAGAGCAACACAAATTTACATAATACAAAATCTACGTTAACTTTCCTAAATTCTCTGATAAGCAAATTCCTTAACAACGTGAAACAAAAATTCATAAATATGAGGCAGACCAAAGCAAACTTCGCATTCCAAAAATCAAAGAACACCATAGGCTAGGAACCTTATTCGCTGAAATCAGAACTATAAAAATCACACAAACTGACCCATCAAATCTCTAGCTATGTCCATCACCGATCCTTGTAACTGAGGACACACCCATTTCAGAAATCTTGCTCAATCGAATCCAACAAAGAGAGAGAGAGAGAGAGTACCTGAGATGCTAGCACAGAGAGAGAGGAGCTGTTCTGCGTTGAGCGTGAAGGAGAAGACAAGAGAGACTGGTCTTGAGCGTGAATGAGAAGACGAGAGAGACTAGTATGTGAAGGAGAAGTCGAGAGAGGCGGTTCTGACTCCTGAGTGTCAGGTTCGAGTGCGTGAGTTAGGGTTTGTTTGGGTGTTTTATTTTTTTGTATTATGTTTTATTATTATTTTGTATTATATTTAGAATTGTGAATATTAAGAGAAATTTGTTTTTTAAAACTATGTTTAGATGGTTTAGAGAATTTAAGATAAAATTAGAAAAAGTTGAATAAAATTTTAATAGAATTTGAATTTTAAAACAAACTCAAACATGTTTTTAAAAAATAATAATAATATAATAATAATAAAAAAATTGTTATCCAAACATGCCTTTAGTGTCGGAAAAATTGATTTACGAAATTAAAAAGCCTAAATTATTTTCTGAAATTTACTAAGCATTTTTCGTCAAAGAGAAATCATTTTCAGGTTGATTCTTACTTTTCACCCCCACCAAATACCGAAAAATGCCAAAAATATTTTCTAAAAAATATTTAACACTGAAACAAACGAAACATAAAAGAAAAATCACATTATGATAAAAGTGCCAAATACCTACAAATGCATATTTAAATATTGATTTTTTTTTTTTTTAATAACGAAGAACTCCTTCAAGACATGGTCATTTTTTGTACCCACCTATATCAGGTAAGCATAGGACCTGTGTAAAGCGCCCCCTCCACACAGATCGGGTAATATTGCAGCTTCATTGGGTTGGCCCAAATGAATTGTTTGCACCTTAGGGATTCGAACCTTATACCTCATGAGACTACCATAAAGACCAAAGCTCTTAACACTTGAACTAACCCCTTAGGGTTATTGAAATATTGAGATTGTGATCTTGATAATATCTTAATATGTTTTCGTAAACTTTGAAAGAGTTACAATTGACCTTTTACACTATTAGTCATTTTCACTTACCTTTCTCTATTAGGATTTTTCATTAATGCTCAATTTGTTTCGAAGTAAAATAGTTTCTGTCGTAAAATGGTTTCAAAGAAGTCATTTTTCTAAAAAATATTTTTCGCCGAAAGTATTTTTCGGTGTTTGGCGCGTACGGAAAATCACATATATATTTTTATCCAATCATATTAACCTATAAAAATCAATTTTTATTCAAAACATATAAATATTAATGTAAAAATCACCGGTGACGAGATTCCATTACTGACCGATAGGATTCAGGCTACTTTTACCGAATTCCGGCGAAAGTGGCTGGATTCCAGCAAAAGTGACCGGATTCCGGCCAAAACTGCTGGAATCCTGCCAGAACCACTGGAATCCGGCCGTTTTGGCCAGATCCGAGCTAGTCGGCAGGGATCCGGCCGTTTTGGTTGGGATTTTCTGGCCAGATCCGGCAGGCCGGGAATCTGGCCAGATCCGAAATACGGCCGTTCCGGCTAGATGGCTGGAATACGACCACAATAGTCGCCGGAATCTGGGCTGACCGGATTTCGGCGAAGATGGCCGGATTCCGTCACTGGATTCCGGCGACATTGACTGGATGTTATCGGATTTCGATACTGACAAGATTTCGGTGATAGACGACTGCTTGAACGTGAAGGTCGACTGTATTGTTTAAAATGAGTCGAATGCGTCTGGCGTCTTCGGAAAATGATTTAAGCTTTTCAAAAGCGTAAATCATTTTCCGAAATTTATTAAGTATTTTTGGTCAAA
Organism: Alnus rubra; assembly: GCA_028654335.1. Taxonomy (NCBI): domain Eukaryota; kingdom Viridiplantae; phylum Streptophyta; class Magnoliopsida; order Fagales; family Betulaceae; genus Alnus; species Alnus rubra. The sequence continues at coordinate 40,116 of JAJPGS010001031.1, read as the reverse complement.
CATAAATCATTTTTCGGTTGACTATTATTTTCGCCCCTACAAAACACTGAAAAATGCCGAAATCATTTTACGCCGAAACAACCGGAGCATAAATTAGACGAAAAATGAATTAAGGGGGGTTTACGATACACATAACCTACAATGACAATAATACATTTTGGTTTTGATTAAAAAGAAAATGCCGTCCACAGTCAAGGTGGAAGTGGAGGCCTAATCATGTGGTGTCACGCCTCAATAGCACAATAGAAGCTAATGCATATTTTTTTTTCTTTTATCTTGTCACAAGTATATGTATTTAAAAAATTTCTACAGGATAAGAAGACATTAGGAATTTAGGATAGTACAAATTGGCGGTTAATAACTACTAATTACCTAAAGCGATGTGTTTGCCGGTGACTTTTTTCAATTAACTACATAAGGTAGAACGGTTAGTGGTAGTAGGGTAGGTGGAAGCGGTTTATTTATATACATATTTTACTTTAGCAAAACATAGTCGTTTTGGACTTTTGGTATAAGTTTTCATATCAAATCACTAAGAGCGCTAACAATTTTTCCTATATTTAGAGCACTAGTAGCAGTTACCCTATATTTAGGAAAAATCTCATGAAAAACATAAAAAAAAAAAAAAAAAATAATAAAAAAAAAAAAACATCCCACAGCAGATGCCCTATATTTAGATGAGGGGGTTGTGAATGAATAGTAATTTCCTATATATACTGTCTACTATTCATTTCCTATGTATTATTTTAATATATAAAAAGTATATTTAATTGATATAGGAAAGAGAGAAAAAGAATAAAATAAGAGAAAAAATAATATTTAATTGATATAGGGAAAGGTAAATGAATCTATTGTGGAGTGTTTTTTTTTTTAATAGGAAAGCAAAATGTAGTTTTGTTCTCTAAACATAAGAAAAATGATTGGAAATCTACTGCTAGTGCTCTTAGGGAACAAAACTACTTTAAATTTAAATTTCGTTCACCTATCTCTCTATTTTGAAAATTCAACCCTGGACTATAAACAATTGTATTCATTAATGATTATCATTAAAGTTTACACAGATTGAGTTGGGACAACCCATTTCAATTCGGTTAAGGATTCTTTAAAATTATAGATTTTCAAATTATGTGAATTTAGGTTATTTTATACCTCGAATGATATGGAAAATGCTAAATATTAAAAATGTAACATGTTAACAATGAGAATTAAGTATATTTTTATTAGGTTCTTATACTTTAAGTCGTATAAAAACTTTGAATAAAAAATTGTGTTTTGATTTAATAAAGAAAAAGTGTATCTTCAAAAGTAAAGAAAAAGCCTTTTAGAATGATTTTTTTTTTTTTTTTGCCTCAATAACATGTCATATTTTTAATATATAGTATTTTTCATGTTATTCCATGTAAAAAAGGATCTGAATTTACATAATTTGAAAGTTTAATATTTTTTAAAAATTATAGAGGATGTTAATCCTTTGAACTCTCAACAATAATACGATGCACATTAATTTCTAACTTTTCCAAGCATAGCCGTTAATACTTTTCTACACCTCTGGATTTTCCCTCCATGTGAACGGTTTTTTGTTTTTTTTTATTTTATTTCTCAGCCTCGTAATTTTTGTGGCAAATTACGATTTTATGGCAGGACACTTTCCCTACCTTTATTGTTTCTTCTAACTCTATCCTTCAAATCATATTTTTCAAAAGCATAGATAATTAGATATAGGTTTACATTTTTATTTCAATCGTCTTGCTTTTTGCTATAGGAGACAAAAGAAATGCATAGTTATATACTAAACTATTACCTCTCTGTTTAATCTCATTGGCCTTAGTACGTCCTGACTTGTTACTAATCTCTTGATACAAAAAAAATAAAATAAAGAATATATTAATATATAGTAATACGCTTCATGTTTATTTATTATATTCATGTTTATTTGTTATTAAAGATGCTGATTTGTATGAGTTTTCTACAATCTGGTTTATGCGAAATTTGTGTAATTCTTTAACGACAGAAATTTTCTAAAAATCTGTTTGTAGAAAATTTTCTACAACCTACTTACAAGAGTGACATGTGTCCTTAAACATGTTGTTTGTATATGCATGATGCCATGTTATTTAAAACTTAAAATAACACACACACACCCTAAACCCTAAACCCTAAAGAGATATGTGAAATGTAATGTAGAGGGGTGAAATAAATGGTGTATGGTTTGAGTTAAAATGAAGGCATGAACCTTGACAAGTAGGTATCTTGAACGAAAGTCATCCTTTGAAAATGCATGTACTCCCTATAACTGATTAAGTAAGTCATTATATAATGCAAGGAATTCTTCTGTGTGACCCGATTTAACTCTTTGTAATCAATACATAACCTTAAATTTAATTCATTCTTCTGTGCCTCCGCTACTACACAAGCCAAAAAGCCTTGACATCTTTTGAGTGAGCCCTAACCTGAAGCAACTGAAAATCAAGTTTTGTTGTGGTCGTGTGGGATTGGTTATGGCTAATGAACTTCTTCACCACGATTCTTACGGAGAGGGAGAATAAAAGAATGAAGCGGCGCTTACTTTAATTTAGTTTCAAGTTTAGCTTTTAAGGTTTTGTTTTGTAAAAGGAAAAAAATATATATATAATTTTCTTTATACGGATCATCACGGGTTAAGCGGGTTGTCCCGAAATTGAACTATTTATTCAACCGCCAAAAGGAATTAAAAATGACTACTATCAGTATTAATAGAGTGAGCTACCGTGAATATCAGATTCGAAAACATGGTGAAATGTTACAATCCCAAATGTCCCACATTGATTAAGTGTAATCTTAACCATGTGTATATAAACTATTGGACAAACTCTCCTTATAAGCCGTTTTCGAGCGAATTCAATTTGAAGTTTGTTGCGCATACAAAGAAAGAGTTTCCTAATCATTAAATGGATACTTTAAAATAAGGTCATACAAATACATGGGAAGTAGTTTTGATCTTATAGCTGTTTTCTATAATTTGAACCCATTTATATATAGTCCCATTGTTGACTTGGGTGTAAGGATTAATAGTCGGCCAGCGCTTTCTAATTAAGGGATCTCATTTACGTGGCCCTTGACATTACATAACTAATAGTGATTAGCACTTAATTGGCTGCAGATCGAATCCAATAGTACACCAAAAACACAACTTAAGGAGTGGCCTCCCACAATGTAAGAAGAAAATGTTTATTTTCTTAATTAGCAGAATCGAGTTCTAAACAACCTGGATCAACCAAAGGCCTGCCTCACCTAAAAAGTGCTAATTTGAGTAATCAACCGTCCAAAGAGTTCAATTCTATTGGAGCAACTTTGTTTTTTTAATTGAATAAAGAAAATGGTTACAAGGGAGAATCCGTCCCACTTCTGATCTGAACGGAAGAGAAAGTGGTTAATCCAAATAATGAAAAATGGGTGAGCTCCCCAACATTAGACCCAAACCAAACTAAAACAGCGCATAGATATGAACAAAAAAGTAGGAAATTTGACAAATAAATGAACCAGTCATTTCAAAAGGCCGCTCAAGGCGGTTAAAAAAGTGAAAGGAAAACAGATTAAGACAAACCTAACTGCGCGCACTCTCCCTTGAGACCTACAATAACCTCCAAAAGATGGCTATAACAGTAACAATGCCGTTAAAGTCCAGAAATAGGACTGCAGTAAAGAGAGTAACCAACACAAATTCAGCAGATTCTTATAAAGAGAAGCAAAAACTCAAATAACATAAAAAAAAGAAGCAGGTAAAAAAACAACCGAAAATCGAATGATGGAGGGAAGTGGGACCCACCGGGGCATGGAAATCACGCGCCACCAAAGGGAAGCCTCTCTCCAGCAAAAATCACAAGAAATCACCGTAAACCACTTAAAATCAGGCTGGGGAAGGGATGGAAGGAAAAATGTGGTCATCACTCGCCGAAAAGGGAGATAAACTCCCTGACGCGTGCAGGCCATGTGCTGGTACGTGGAAGTCGGCTGAGGTCGCGGCAGCCATCGGTGGATACGGAAGAAGACAATGATCCCACTGAAGAAGCGCGTGTCTGGCAATAGCTAACGAAAGATCATAGATCTAGATCCAAAGAGACTCAACCAACAACCAAACCAAAAATCACCAAAAATACGGTGGAGAAAGATGGAGCAAACCGGTATCAGCTCATAAAAGGCGAAAAAAAACTGGTAACGGATAAGAGGGAGAGAAGAGAGAAGTGGGGGAGGGAAGCAGCTTCCCTCCGCCCAAAAGAGCTGTGATTGTGAGGTTTTCAGAGAAAAATGATGAGAGAGAATGGATCGTATTGCTTCGGCATTTGTTCTCTTACCCTATTGGGGCAACTTGTTTCTGCATATTCAACCCATGCCGGTATGGCAAATATATTCTGCTTTATGTTTTTCATTTTTCATTTTTTTTTTTTTAAAAAAAAAAAACAAAATAACAAGAAAAATTCTATTCACACAGATAATCAATTAAATTCTGTATAGTGTTAACGCATAGATAAATATTGGATGCATATATGGAAGTATCATTTATGCAAACAACACGTTAGTTTAGAATTTAAATTTAAACTAATAATATAAAAAACAATATTCACTTACAAAACAATACATTTGATTAAAAGTGTTTTATTTTTTTATATATATATTTTATTTGAAAATTGATTTATGTTTTATAAATGCTATGTGTTTGTGTTCTTTATTCATATTTTTTATTTGAGAAGAAAAAATAAAAGACAAAAATAAATAAAACATAAAAATATTTTTTAAAGCTATTTTTATTTTTATGTCATATAAAAAAATACCTTTTAAGAAAATAAAAAAAAATCCTAAAAAACACAGCTCAAGGGTATGTTTGTCAAGTGAAGAAACAAAAGAGAATAGTAAATAAAGAATTTTGAGTTAGTGGCCTTGTTTGGTAAGGGAGTGAGAATTTGGGGCAGTAATAAAAAGTGATAGATGTGATATAAAGTAAAAAAATAGTGTATGAAAAAAATAAGAAAAATTTATATTGTAGTGAATTTTTTATATAAATAGTAATAAAAAAATTATTTATGTGATATAAAATTTGAATTTTTTTTAATTTTTTCTCTCTTGCCAAACAAGGCCAGTAAAAAGTGATAGATGTAATATAAAATAAAAATAATTTGTATAAAAAAATGTAAAAGTTTTATATTGTATTAAATTTTTTATTTAAATAATAATAAAAAATTAGTAATATGATATAAAAGATAAAAAAAATTAAAAAATTAAAAAATTTTGATGTCTGATTGTTTTTTATTTTTGGGAAATGCTAGTGTTCCCACCAGCATCCCACTCCCATCCCACGGTTCCCACCAATCCTAAGTGATTTTGTTTTTTTTATTTAATAAAATTTTTTTTTCAGATTTTTGCACTTTTGGTATGGGAGTGGAATGTTGGTGGGAACACTAGCATTTGCCTTTATTTTTTTGTCGATAGCCAAACAAGGCCTGAATTTCATGCTTTTGCGTCCGTTTCTGACGTTGTCGTTGGTGAAAAGACAAGTTAAATGGATAACGGCAAAGTGGGTCATGTCCCACGTGGACGAACATGCAGCATTCAACTCCTCTTGGACATAGGTACAAACACCACCTGTCTTTAACGTGGCACAAAGGCAAGTTAAACAGTTCACTGGCCTAACGCATTTGCAAGAAAATCGAAAAAACGTTGGTATTTGTCGTAGCTTTTAATTTTATGAATCATGGGACTCTTCATTGCCAAAATAAAACACTGAAACCTTCCAATTGGTCCAAAAAATAGCTTGGACAAACCCAATGATTTGTATGTTTGGGTCATCGGAATATTATTAGGTGGTCCAATATTTATCCGTGATATATATATATATATATATATGATGAGTAGGCTGTAGGCCAACTTCCATCATGTCCCAATTTGGAGTATTTGCGCTCTCATATGTTTATTATATTTATTCACTTTTGATGTGATAAAAGAAAAATGAACCACTAGGTGCAGTTTTAAAAATGAAGCTATGGATTAGTATGGCTCCCTTTCCACTATCTCGTGGTATCGACCTTTTTATTTTTTATTTTTTTGTTTTAAGAAGGGAAAGGAGAAAAAAAATAAAATTTGATCTATTCACAAGCAATATGGAAGACAACAAACATAAAAGAATAAGAAAAATGTTTGGTTTCGTTCTCTTGTATATCTTTTGCTCATTTTTATAATTAAAGAAGATGCGCAACAAAATTACCATTAAATTTATGGGACTACAAATAACTTTCATACATTCATCGATAGATTAAAAAAAAAATGTTTTAAAAAATGATAATAAACATATCTCAAAAAATAATTTATGAGAATGCTATAAAAAAAAATAAAAAATTATTGACTACGACCCATTTCACAAGCTAACGTGGAAAATATTTAAAGCAGTCTAAATGTAAAAGTACCTATATATAATATGTAGGCCATCCACTTCATCATCTTAGTCTATGGAATACACAAATGAGTCAAATGACCATACAAAACCACATTTATTATGGTGGAGACTTTTGCATTTGGTTGGTTGTTTGCTTGTTTGTGGGTAGCTGTCTCTCATGTCTTAGGCAATTTGATTTTATCGCGGAGACTTTTATAATCAAATTTGTGATGGTGGTTTTCTTTCCTTACATCGGATTACAATAGTGTATTTTCGGCTTCAAGCTCTTTTCAGTGATTGTTGCTGATTCTAAGTGGGGGTTCAGATATGTTTACCTTAATATATATTCATTTTGCTTTTATAACTGTATTGTGAGGCCCATTAAAAGACTAAATCACTTGTTTGACCTATTTTCTACATTTTGTAATTATTTATGTACTATTTTAGGTTGTGTTGGGCCTGTTGTTAGGGAGTCCACCCCATTTTTGTTTTTAGAATCATCCACTCATTTTTCCATTCGAATCAAGATTGGGAAGATCCTCCGTTGTAATCATTTCCTTATTTAATTAGGGAAAAAAAATTACCTGATTATTACGTTCTTGTTTAGCAAGCAAGTATAAAATTTCCAATACACTTTTCACTTCTCCAAAAAAAAAAATTAAATAAAAAACATTGTAACTTTTTTACACTTTTTACATCACATCAATAAATTTTTATTACTATTCAAATAAAAAACTCGCTACAAAACAAAATTTGTTCACTTTTCTATAAAATATTTTCAAATTTTATATCACATAAATCACTTCTTATTACTATTCAAACAAATATTTCACAACACAATTATTTACCAAAGAAGCTCTACATATAGATATACGAATTTTTTTTGGAATTAGAATTGATCGATTAAGGGTCCGTTTGGGTTTACGATTTCAAAAAGTGAGATTTAAAATAATAATTTTAAAATGTGCGATTTGAAAAAAGTGATTTCTAAAATCGCAATTGAGTGTTTGGCAAAATCGCAGTTTATCCTTTAAAATCGCAAATTAGCTTTTAAAATTATGTGTTTTCAAAAAAGCATTACTTTATCTGCGATTTGAAAAAGTAGATTTTCTGCTTTTATCTACTTTTTCAAATCGCAAATTTTAAAAATACAGTTCCTAAACAATTTATGTTCTGCAATTTAATTTAAAATCGTATTTATTGTCTACGAAATCGCAACCCTAAACGCAGCCTAAACATTCTCAAATATAAGCACTTTAATTTTTACGTTCTGTATCCCCCCTTTTTACATTCCAGATAAAAAGCCGACCAGGGCCATTGTGGTAATCTTCGGATGTTTAGAAAAACATGCGGTACAAAAATAACAAAAATTTCTCCGTTTCCCAACAAACTATACCGTCTCGTCAGTTGAAGGAATATCACATTACATTTACACAAGTGTCGAAAACCTTCCCGCCATGTCAGCACCTAAACACCGCGCGTGAATCTCGCTATTGAATTTCTGCCACTGGTACCCCGAAACCCTTTCATAAGAGACAGCCCTCCCACCTCTCTCTCTCATGTATATATATTTCAGAGCGAGACTTTCTCCGAGGGATCCGATTTTCTCAATTTGGTTTCCTTTCTTTTCTTTCTCACAATTCAAAAAAATTTCCTTTTTCTCGGATCAGAATTGATATCTCTTCCATCCCCAATCGCTTCGTGGATTTTCTTTCCCAAAATGCATCTCTGTCTCTTTCTCGAGGTTTGATCCTCATTGCGTGTCATTTCTCTGTTTTGCTCAAACTTCCCTGCATTTTCGTCCGCTTTCTTTCTCATCTTACGAACAAACTTGAGAATTATCGGTTTTCTATCAACCAACTTTCGTTGGGAATAGAAGAAACAAACTAATCTTGACTATCTTCATCGCTTTCCGTCCTCAGATTTTATTAACTTGCAATCCGGCCAACTGATTTCTCTTCTGAAAGTACCGACCATTAAATCAAGTTCAAACGAATTCTATAAGCCCAAAAATTAATTCATCTATTTGTTCCTTGATTACCTTCAATTATTACGAAATTTACTATTTTCACATTATCATCATTCCCTTCCACTCCCTGAAAACTGAGACCGAGAAACCCGAGTTCCGAAATGGCCCAACAGCTACAAAAACCGGTTCTCCAAAAACCGCCGGGATACCGGGACCCTACCGTTCGGACTCAGCCGGGCCCGACACCACCGCCCCGAAAACCGGTCCTCCCGCCTTCCTTCCACTCGACGAAGCGACGCAAGAGCTGTTTCCGGGGCTGCTGCTGCTGCCTCTGCGTCGTCGTTCTCATGCTAATCATCGTCGCCGCGGTCGCTCTCGGCCTCTTGTACCTCTGGTTCGTGCCGAGACTCCCGGTTTTCCACTTGCAGTCGTTTCGGATCCCCCAGTTCAAAGTCACTGCCAAGGCCGACGGCACGTACCTGGACGCGCGAACGGTCACGAGGGTCGAGGTGAAGAACCCCAACGGCAAGCTGTCGTTTTTTTACAAGAAGAGCCGCGTGGCTGTGACGGCTGGGGAGGAGGACACGGAGTTGGGATCGGCGGACGTGGGCGGGTTCACGCAGGAGAAGAAGAACACGACGAGTTTGAAGGTGGAGACTGGTGTGAGGAACCAGCTGGTGACTGATGGGGAGGGCTCGAGGCTCAAGGCTGGCTTCCTCAGCAAGGATTTGGTTGTCAACGTGGAGGTTCGGACTGGGTGGGGTTTGTCGTGAATGGGGTGAGGTTAGGTCCCCTGGGAGTGAAGGTTTTGTGTGGTGGTGTGAGCTTCAACAGGCTCGAGTCTGGTGTCATGCCCAAATGCACCATCAATACCCTCAAATGGTAACATCTTTTTACCTTTTTAAATTGGTCACTGAATTGGATTGATTGGATGCAATGTTCGTTTGGATTGCTAAAATTCAGGTAAAAAAAAAAAAAAAACAAAGAACTTGTTCGAGCAAGTAAGCGGTTGCTTAGCTAGGTTCTATGAAGACCCTCTCACAAAGAGTAGGAAAATTGTTGAAAATTTATATTTCTTTAAATAATTGTCGCCATTTTTGCAATGTTACGAAAGAGTTCAATGTTTCTTAGTTTACTGTATTTATCTTTAAATTGTTTGCAATATTATCCATCCGTTAAGATTTAGTGTAATACACATATTACTACAAGTAAATTTTGTTTTTCTTTTTTTTTATAGAATTTTAAAACGGGTGATTTAATAAATAGCGATTTTAAAAAATAATTCACAATTTTATTTAAAAACCGATTTTTGAGAAGCACATGCACGTCTGTAAAATTCGATTGCATTAATTAGGGGCATGGAAAGAGGCTGCAGATTCATACTTTCTACAATATTTCCCATCAGCTTTACGTGGTAATTAAAGTAAAGCTTATAAAAAAATCCCATATGATAGCAACAGGGTAACCAATGATAGCTTTTTATTTACACGAACGAATTTTGATTATCAGTCACTCTTGAATATTGATGATGGCATGGGTTGACAATTCTTATTGAGATTGTTGTTTTGCCGCAGGATAAACATACATTGATGGGGTTAAGTTGTCGTGTTTTGGAGATCATGGCTGATGGTGTACGTGAAGAGTGAATTAGGCAAATTTTCTGGCAAAGAGCCTACACATGAACGTTAGCTAGTTTTATCATTTTTTATATATTTAAAATAAACGTATACCATATTATTTACTTAGAAAAATGAAAATGGAGATTGGAGGGTATCTATAACAGTCTCGACTTGTGTCCATGCCTGAGCTTTGGATACTTGTTTGTGTGTATAGTATATACTGGGATGCACATAATTTTATTTATGGGGTTGGATTTAATTGTTTGTTTATTTTTTGGGTGTTGATTGGCACATCGTTTAATTAATATATATATATATCTTGTTCTTCTCTTTCTTTTGTTTTTTCTTAAATAAGTTAAGAGCTTCTTTTGGTTGTTGTGGGGTTGGAAGTTGGGGTCTTGGGTTCCTGATGGAACTGCCAGGCTGCCATTTCTTTGTAAGAAGCAAATGAATCAAAATTATATATGAATTAAGGTGGGATTAAGATGTAACGTCTAATATTTTCATTAATCTTTTTGTTTTGTTTTTGGAGAATAAGGTGCAACATATCATCCCCTTTTGGTAAGCTAAAAGGGGAAGACAACTTGTGGGTTACTAAAGGGTGCCTGCCTCCCAAAGGAAGGATAGCCAGAGAGGGATATGATATCTGCTATGTGTCTCACACACAGATCCAAGATGTTTTAGAGCACTCACATCAGGCTTAGTAAATTTGTTTTTTTATTTTAGTTAAAAAAAAACAAATTTTTTTCTATTAAGGGTTTTTTTATTCTTTCTTTTTAGCAGAGATAATTTTTTAAAAAAAATTAATTCTTTTTTCACATTTGGTAATGAACATTATTAATATAACCGCCAACCAATGTTTCAGCAATTCATTCTGGTATTATTTTAACTATCTATTTTTTCATCTACATTTGGCTTTCTATTTTAGCAATCTACTTTGACTATTCATTTTTAAAGATTTTTTTATTCTTTTTCTTTAGAGGACAGAGAATTTTATAGATTTTTTAATTTTTTTCTTCTTCACATTTTGTAGTGAATAGTGCTCACCAAATGTTTCACCATTTTGCTATCCTAGATATATTTCATTTTGGTCTTATTTTAATTAGCATATTCACTAACCAAAATAATGTTTGAATTATCTTGACTAGTCGGATGATAATGTGCTCTTAAGAAAAATAATCAGTTTGGAAATACCTCACTTCATGACATTTCCATCAATAGCTTATCACCTTTTTTTTTTTTCTTTTTTTTTTTGACATGTCCACACAAGAGAGAGAGCGAAGATTTGAACTAGTGACATCCGCTTCTTCATGAGGCGTAATCCCTAGCCGATTGAGCTACCCCTTGGAGACTAGATTAGTGGTAATTGGTAAAATCTATTAATACATAGACTTTAAGCTGCCCCTTTGGTTTGATATTCTACAACGACTTGGTTCAGGAAAGGCACAACTCAACTTTGGGTTGGATGTTCCCAACTTTTAAAGGTATAACATTAATCAGTTTGGTGAGTAGCCCACAAATTAGGTCTACGATTTATCAAGTATGAAAATGTCAGCTAATTTGTAGCTTCTGCATTTTCATTTTCTAACTTTATTTTCTCTTTCTTTTTTGTAAATCGCTTAAAACCAGATCTTAATCATTAAAAAAAACTACAACACAGCACTTGAGCCAAATCCGTACTTACGAAAATGTTTAAATAAATTTTTTAGTACTTTGATGTTACAACGAACTAGTCATCATTTAGAGAGAAAAGCAGTAATTCAAGTGTCATCAGAGGATGGAATTGGCTGTCCATGTTGTATGCAATGGGAATGATGGGCGGTGGACGTCTTACCGTCTCCTAACCGGCTTTTTGAATAAAAAAATTATTTTTTTATTCAAAAAGTGATTTCTGATTACATTAGAAGTCACTTTTTGATAAAAAAAAAAAAAAATTAAATTAAAAGGGAAGGGCAGGGGACGGTGAAACGTCTCCTGCCAATCACTACTCGTATGCAATAGATGTAACTCCACAAAGAAATAAGTGCATGATCTACTTGTTCGGACAAACATGCAAGACAGACAGTTAATTGCGATCGATCCAAATCTGTCATCATGTGTATATTTGGTGGAGAAAGAAAGCTTTGGTGTGATCAATTGGATGCATTTAGATTGCTTACAGATGTAAAAATTTTGTGATATGGATTCAGCTTTAAAAATTTAAATTTCGTTAATAATAATGTAATAAATAAGCGCAGGGCCCAAAACCTGATGCCCATTTTACATAAAGTCCCACTAACATAAAGAGCATAGAAGGCTTAGGAGCCTCCTGCCTATAGACAATAATTGCACTTCTACGAATCTACAAACTCGCGATGTGGCAAGCATAAGACCGCATTTAGGGACCCTCACATTAAAATGAGTCACCCCCTCCAAATTAGGTACGCCCTCTCTTTCCCCAAACCTCCTCTCCATTCTTTCTTTTTTCCCTCAACAACCATTTACTAACTTAGGCCTCGTTTGATATCACCCTTCCCCCATTTTTCCACCTGCGCATTGACAGGACAGGCTTTTGTCAAGAAGTTTGAAAAAAATCAGCCTATTTTTTAAGATGGGACAGGTTTTTTTTCCCGTTTTACCCTTGTACACAACCGTTTACGCTGCACAATTTTTTTTTCCCGTTAGGGGTAAAATGGGAAAAAAAAGCATGTCCCAACTTGAAAAATGGCTGAATTTTTTCAACCTTCTTAACAAAAGCCTGTCCCATCAGTGTGCACGTGAAAAAATGAGAGAAAGGGGGAAGGAGAAGGGCGAAGGGCGATATCAAATAGGGCTTTAATCATTGGAGGCTCCCTGCTACCCTAGCCTTTGGCCGACGCCACTTTGGTGGTTCTCTCTATTTTGCCTGAGCCGGTCTTCCGGTTTCAAAATTTGCTTCAACAGTATTTATAGTCTATGCTATGGAGTTTAAAAACAGGTGGGAGCGTCGTTAATTGTTGAGTTTAATATAAGTAAGATGACATGTCTGGTTTTAAAGATTCTCAATAAGCTTTAATTCAAAAGACACTTCGTTTCCAATAAAAATGCATGGATGGATGTAGGATTATAGTTTTGATGATGCAGAATCTTTGAATGGCTTGGCTGAGTATCCGATAATTAAGTCAAATAATGTTTCTAAAAAATAACATTAATATAGAAAATTTTGGAGATTTTTGCCGCTAATGGACACTTAGCTGAATAGTAGTTGTCTAATATTTGGGAATCTCAAGATTTATGGACCTTTAATTGAATTAACTCTTGGTTATTTATTTTCGTATCAAGTCTTACTTTGAAGAAAATTGATCTCATTCGTTAATCAAAGAGTTAGAGCAATTTGCGCTCTAAACAAATTGGTTGTTCTTATTGACTAGAGAGAAATTAAAACTGTCCTATTAAGTGCATACATAAATAATAAAAAAGAAAAACTTTACAAAACGTCTCTGAACTTTCACTCGTTTTGAAATGACCTTCTTCTAAAGTTTTAAAACTCTCAATTTCATTTATGGAACCTCTAATTTGATGCAATGTTCCCCTCCTTTAGGTTGGCATTAAACCAAACAATAAAATGGGTGAAATGATATTTATGACCCGAAACTTTTTCTAAATTTCAAATTAAAGAAAATAATAATAATAATATTTTCTTTTTAAAAAATAAAAAGGAAAAAGGAAAACAAAAAGAAAAAGAAAAGTTTTTTTTAAAAAGAAAATAAAAAAATCATAAAATTATGTAATTGGTCGGGACTAGTTTTTTGTTATTTTTTTTTTTAAAACAAAAAAGTAAATAGTTTGTCTTTAAATATCAAAATATCATTTCTCTTTTGAATTATAAACGCGCAATTTTTTTTAAAAAAAAAGAAAGTATGCTATAATTTGACTCCCATGAGTAGGCTGAAATGGAGAGGATCCTATTCCAAATGAACGTGTTTCGGTGAAAAGTATTTATTTATTTTTTCCTAATGACACAACAATCAAATATGGATTTGTGAATTTTTCGAACAAAATATAAACCCCCCCATGAGCTCATTTGGAGTTTCGCTTGGATAAGGTGAAATTTAAATTAATTTTATAAGTTTTTTTTTTTAAAAAAATTATTTATTAAAACCTATTGTCCTGGATTTATTTTTATGGAATAAAAGCTTTTTCCCACTATAATGGCAAGATGCAGATTAACTGGACACGGACCGATTTACAAGTTGAGACTTGAGAGTGGGCCTTACAAAACGCGTTGTCTAAAAGTTAAGTGGGCCTTACAAAACCATCACCGAGCACAGGCCAATCCCAGTTCTCCTCCCATAGTCCCATGGAACCACAGCCGTTCATTTATTTAGAAAAAAGTAGTAGTCACATCCAACAGTCGAAATTCTATCTCAGCCGACGAGAACCAGATTCTCATGAAAAAGGAAATGGACTTTGAATTCTGTGTCTCTCTCTAATCATCGTTTGTACGTTTCGTCGAGTTCTGTTCTCTCTCTCTCAACTCTCGCAGATCGGAGGCAATCTTCGAGCTTCATCCATGGCTTCGAAGCGGATCTTGAAGGAGCTCAAGGACCTCCAGAAAGACCCTCCTACCTCCTGCAGTGCTGGTACCATCCTCTTCGCCAAACACATCTTCTCTTGCTGTTTTATTTTTCTCCACGGTGCTTGTTTTTACGGATTTCTTTGGTTTCCATGGTCGCAAGCTTCTTTCCAGGCTCGATCTGTGATCTTTCTAACTTTTGAGGATCTGGCTGTATTTTCTGAATAAGATATGTATTTTTTGTTATACATGTGGTTAATTGCCGGGATTTACTTGTAATTCAAAGCGTTTGGTGTGATGTAATTGCATGAGTTTGTTCGGTGTAGCATCATCTGGATATTTTGATATGTTTAAGTTACGTGATCGTGGCGATGGATAAAAAAATAAAAATTGAAATGGGTTGTGGGAGAAATGTTAAATCTGCTAACTTACTTACCTATGTGGATACTGGATAAAGAAGTATCTTGTTAATAATATTGGGCTGTTCTTTGTGATTGCTTTGCATATAGGTAAAGTTAAGAGTTTTGTTGCAAGTTGCGGGAAATATTAGTTTTACAGGATTAAACAGATGCTGAATACTTGTGGAAGTCTGGCTAAGCTTATTTAGTGGCTGTGGCATAGTTTATGGATGCAGTAGATATGGTTACAAACATGAGGCTGTCTCTTAAAATGGCATATTTTACGTTAGATGTAATTGGTTTTGATTAATTCCTATCTAATCTCTGACATGTACGTTTTTGGGAAATACAATAACATTAATGTTGTTTGATCACTGAAATGGAGTACCCTGCCAACATTTTCAGCAGTCTTTGCATTGTATGCTGTCTATATGAAATGGTTACATTTTTTGGGGGCTATCCTCAATTAATGAAATGCATGATGATTGGTTTTTCTTGTGCATACTCTGCATTACTTGTCCCCCTTGTTTCAAATATGCCTCTAAAGTCTAAACAATATCTGTAAGTGAATCAATTTTTTACGCCAACAGTATTGCTGGATATAAAGTTCTCCAATTGTCTCCACTTTCATTGTAGTATCTTCTGGACCTTATATATATATATATAATGTTTCAAAGGATGATGTGATATTATTTGCCTGCTTTCTTCTTCTTTGATCAACAATGTTTTCTATATTTACTGGTGTGATTGTGTTCAATACTCGTAAAAAAGGGGATTGATGCAGAAAATTCTAAAAGTCAACAAGCTACATAATCATGGTTGTGGCATGACGTGTTATACCTTAGTGCGTGCTGACATTGGTAACATGGTTATAAAAGGTTCTCGGGGCTGTGTCATTGCTATGTAGCTCTATCTTTAAATGTGTGCATTGTGTATCTGTAAACATTTTGCTTATCCCAGCCACAAAAAGGGAAAAACAAGAAACTGTATTGTCTTATCTGAACAGCAGGAAAGTATTCCTTCATACTTGGTTTTGATAGCTCTTTTGTGAAATGCAGTACTATTGAGTGTAGTCTTTTTGGCCTAGTTCTATCTATTCGTACTATTTTTCATCATGTAACTGTAAAAAAAATTATTATCCCAGCTGCAGAAAAGGAGAAAAAGAAGAAGAAGAAATAAAACGAAACTGTATGGTAAATCTAAACAACAGCCAAGTATTCATTATGTACTTGTATGACGAGTTTCATGAGCTCTTTGTCAAGTGCAGTATTATTGAATGTAGACTAGTGTTTTTGTCCCAGTCGTGTAGCAGCATACCACATGCCAGGTGGATAACATGGTGGTAATTATGGAGGGTTAACATGTTATTTTATGATGAATGCCTAGTTCAAGCTTCAATAAGTATTATTGGAATAATTTGTTTTCATCATGCTTTGAAAACTGTGGGTTTCATCTATTGCACTTGTATTGTGTGTATATTACTGCTTATAGATTGGTCTAAGGTGTGGTTCAAGGAGTTATTTGGCTAAGCATAGTTTGATTGGTGGAAAATGCATAGTATTGCTCCCAAAAGTTGCATCTCCTTTCTATGAACCGTTGATTAGTATCAGTATTACTATTATTTTATTTAATTTATCTTTTTATTATTTTTGATTGGTCAAAATGCAATGTAAATTTTATTTTTATTTTTATTATTATTACTATGTTGATCTTTATCTTTTGTTTCTTTACCATAGTTGCTTCTTACCCATATCATGTCATGCATAGATTTTTAATGTCTCTACTTATGAAGATATATAGTTATAGGTACTTCATCAATACTTTATTTTGTTTAATTGCCATTCCTTTTATAACTGTAGATGTGTATCACTTTAAATAGCTCCCTCTTTTAGGGGTAAATGCAATAGATGTTACTCAAAGACTATCTCATGTCTTGAACAAAATTTGCATGTCATGGTTTTAAATTCTCTGGTTCTTCAAATAGTTCTCAAGTGTTCCAAGAACATCATAGTTTACTCTAGCTCTTCCCGATTAATAGAAGCCAATTGAATGTACGTTATTTATTATAACGGATTCCAGTCAGACAGGGCCGGTTATGTATTCAAACATCCAACTCTATTGAAACATTAGTAGAGTTTTAATTTGCCACTGGACAGCTGCTTTAGACTATTAATTTGCCTAATTTTCTTGATTTTCTTTTTCGTTCTGGCTATGTGTATATCTTGTATACTTCCTATGATATGGTTGCGTCTTTGCGCCACTTTAATAATACTTAAGTTACTTATAAAAAAAAAATTTGAAATGACTTACGATGCCTGATTTTTCTGTCATTGTCTTTCATTTTGTAAAATTTTCTTGCAAAACAATCAGACTTGTGGTTTTCATTATTAAAGAGAGTATCTATACTGAAATTTTATGTTCAATACAATGCCTTCTAGTAATGAAATATTTTGGATATAAAGTCGTTTCTGCCTTTTTACTTTGACAGGCCCTGTAGCTGAGGACATGTTTCATTGGCAAGCAACGATTATGGGTCCCCCTGATAGTCCTTATGCAGGGGAGTCTTTCTAGTTACTATTCATTCCCTCCTGATTATCCTTTAAACCACCTAAGGTATGACACATGACATCATTTATGAATTTTTATGTAGATGTTGTTTCCTTTATTTGCAATTTTGTTATTTTGCCTTTGATTTGTGAATAAGTTATATTAGGTGCAAGGGAAACTATTAGCTAAAAAGTATATCAAGAAGAACTTCTGTGCTTGACAGGGAAAGACAAATCCATAAACCCCTTTTAAGGATTCCACCTGTGAAAAGAATTGATATCTGTTGTATCACTATTATGTCAATGATCAATTTCTCCATAATGAATGTCTGTGCTACCTATATTGGATTTCTAAGTTTCATAGCACCCCCCTCCCGCGAAAAGAATGTTGAATAATTTTATGGATTCTGTTGTTACACCCAATTCGGCTATGAGAAAAAGGAAAATAAACTTCAGTGACACCAAAGTGGGGAGATTTTTTCTCAAATTAATTAATAGAAACATTAAAATAAGAAAAAAAAATGAATATGATTCTGGGCCAATGGATGAAGGATGATGTCATGAGTTCAAGACCTATTGGTGCATGTATAATCACCAATCGGAAAAATGAAAGTTCTACGATAGGAATTCAAGCGTGTATTTCCTTTTGGTTTGTTATTTGCCTTTTTGATGTTAGTTCAGTGAAGTATTTTTATCCTGTTTTGATGTGCTTGCCTGAATGCACCGGATGCTAACTGGTGGATATACTATATTTATCTTTAAGGAAGTGTATTAGTGTGCCTTGTGTTTGGTGGAGTAATTATTAAGTGATTCACTGATTCTTACAGCATCTTCCTGTCATTGGCTATTGGATTTGGCATGTGACTAGGTTGTTACTTATTAGACATCATTGTCAAAATTGGATCTGGAGGAGTGTCATTGTGAAAAGAATTACGTTTTTTGTTATTTATTCATTTTAACAATGCAGTGATCTCTAGCCAAAGAAAAACTATCTTTAGTAATCAACATACTAATTTAGATAATATTTATATCTAAGCTTGGTGAGGTGGGTTATGTTGCTGTGGAACCTGGACCTTATGAATTTCTATTTTGTGGCATGTGGGAGGAATTAATCTTAGTCAAATGGAACTCTGCATGGGATATTTCAATAATTAAGAGTTATACATGATTTTTTTTCTTGGATTTATTTGCGCTGATAGTTTAGGAATGAACTATGCAATAATTAGTTTCATTTAACCTTTCTCCCACCTTCTCTATATGTTTCTTGCAGGTTGCATTTAGGACCAAAGTTTTCATCCGAACATAAACAGCAATGGCAGCATATGCCTTGACATTTTAAAGAGCAGTGGAGCCCTGCCCTGACTATATCCAAGGTTCTGATCTCTTAACAACTTTGTTTAACATCTAACTAATAAGGTTATGAATTTTCCTTATCCAATATAAGTATGGACATGGAAGCATAAAACAACATATTCTGAGAAGAGAGGTGTTAGTAATGACCCTTATCTGAAAGGATCACTAGTCTGAAATCATCTGGCACGAAAATGTTGTGTTGTTGTAATCATCACCATTTACCCATAATTTGAATTTCCATGGAGCAAAATATCCTCATAGGATCAGCTCGCCAATGTTTGATGGAAATTGCTCTTGAGAGTGGGGAGGCGTTTCTTTTGTGAACTGCATGGATGCTTTTCACCCTTCTTCACTCTTTCATCATTGCTGTTTTTTAAATTTGGTGGGAAGGGTTGTTCTCATTTTCAGGTGCTTCTCTCAATCTGTTCCCTCTTGACGGATCCAAACCCGGATGATCCACTGGTGCCAGAAATTGCTCACATGTACAAGACAGACAGGGCCAAGTACGAGACAACTGCTAGGAGCTGGACTCAGAAGTATGCCATGGGCTAGGCCCAGCGTGCTTTGCGGCCTTTTAGGAGCTAGTCTTTTTCTTCCTTGTCATGTAAAAATGAAGTGCCAACGGACTAAAATCTGTACCTTACACATGATATGAAAGCGTGCGAGTGTGCTCTATTGCTTTGCTGTTCACGCTCTTTTGCTTCCTTGACAGTCACGTCCTTCCTGTGTTTTTTACAAGTATATTTGGTATTACTATTGACTCATGGGTGATCTAAATTCGGTTTCTCCTTTATCTTTATTCGTAAGCCAATTTTTTTATATAATCTGCAAACTCGATCCAAAATTAGTGAATTAGAGTTGTGTAATTGAGTTCGGATTAATTCGGGTTGACCCTAATTAATAAATATAAATTAAATTAAATGCTTATTTTTGCAACTAAAAAACAAAATCTTAGAAAGGTTAAAAATTCATATAAATTCATTTTTATATAAAAATCACTTTCAAAATCTTATTTATTTATTTATTAAATGGGTTGTGTGAGTTGGATCTCTTATTTATTAAATGGTACGAAGTGTTTGACACATTTAACTAAATATATTTCAATCAAATTAACCCGTAAGTCCACTCGGACCTTTCATCAATAACTGCCGGCCCTAGCTGACGAATCTCAGCCATTCAATTGCTTTGACAGGTCGGATATGTGCGTATTTGCTGTAGAAAAGGACAACGTCTATTGAGGGAGAGAAATATAGGAGTTTGGGGTTTTACGGGGTTACCAAACGGGCCTTACGTTCTTGCGCCAACTTGAGACAGACAGCCCCGATAGCCCTGACGAAACTTCTTTTAGCGTAGGATATTAGGGATTGGACAGGCCGATTCCTGAATTGGGTTTTGGGGACGTTTCAGATCTTGGAAGAAACATATTTTAATTAGTTTTATTCCCTAATTTTACGTTTTTACCGTGTAGGTCAATTCCGTTTGAAGCCTTTTAGAACTTGGAAAGGGAGAAAAGTTAAAAAAAAAAAAAAAAAAAAGGAAAATGAAGGGAGGTCACGTGAATAGAATGAAAGACAGTGACAGAAACAAGCGACTTATCACAAGGTCTTTTCGTTTCTTACCTACCACTTCAACAAATGTCTTGCTCTTGCTTCAACCCCAAGCCTTCCACTCCACTAATCCAACCCTTTTCAAATCTTTGATCCATTTATTTATCCCTTAACTCACTGTCTAACCCAATTTATCTCTCCCTCAAATAAATTTTGTTATCAGCCGAGTTTAATTAGTTTCATCCAAAATGAATCACCATAATTATTCGTAATTATCCATTATTGATAATCAAATATAATTGTCCCTAAGATGCACATAATATTAAAAATAACATGACATAAGAGACATGACAACATGACAATATACTATACAAAGGATGTTAATCTACTTAACTTAGAATTTTTTTTTTTTTTTTTTTTTTAAGAAAGTCACGTATAGAATTATGAAAACCAATTAGAATTAATCATAATCTTGTAGTCAATATGAGTCACTATACATAATTGGAATGCAATATTGGTCGATATGAGTTTAAATTTAAAAATCTTAGAACCTGCAAGCATAATATATTAAAAGTGAAGATTTTTTTTTTTAAAAAAAAAAAAGGGCAGATATTTGAAAATTTCAAACAACCCACATATAAAATTGATATGTGTCCATTACTATGTAAGAAACACATGTTGTTTTAATAACATGTGTTTTTCAGGACATAAATTTTTTACAAACTGGTTGTAGGAAAATTCATTCAACCTACATATAATATTGACATGTATCCTTTGACATGTGAGAATCACATGTTGTTTTAATAGTATGTGCTTCTTACATTTTTTTCATAGCATTAATAAAACATATGTGATTTTCACATATTTAAAAAACACATGTCACTATTATATGTGGATTGTATAAAAAATTTTACAAACTGTCATGTTTCTCATATGCTTTTTATTACATTAATAAAAAAAATATGTAATTTCATATATTTAAATGACACATGTTACTTTTATATATTGGTTGTATGAAATTTTTTATAAAATAATTTGTAAGAAATTTTTAAAAATAAAAAATAATGAAAGTGAATGCGAATGTTTTTAAGCAAGTATAATAAAGTGCATCAATTTATTTATGGTTAAAACATCAAAGGTCGACGCTTGGTGGACAAGCAAAAATAATTGACGCTCCGGTATACGGATTACTATCAATGCTAATGATAATTAATCTTTTAAGCAGTCAACGTTACTGACTGACATGTCTGTGACCAAGTGATATCAGAACCACCAATGTATGCAGCAGATTTGGTCCCCTCCTCACGTGACCTATATCTCTGACTCTGAGGGAAACGTTGCTCTCACTGGCTGTCAGAACCCGCTCCCGCTAACGCCTATTACGACAAGGAAGTGCATTTGTCACCTAGTCGCGTGTTTCCCACGCAATTAGGTGGATCGTGAAACTCGTGCCCGTTACTTGGAGACCAAGGTGAATCAGCGGAACCAAAAGCATTTTACCGGGACAACATCGCCACGTGTCGAAATCCAAGCATCAGAATAGGGGATGCGGCGAGTCGTATGGGATCCCGGTGGTCACCGGAATCTCCGGCTGTAACCATCCTTTACTCGTACGTCGTATCTTTATTTGAAAAAATCCTCTTAATCCTATAATTAAATATTAATCAAACTGATTAACTATACCCAAATTTATTTTTGAACGCAATCTAAATTCAATTCAATTAATAAAAAAGAGTTGGCAATTAGGATTCTCCCTATAAAAGAGCGATTCTCGGCATTTGACTCTTCTGAGCAGCTAAAAACTCTCTCTCTCTCTCTCTCTCTCTCTCTCTCTCCCTCTCTCTCTCTGATAGTTTCTCTTTGAATTAGCAGTAGCATCCTCATTGCCAGGGAAAAGAAAATCTAAGGAACATCCTTATTACTGATCCCAGTTGTCTTCTTTTGAAATAAATATCTGTTTCAGTTTGTCCTTCATCTCGCTATTAGGCTTCTCGTTGAGATCGAAATTTCTGCATCTTTTAGATGCTTTTCGCCCAACAATATTGGGCCAATCTCTCTTGGTTTCTGGTCATTTTTAACACGGTTGAAAATGAATGGTTTAGTCAGGTACACAGAACACCGGCGTATCACCAATAAACTCGTGAAATCTCTGGACAAACAGTTTCCGGTGCCCAATGCCGACAAACCAAAAATCGTTCGAATCTCCGTCATGGACGGTGACGCTACCGACTCTTCAAGCGGTGAAGAAGAAGAGCACCCACTTCGTCATCACCGAGTGAAGAGGCTGGTTAACGAGATCAGAATCAAAGATTTCTCGCAGTATGCAGCCCAAGACGCAAAGCCTCACAACCAAAAAAAGCCAAATCCGAGGCCTAATCAGCAGTCTTTTCCGGAAGGTAAGAAGTACAGAGGGTTCGACAACGGCCCTGGGGCAGATGGGCCGCCGAGATCAGAGACCCTCTCCAGCGGACGAGGGTGTGGCTGGGGACCTACGACACCGCCGAAGAGGCCGCTATGGTCTACGACAGGGCCGCCATTCGCATAAGAGGACCCCACGCTCTCACCAATTTCATAAACCCCGCATCACCGAAAGAAGTAGTTGACGCTGAGAGTCCTACGGCCAGCATTGTTCCGGTAAGTCCTACTCGACGACCGGAAATTGATGTTGCGCCGCTTTGCGATTACGATTCTGGAAAAGAGTCTCACAGTGTCTATTCTCCAACCTCTGTTCTCAGATTTCAGCCTCTTGAACTCGGAACAGAGGCGGAGACTGACTGGAGACCGGCTCAAGAAGGACAAAATGATTTTGTGTTGTTGGATCCACAACTTTGGGGATCATTTTGATTCTCAAAGCCCTCCGCCGATATTTTTGGATGACATGAGCTTGGCGGCCACGGGTCTAAAAGAAGATTTCGGCGATATATTGGTGGACTTGGATGTAGATTTCGGGTCTTGTAAATGGGACGTGGATGCTTACTTCCAGGATCCTTTGGAGTCGTTCCACTGAGAGACTCCATTTTCACAGTGAATTAATTATCCATATGTTTTTTAAGCCTCGGTTTATATCGCCGAAATCAGAGTCTTTTTTTTTTTTTTTACTGGAGCTGAGAGGACGTGAAGAGAGGGAGAGAGGGTAAATAGCGTTGTGGTTTTGGTGTCCATTGGTGGTGGTAAAATGGTGAAAACGAAGAGTGGGAGCTTATTTATTTATGTAAATGATGAGGGTAATTTTAGAGTGGGTGTTTTTTTACTTGGAATTTGTGGGTTTGTCGATGCGTTGTGTAAAGCAAAGCTAGAGGATCGTCCCTTAAGCAAGTCAAATGTGTAATCAAATTCCTAAGATGTTGCATGATTTGCGGATAAGACGGTTTCTTATTTTCCAAATCCTCCATGTCTTGTTTTTCTAGGTCTTATGATTCGGAGTTGGTGAGATATTATTTTTCGGGATTCATATATATGCGTATGTTGGCGCGGGGCTCAAAAAAAAGCCAGCCCACTTGGATAAAGACTAAAGTTGTTTCCATTCCATGTTCGACGGTTGGCGAGCTTAGGTACTCGAGAGCCACACGATATTTCTGCATTTTTTGTTACCCACTCTTTTGAGCCCTTGAGGGCAGCAGAGACTCAGACGTCCCTATCAACCATGGGGAAGAGCATAAGACAAAAACTTCTTCTTGTGCAGCAGACTAATACGTCGACGTGGCTCTATTTCTGTCAACTTCGGGACCTTGCATAAAGAGAAATGGTAGAGCTATTTTAGTATTTTTTTTTCTTTTATATATATATATATATGCTGGCATGATATTTTATATTTTTTTAATAAAAACAAGAGAAATAAATCAAATTATAATTTTTTTTTATTAAAAATAGAGTATCATATTAACATAAAAGGACCTCAAAAAAAAAATACTAGAAAGAAGTTCAACATTTTTTTTTTTTTTTTATGTATATATATATATATATATATATATGCTCTCATCGGAGGGGAATCGCTACAACCATATGAGGGTAGATTCTCTGCCAGATTAGGGTATTCACATTTTCTGCTCGATTCCAGGCCAAATTGAGCTCCGTGGGCTGCAAGTGATTTAATACTGAATGGCACATGATCAGTATTTCACCCTGATGCGGTTCATGAGTGACAATTTCTTGACCCGCAGCCGCAGGTTGTGGAGTGAGGGCAAAAATGATAAAAATTCGTCCCATACCACCCGTGCCCACCCTTATTTCATTCCTTATAACGATCGCAACTAACAAAAGAGGTTTTTTTTTTTTAAAAAAAAAAAATTATGCTTTTGAGTGTAACATGTGGTAGTTCGTGAGAGCAACATATAAATAAGTGATAGTTGCTGTTTAAAGTACCTAACCCAAAATATAAAATTTGTCTGGTGCAGTTAGATGTACATGTGGATCCATGTGGACCCAAAATATATATATATATTAAGAATCAAACTTTAAGTTGAGTCATCAAAAATTGTTTGTAACCTCAATCTACATGTGCATTTAATGATTTCTGTCAAATAGATAACATCATTGACCATTGTCAAAATAACTTATAGGAAAATTATATTTAAGTCCCCTAAATTTTCAGTCGTTTTGAAAATAGCCCCTAAACTACCAATCTTTGAACTCTGACCCTCTAAAAACTAAAAATAAGTGTAAAAAAGACCTCATTTGTTGAAATATTATTATAATACTCCTGTCACGTGTCATTTTTTCAATTAAAAAAATAATAAAATTTAAACTAATTAAAATTAAATTCAAAAAAACAGAGAAATTTAAAATATGAAGAAAAAAATAAAGGAGCCTTTTTGGCACTTTTTGAAGAACTTAAAATATGTTTTATAAATTTAATTTTTAAATTGTTTCAAATTTTATTATTTTTTTAATTAAAAAAATGACACAAGGTATTATGAAAATATTTCGACAAATTAGATCTTTTTGGCACTTTTTGATAGTTTGGGGTCAGAGTCCAAAGATTTGTAGTTTAGGAGCTTAAATGTAATTTTTTCATAACTTACTCTAATTTTTTTTAAATACTTTTTTTTTTTTGTAAGTAAAATTTTTTAAATGCTTTTGATACCTCGTAGATCAGTTTGATACAGCGAAAAACGCCATTTAAATAATAATAATAATAATAAAGTCTCACGAAATCCACTTTAAATTGTTTGCGGTTGGACATAAAAAAGAAGTGCAAACGAAAAACGCATCGCAGCAGGCCTGTTCTCCGCATGAAATATCGGTCCCACTGAGAAGGAGTGGGTCCATTTGACTCATCCAGTATCTGCCCCCAACACTCTAGAAAACGTATAAAAATCGTTACACAAACAACACGTCTTGGAAAAATAGGCAGGGGCGACCCAGGCTTGTAAAAATAGAGGGATCAAATTGAAACAAAAAGTTTTAAGGGAAAAAATTAAAAAAATTAAAAAATTAAGGGGTAAAATTTTAATTTGTTTTTTTTGAAATTTTGGAGCTTGGTGAGGGCCAGGGCCCCCTTAGCCCTACGGAGGTCCGCCCCTTATTATAGGCAATTAAGCTTTTTTATATTTTTTTACATCATATCAATAATTTTTTATTACAATTCAAATAAAAAAACTCACTACAAAACAAATATATTTTACTTTTTAAAAACATTTTCAAATTTTATATTACATCAATTGCTTATTACTACCATTCAAACAAATATTTCACGACACAATTAGTTACCAAACAAATAATGTTAAATTCCAAGACAATGCCAGCTTGCTTTTCAGTGAAATCCCGGCCTGCTTCTTGAATCTCCGGCCTGTTTCTGGTCAAAGTTACATCAAGTGCTGTTGGAGACATATATTTAGCAGTCCAAGCCTTTATTACCGGTAGGTGCATAAATATGGAAAAAAGAGGTTTCAAATCAGACCCACTTGCCTGCCTCTCTCATATAACATGTTCAAAACAATCAAAACCCACTCCAAGAGCTTTAAAAAGCCTGTCAAATTGGGCGGTTTCTTCCTAAATACGCTTCCACACCATCTAAATTATAAATGCAAGAACATCGATCTCAACTACTACTTCTTTGAAAAAGAGAAGAGAGACTCAAGAAGCTCTTGGCCTCTTTAAAAATACCCTTATTTTAATTATTCATCAGAAACCAATTTAAATTTCTAGGAGTCAATTATTTGCCATGGGGACTTTGTTAATATATAATTTAGATTTCTTATGTTTTGCCACCCCACGTGTCCAAAAATAACACTTTCAATGAGAGGGAATATATTCACTTTTACATTTATTTATTTATTTATTTATTTCAATCTCATTCGTACGTGCAGAATTATAGAAGTTAAAACTGACGATCATTTGTTGAATTGTTGGATTGGAATCCTATGCATTAAAAGAACCAAAATGATCAGTACGAGTGACTCAGAAAAGTCCAGTCGGGAGAGTAATTCTAAGTACGCACCGTTTATTAAATGAACACACCTAACTATATATTGTCTAAAGATCGATAATCAATCAAAAGATATTTTGTAGTTTTATTATTATTATTGAATTCATTCCAATAACATTAACCATTTAACCTACGTACATTTTGACGAGTGACGAGAGTTGGGTAGTCCACGTACTGGCGTACAGAAGAAACTAGGCAGGGAGTAGCCTACATTTTGATGATTTATGTCATAATGTCGGGTCCTTACCTTTACCTTAAAACTGTTCCTGCCAGGCTGTCCTTGAGCCTAAATTCTCCGACCACTTTTTGAATTATGGCACAGCCCATTGCGGCCATCAGCTCTCGTACCATCTCCTCGTCCAGTGCAAGTGGACGATGTCCCCGTAATACTTTTTGTGGGTTTGGCTAATTGGCTCCTCTCCTTTAGCTCCTTGCATACTTGTAAAAGATCTCCGTATGTGCTTTTTCCATTTTTTAAAGTGTTTTATTCTCAGTCCCAGGTTTGAATATGATGAGATGAATTTAGAATCAAAGTTTCTCTTTTTTTGAATAAATTTGTCGACGTACGATGTGATGTGAAATAACATGTGATTTACTATTACATAAAGGTTGTGTTTAATAAAGCCCTTTGAGTTGAATTTTTTTTTTTAGTAGTATTATGAAGTGATATATAAATTTATAAAGTAAAAATAATTTGTATGAAAAAGTTAAAAACAAAATTGTATTGTAATAGATTTTTTTTTATTTGAATAGTAATAAAAAAATTATTGATGTGATATAAAAAGTGAAAAAAATATCAGAATGCTTTGCAATTAATTGTTTTCAGAAAAATAAAAATAAAAATAAAGCAGGAGAATGATATAAGCGGGAAAACTATTTTCATATTTTTAACAAACGTGGTCTACATAATAACTTCGTCAAAAGCTTAACTACCAATTGAGAAGTACGAAATGTTTAGTAATTTCTCTTTAATTTAGAAAGTGTTAATAAAGAATAAGTTAACTGTCACTGATTTATACTTTTTCATTGTTATCTAATTGATCGTAATCAAAGTTTCTTATCAACCCTTAATCAAAATGAATGACACCTTAAAGATTCGGCCTTGATTATGGGAGATATTATATTGTTAGTAGTTTCCAAGTTGTGATTTGTAATGATTTTTTCCCTTCTGGAAATTAATTGGGATGTGTAAACAAAATCTAAAAATACTATATGTTAACACTACATCTCACGCCTCCTTTGAGGGTCCTGTCCAACTAGAATTTTCTTTAGTCCTATCCGCCTTTTCGGGGGCATTTTATCACCTTTTCATTCTCACAATGCAACTCCCATTAGTCATCGCCCTCAACCATGTCTTCCGCCAGATTTGGTTCAAAATTTGGGTTGAAGTTTTCAAACCTAGATCTACACTTCCGTTTCAAATTCAGCACGACATGCGCCTCTCAACTGTGCTCGTCGTCGTCTTCTGCATCCGTCGACCCTCATCGCAACGAAGCGTCGTTTGCACTCGCTAGCGAGTGCTTCTCACTCACCGACGCGTGTGGCTATGCCCCTCCCCTAGCCTTCACCCGCCCTTGCTGTTTGCGAATCGTGGTGGTCCGCGACATCCTTGGCCAGAGAGAGGTTGTCCAGTGCTCCCCCCCCCTTGGGAGCTGTGTTGTGTTTATTTCTGTTTTTGTATTTCTAGGCCTTTTGTTTTCTGTTTCTTTTCAATGTTTTTATTTGTATCGGTATTTTGGTCATTTGGACTTTCTGCACACCTTTAACCACCTTTACTGGTGGTTCGAGTTCTTAGCATCCGTACCAAGCATCAATAGGCCCACATCTTAATTTTATGCATTATCCCATCGTACTTTCATTCCTAGTTAATTTTTGTTGGATTGTCCGACCCTTGTTTACTGTAATTATTTTTAACATTTGGCTTTAGTTTGTAGTTATTTTTCATGTATCTGTAAAAATTATTAAAAACAAAAAAAAAACATATATGTAGTATATATAAACAATTCTTAAAATTCCATAAAAAAGTGTCATGCAAAATAGGTGCGATAACTTTCTCTGCTACGTGGCATCGGTGCGAATGGCGAGCGGTTACTAAAAATTGTCATCCGTAAAGTGTGGATTTGGATGCTAAATAAACATATTATATGCTTATATAATACGGTTTTCATTCCTAGGTACATGTCTTACAATTCTTTTTGTAGTCCTATTATTTTTTAAAAATAAACTTTGGAGAATCGATCATTTACATGAATAATTTTTTTTTTCAAGTTTTTTCAAAAAGCCATGACCCCGCCAGTCCGACCCTTGTCTCTGCCATTGCCTATATATGGATACATTGAGCCGGTCCATGAGACAGAATGCAAGCTTACAGGTCGGCCATGGGTGTAAAGATTGAAAGGCCATTCATGCCATGCCATCATTGCCATGACACCAAACGATTCACGAATGAAGGCCGATTATACTTCTATCTCAACGAGTTCGATTTGCCTCCAGAAATAATAAAATATATATATATATATATATATATATATATTAAGAATCTTTCTGTGAATAAATAAAGTATATAAATTACTTCCCGTAAAAAATATTTTCACCTTCTATTTCAACTATTTTTAATTTTTTTTTTTTGGCGAGAAAGAAAATTTAACAATTGTAATCCGTTAAATTCCTAATGCAATTGTAGTTAAGATACTAAGAGCAGTCCCAGCAGATGCGCTATTTTCTTCATTTGGCTAGAATAGCGTGAGAAATGAGAAAAACTCACCTCCATCAGCTTATCTTCGCCAACGCCAGTTTAGATTTTCGGAGGATTTGTGAACAGTGTCACGCTACATGAGGCGTGACACTGTTCACAGATGTATTGATATTTTATTATTTTTTCTTCCTTTCTCTCACTCTCTCGAAGCTTATTTCTTGTTCGTCTACATTTTCTCATCCACCGTCTTCCCCCTTTGGGCGATTGCTTGGCTATGGAGCACCTCAATATCTCTGCCAACAAGTTCTCCGGCGACGTCTCCGGCGCCCTCTGCTCGTGCAACCACCTCGCCTTCTTCAGAATTTCTCCACGTTTGCTTGGCATCTTCTCCGGCGCCGGATCGCCGGGTCTTGGGGAATTATCTACCGATACTTGAGATTGAGCGAAATGGGGTACCGGCTCGAAACTCGAAATGCGAACACGAGTTTCCCATTATTTGCCGCTCGTTTCCATTAGGAAGAAGGAAGGCCAAGCACTGCCATTAAGATGAATGAGCAGGAACGAAACTTCCATTCCACTGCACTGAACCTTCAACCAAGCTGGAGAGATCAATCACCTGATTCACCTAGCTGGGCGTTGATTCTTGCTTAGTCCTATTCTGATTTGGGCTGGAGCTTGAGGGAGAATTTGTAGGAGAATGGGATTTTTCTAGTGAAAAATTCATGGCCATGGGTCATGTGGGGATGAGTGTAGACGAGGGGCTGCGTGGAGATGCAGATGCGTGGCAGCGTGGAGATAGGTTTTTAACCAAAAAAAAAAAAAAAAAAAAAGAATAAAAATGCTTATTTTAATAAAGTTTAGATAAGCTGATGGAGGAAGGTGTTGAAAAGTGGTTAGCTAAAATAGTAAGAGTGGGTTTTCATTAGCTATTGTAGATAAAATTTTAGATAAGCTGCTGTAAGTGGTCTAAGTAACAACTTGCAAATTAAGAAGAAGAATAAAATAAATACTATGTAAGGAAAGTGTACTCTTCAGAATAGGAGACATAGGTAAATGTGTTATTTGTACACATATTCATATGGAAAATGATACACTGTGGGGCCCACCCCATGTGAGAGGGTGTTATACACTTGTTGTACATGTGATGTACGAGAATCACCTCTCTATTCATATTAGGGGGGATTCATGCAAATAAGATGGGTCCCACACCAAATATAAACATATTAAAAAAAAAAAAAAAAAAAAGTGTATCCAAATACCATTTTGCCGTTGCACAAAGAATTCAAAGGTTTCCAACATGAAGGACAGGAAGCATGTATTACCAACAAATTCAAAAAAGAAAAAGAAGAAAAGGGATGAATAATAACAATTTAAACTTAAAAGTGGAAAGAGTATGAAGGAATAAGAAGATATTTATTCTACCTATATAAAAAAAAAAAAAAAAAAAAAGATATTTATTCCAAAAATACCCGCAAAATCACAAGGCAGGCTAATTACCTTTTTGACTCCCTTGGATCATGTGAATAGCACGTGGCTTCTGTTCTCAAGCAGTCAAAGCTTATTGGGTCTGAGTGGGCCATGTAAATCTACACAGAATAATGAGAAATGAGCCCAAGAGAGATAATATATATATATATATATATATTTGATATAATGCTGTTTGCTTTACAAGTTACAACCTAGTATTTATTTATTGTAAACCCTAACACTAACAGGTTGGGTGGCCACTGGTCATAAGGCCCATTTCACCTAGACACCTACTGACAGTACAGAACAAAATAAATGTGTTATCAATCTAATGGGGTCCTACGTAAATGTGCATTCGAGACAGTTCTGTTCTTACTGTCGCTTTTTATCTTCTTTCACATCGGACCATTTACCTCATCATTATCTTGGTCCCCCGCCTTTCTCATGAGATATCCAAGATAGCTGCTCGATCTGTTCTTACTGTTGCTATTCATCTCAAAATTTACCGACTGATTTGGTCATTAATGTTCGCTGTGTTCTAACTCCTAAGCAAAGCAAAAACAATTCAAAATTGATAAAATTCTTTGAGAGTATGCAATTAATTAACAAAAACTTCATTCCCTTTTTCTTTCCAGGAAAAAAGAGCATGATGGTCTTCGATCCTATCTATCCAAGACACAGATTATGTAGGCCAATGCTTTGTTCCATTAATTAATTATTTACTTTTTTCGGGTCACAACAATAAGATGGCCGGTGTTGGCGTTTGCTGTCGTTGAATTACGTTGTGGATTGAAAACGGTGCAGTCATACGCCCCGACCCGATGAATAGAGGAACATCGATTATTCGATTCGGCTGGGCCCTTAATGTGTTTGCCACAGGCCCACAGAAGAAAAGTGATGAATGCAACCTTCATCAGACGTATGTATTGGAGTTTGTGTGTGTGTCAATGTAAGTTGATATGTCCCACCTAAATTGATAATCATAAAATAGGTTATTAATATAATATTATTGGATCTAAATCCAAAAGTTATAATTATTGGGTTAAACTCATATTTTATTAAGGTCTCGTTTTTAAATAAGTGATATCAAAGCCATTTTTATGTTTGATTATACATTGAGAAAAATATAAAATACAATAAAATAGAGAAAAATGTGGGTTTCAAACCTGTCAGTTATTGATGGAATTTCTTGTCTTCTTCTTTTTTCTTTTTCTTTCTTTCTTTCTTTCTTTATTTTATTTTATTTTATTTTTTTATTTTTTTTGTTGGTGAAATGGATGGAATTTTCTTGTCGGCTCTTTGTAAAATACTTGTTTCGATAAGGGCTTCTAATTACATTGTAAGCCTAAGCCCACGATGACGAATAACTGACCCACAATTAAAAGGATGTATAGTACTATGAATGAGCCAATACCGTATCAAATGCTAGTAATATTATCAATAAAAGAACATTCTCATGTGCTTCTAGACATGTGAAGCTCCACGTATTTTTGAATGAGAAATATATATATATTTTTTATATCTTTTATATACTTTTCCTACATCTCATTTTATGTTGTGTCATTTTTCATTTTAAATCTGTCAATAAAATTTAGTTGATAAAGAAAAAAATAAAAAATGACGCCACGTAGAATGAGGTGTTTAAGAGGTGTATGAGAGATGTATGATAATCATTTCTTTGTTTGTACGGTCAAAAGAAAAAGGGAGACTAATTCCGTAAAAGATGGGATAAGCAAATGAAAATTCATTAATATTTTTTTTAGATAGTCAATAGTTTACTAGGAGTGTGATCATTTTCCTCACACATGACACATCAATGCAATTTTTCACAATAATATCAAAATATAGTGCTAGGTAATAACGAAAATTCCATTTAAACTTGTTGTCTTAAGCCTCAAAATTTATTGAGTCGACTCTAAATGATGCTTTGTGTAAATGTCATGCTAAACTACAAGCTGCCAAGCTAGCGGCACAAATTGCACGTATGCTAGCTATTGATTAACTTGAAAATAGAAAAAAGAGTTAATCAAATTGGCACATTGAAACAAGTTGGTGATTCTCATTGGGACTCTTATTTTATAATATTTGTAGTCTAATAAATATGTTTGGTGCTTCTAATATTACAAAATAAGGATCCACTTACTCTCAACGTGGGGAAGTTAATGTTGTTTATAAAATGATTACATCCTTCAAACTTTTTTTTTTTTAATTTTTTTAATAATTTAATTTTTTTGTAATTTTTATTTTTTACATCTAATGAAGTAAATGAAGGGTTTTACTGATTTTTTTTGTTAAGCCTTGCAACAAAAATTTCAAGACATCTTAAATGTTATATGATTAGTTTCTATGACAAAAGTACTCATTCAAAAGGATGTCGTTTCTTTCTCCAAGCAATTTGAAAGATCGTTATATTGAAGGTTGAGATTGTTGTTAAAGGGATCACATTACAGTGATACATTATTATCATTTTGACATATCAATGCTACCATAGTTTTTCAGTTGCAAGAGCTCAATGGTAAGTTTAGTGAATGAGCGATGGAACTTTTGAAAGTTAGCTTAGTTTTTTGGGAAAATTGCACCGTTGGTCCCTGTGGTATGCCATAATTATTTTTTACTCCCTGTGGTTGAAAAAATTACTGGGAGATCCTTGTGGTATACAATAATTACAAATCGATCCCTGGCTTCAAATTCTGTTAAATTTTTTAACAGATTCTGTCAAAATGCTACGTCAGCGACACGTGTCTCCATCTTATGGCGACACGTGTCCATCTTAATAAAAAAATATAAATTTATTAAAAAATAAATAAAATACTTTTTTTTATAAAAAAAAAAAAAAAAAAAAAAAACTGTATGGGTGTGGCCTGGCCGCGCGCCACCCCCAGAGGCCGCAGGGGGTGGCGCGCGGCCACCCCCAGTTGCCTGGGTGGCCATCTGGCCACCCCCTGTGGCTTGGGGGTGGCCGCGCGCCACCCCGGACTTGTCTGGGGGTGGCGCGCGGCCACCCCCAGTTGTCAAGATCCAGGGGTGGCCCGATGGCCACCCCCTGTGGCTTGGGGGTGGCCACGCGCCACCCCCTGCGGCCTCTGGGGGTGGCCAGGCCACCCCCAAATGGGTGGCCAACCCGTTCAGTTTTTTTTTTTTTTGAATTTTTTTTTTTTTTTAAAAAATAAGTATTTTTATTTATTTTTTAATAAATTTATATTTTTTTATTAAGATGGACACGTGTCGCCATAAGATGGTGACACGTGTCGCTGACGTGGCATTTGACGGAATCTGTTAAAAAATTTAACAGAATTTGACGCCAGGGATCGATTTGTAATTATTGTATACCACAAGGATCTCCCAGTAATTTTTTCAACCACAGGGAGTAAAAAATAATTATGGAATACCACAGGGACCAACGGTGCAATTTTCCCTAGTTTTTTTATCCAAATAATGCCTATAAATCCATTAGTGACCTCCGCTTAAATTTGGTTCCTTGAAAAAACTTACACCAAATCCGAGATTGAAATCAATGAAATGGTCCTGTGTTAGGATAGGACTCAAAGGGATGTTTCCTACTAATATGGAGATGCACAACTAATGAGGCTTTTTCGGTTGAGATTTGATTGGTGCATAACAGTTGCACAATTGTTGTGCATCTTTATAGAGACATGGGGTGGGACTCATGTGGTGGATCCCACTACATGGGTCACACATCATGTCTCTAGAAACATGCACAACTGTTGTGCAGAGTTTTTTTCATTTTCGGTTAGAGGCACGTACCACATGAAAAAAGAGAGGCTAGAAGCTATGAAGGGGGAGAGTTAATGGTCCTCTCCATGGAGGGGTTAAGTGTTTAGGAAACGGATTCTCTCCATTTCACTTGAAATAGAGAGGAGCCGGTTAGTTATTTTAATTTACAATAGGCAGAATTGTCATTTCAATGTTTTTGACAATTTTGCCTTTTGTAAAACAAGGGACCGACTCTTCTCTATTTCACTTGAAATGGAGAGGATCCTATTCCAAGTGTTTTGAATAACATTTGGAACCTCAAAGTTCTACATGCCACAAAAATGTTTATTTGGCTAGCGAGCAACAATATGCTACCAACTAAAGAATACATTTTTAAGAGAAAAATTGTGCCTGAGAAGGGGTGTCCTATTTATATTCGGGAGGATGAATTAGCTGTCTATATCCTCTGGAATTGTCCTTCGGCTCAGGGTGTTTGGGGGTGTGGCCCAATTCGATTCCAAAAGACTTGTGGCATGGGTAAAAGTTTTTGGTCCTTATTTGAAGAATTGAGGAAGCGGTGCACCATAGATGAACTAGAGCTGATGGCAGTAGTGACATGCAAAATTTGGCTTTGCAGGAATACCTTTATCCATGGAGGTTTATTTAAACCTCATTGGAAGTGCTTAATTATGGAGGCTCAGGCTTCACTTGAGGAATTTCAGAAGGAGAATACACTGAAATTGGAACTTTTAGAACCCTCTCCTCCAATTCAGCCGGCAATGTGTGCAACCCCCCCACGGAAAAATCAAAGTAAACTGGGACGCAACTATTGATAAGAAATTGGGTCGTGTAAGTTCTGGGACCGTTGCTCGGGATAGTGAAGGGCATGTGTTGACTGCTCGAAGTACTACTATTTCTACTAGCATTGACCCCACAATGGCAGAAGCGTGAGCAGCTCTTCATTCAATTATTTTTATTAAGGAAATTGGGATGATTGACATTATTCTTGAAAGTGATGCTACACATGTTGTCATAGAGATCAATTCAGATAGCCAACCTCTAAATAGATTTTGGTGTTTTATTGAGGGTATACGATCGACATTATGTTCTTTGCGGTCCTTTCATGTTGTTTATGTGTGTAGAGACACAAATTCAGCAGCTTATTTTATAGTTCGAGCAACTGTAACTCATATCATAAATTTTATATGATCGGAAGAAAATCCACCCATTATTTATGACATTCTTCGTGGGAATATATCGTCCTTTTTTATCAATAAAATTCAAAAATTAATTAAAAAAGAAGAAGAAGAAATGGTACACGTAAGAGCACACGCATTCAGATCCACGCCACGAATCACAACCCACAAGACTATTTTATCTCTGCCATTTTCCCACGCAACGAACCTCGTTTTATTTCTCTGCTCTGACTACAACCGCCTCATTCTTCTTCCTTCGACGAACAATCAAATTAATCACAGTTTTTATTTCTCTTCTTCTCCTGATTATCACCCCCTTTCGTATCCGCAATCCCACCACTGTAAAACCTAACAAACGAAATCCCAAAAGTCATAGAAAACGATTTTTTGAGGAATGGCGGGCTCAAGGCAGAGTGTACCTTCGTGGATAAGTGTAGCAGCTGCGAATAGGGTTGATTTTGAAGGAAACGTTTCGTCTATGTCGGAAAAGATGCTCAAGGAGGATTCTTCTTCTTCTTCTTCTTCTTCTGAAAAGGGTATCTCTGATGTGAATTTGGGCTTTGGAGAGAGGGCTTTCTCTGCCGCCGGCGCATCTGTCCTCTCCGCAATCCTCGTTAACCCTCTTGATGTCGCCAAGGTTTTCAAATTTTTCGATACCCATTTGTTAATTTCTTCATGCTTTGGACGCTGCTATATACTGCTCTGTAGCCTCTGTATTGGTTGTCAACTTGTCTCACCCATTATAGAGTTTGTTATACTTTTTGTTTGATTCACATTTTTAGAAATTTGGGAATTTAATTGATGAGAGCACGCTTGTGCATTTTATGCGTTCCTAGTTCTCTTTTGTCTTATCCTATTGGCTTAATTTAGGATAAGTGCTGATTTAACATGATATTAGAACAAGGGTCTTAAATTCGAATATTGTCTCTTTCATTTACCTCTAATTTTAATTAAATATTACACGTGTTGAACTTCATTTATTAAAGTGGAATTTGAGCCCACATGTGATAATGAGGGTTAAATATTGATTAAATAATTAAATTTACTTATTCTTATTAGCTTAAACTTTTAGGATAAGTGGTGATTTGAAAGATTGGAGCTTTACAATGACTTTCTTTGTTTAGCGCTGTCTTCTTTGGTGTGTTTGGAAGGAAATGAATAATAAGTGTTCCGAGGATTTAAAGAGATCCTTGGAGGGATTTTAGCTTCTTTTCTTCATACTTTGTATCTTTGGACAGTGGCATTTGTGTCCTCTTTGTCGCTTAGTTTTAGCGATTTTCTTGTTCGTTTTTCGCTTTCTAGTTATGTGTTTTCTCTGGTATACTTTTGGTGTACATAGGGGCGCCTTACGCTTTTAATAAGACAAGTTTATTACTTATAAAAAGAAAGTTTTTTTTTTTTTTTTTTTCTTTTCTACTTGAAGAACAGGATTTCAAACCGTCTTATAATGTGGATTTCTTCTGAAATATTTATAATTTCATGTGAGGATAGCCAACATCATTTGTAATAATCTGTCATGTCATGTTCAAACTGGTTTTGAACTTTTAGAGTTTCATTCAGCATTTTTCATGTCACAAATTTTGTGCGTAAAGAATTTCTAGTCTTTTCAAACATTATTAAATTTGTGGTTGTTACGATTGTTATTGATGGGTATTATGCATTTTTGACACGTTAACTCTACTTACTTCCAGACAAGGTTGCAAGCACAGGCTGCTGGAGTTCCTTATCAGGGCTGTGTCCTATAGCATGTTTTGACACAAACACGGTATGTGTACAGCTGGTTTGTGATTCTTTACTTGCACAAATTTTAGAGTAGACTTCTAAGGTAATACTTTTGATTGATTATTAATCTTGATTATACTTTTGAAAACTGAATGGAAAGGGACTGGGAAACTTTACTGTAAGTTACTTGAGGTTGCCTTGAATACTTACTGTCTTGTATGTTTTTGGAACTGTTTCTTTTAGATGCTTCCGGATTGGAGATGTTCTACATCACCTACACGTGCAGTTGTTGGCTCTGAACCAGTGTGCCCTCCAGAGTGTAATCGATATAAAGGAACAATGGATGTTTTATACAAAGTCATACGTCAGGTTAGTGAACTTATGAACTTATTTACCACTTATGATCCATCTTGCAATTTTTCTTAAAAAGGAAGTTACTTAAGTTTCAAAATGTTTCTGATGTACTTTCTAAATGATATAAAGAGATAAGGTTGTATTCGCTTTTCAAGGAGAAAACTTCTGCATGTCTACCCAAACAAATCAGTTTTTGCAATCAGTAGAGAAGGTCATTGCTTAACATCAGGATCTGTTCTTGATAAATTAAAGCATCATTAGGTTTTTGAGGAGCTCATTGCTTAAAATTAAACAGGGGAGAAAAAAAGTTTATTACATATGTCAGGATTTCTTCAGTTGAGCTACTTTTCTAAGTTTGTAGCCTTTGCAGTAGCTTTATGGGTGTTACATACCAGATAAGTTTTTGATGTCAGTCTCGAGGAAAATTGTATTTAAAACATCATTAGCGCCTTGTAGTACGTCTGACACTTACAATAAGGTTTCTTACGACATAATGCTGTTAAGATCGTCTGTCTATGTCTTGTAGATAGGCCTGTTGTGTCCAGATTAAAGACGTAAATGTAAATCTATATGATCACCTGTGTTTTGTGTGCAAATCATTTATCACAAGGGGCTTCAAGGAGTGAATTTGTGCAGGAAGGATTCACTAGGCTGTGGAGAGGCACGTATGCAAGCATAGCGTTGGCTGTGCCAACCGTAAGTCTCTCTTAGCTAGGAATTTGCTTTATGGTTTCTTCTCAGATCAATGCATTGGAGATGCAAGCTATTCTTTGCATCTTTCATATGCTATCTTGCTGAAGATCATTCTTTGTAATTGACAACCAGGTAGGCATCTACTTGCCTTGTTATGACATTTTCCGCAATTTAATGGAAGATTTTACAACTCGGAGTGCGCCAAACTTGACTCCATATGTCCATTAGTTGCAGGGTCAGTTGCACGCTCATTGGCTTGTGTTTCTTGTTACCCTATTGAACTGGCAAGGACCCGCATGCAGGTATGTTGTATTGTATGTAGTTTAATATTGGACATTTCAGCCAAACCTAAGAGATTGACTTGCTAACATTGATTCATTATAATTTGGTTTATTTGCTTTAACCATCTCATACCCCTTAAACAAATTTTGGATGAACTGCTCTATGATATAACTTGCTCTATGGGAATTGGCTTTGTATGGATAATCCTTTCTGATTTATGTTTTTCGTTCTTGTCGTGTCTTCTTATAGGCCTTTAAAGAAACCCAAACTGGCGTGAAGCCTGCTGGAGTCTGGAAGACATTGCTTGGGGTCATGGACCCAGTGAAAAGCACAAACCTACTACAAAATTGTAAGCGTACTACTGAAATGATATGTCTAGATTTTTATGAGTTCTGTCTCTCCTCTGCCCTTAGTTATATTTGCATACTTCTCTATTTGTCTTTGATCAGAAATATAAACAGCATTCTCTTTTTAACAGTGCAAAGCTATCGTATCTTGTGGACTGGCCTTGGAGCACAACTTGCACGTGATGTTCCTTTCTCTGCCATCTGCTGGTCAACCCTTGAGCCGGTGAGATATCATCTCTTTCAAACATTGCAATGGGTCCATTACGTTTCTTGTTTCTCTTGCTCCTGCACGTAAATCCAACTCGTTGACACTTTCTCCTGCTGCTTTGTGGAGATCCGGAGAAGAATTCTTGGACTGGTGGGTGATCAAGCCAGGCAGCCAGCATCCTCGGGGCAAACTTTCCGCTGTTTTGTCGCAGGAACTCTTGCAGCTGCTGCTACGTGTCCACTTGATGTGGCAAAAACCCGGCGGCAGATAGATTTTTCTCCAAACCTAGCTTCATTTACTGCATCTACCTTTACAGAGTTAAGCCACTGCATTTTACCCCTCCCCCTTCCCCTTCCCCCTTCCTCCCTTTATGCTTCTTTCCCTTTTCTTGTCTTTTGACAATGTAAAGAGAAATTAAGTACAAACCCAACCACAGCAATTGCATTATAAGTCTGATGGAGATTGAAGAGCACCTAGACAAATAAACAATGGAAGCCGTTGGCAACCTCTTCTGAGATTTGAGGGTTTGCATATGCCTAGGTGACATATACTGGGTATGGATCTGACATTTGGCAGGCCGTAAGTAAAATTGTGCAATGTATGACCACGAGCGTCTAGTAACGAAAATTTTACGTGTTACAA